>WTXF01000021.1:0-327841 GCA_022496215.1 Russula brevipes
CCACATTTCAAACTGTTAATCGATCGTGCAGAAGGACTCAAGCTACCCAAGGCAGCCATGCTGCTGTTTGACCCATCGGGCATCCGACTCGAATTAGACGGACCACATGGCTCAATGTTAAGAGTCTCGTACCGAAGGGTAGAACGGCAGATTGATTCACTGGCCCGGGTGTGCCGTCAGCTTTCGCTTTCTTCTCTCTTGTCGAACGACTTGATCTCGTCTGGGACTATTCGTTCTCTGAACCGCAGGGGGAGACGGCGTAGTGTTCGCCCATATCGTCGAACTTTTCCAATCATTTGCCGCCACCCAGAGTCTCCATGTATCCAGGAGTCTCGTGCCGTTCATGGAAATTACACTACAGGAGCTCATTGGGGAAGGGCCACAGACGTGTTACCAACCTCCGTGATCTTTTCATTGGGGACCTGCGATACTCGGAGGTGTACAGGAAGCCATCCAATCATATGTCATCACACGACTGCGCTCCGGCCGACCCGTAGCTGTCCATCGCTGGGAAGGGTCGACAGCAGATCGATGATATAGATGATACATTAATATTGGTGTCGTTTGCCTTTCATGCCAGTCACACTCTTAGCACTTATTTGGGTACAGCTCACTGTCGTCATTTACTTCCCGTTCGAAGCCATCCATTACCTTTACTATTGACACCACCAAATCCTTCTGATGATAGAGGCAGAGGAATGACCAGATTAATGACTTCCAAGCAGCTGGAAAAAGATAATGAGGAGCGTTATTCTGTATTTCAGAATTCAGAGCGAGCGGGTGCCATCCTTCAGGAATATCAACTGCATTGAAAGCGGATAGAAATGAGAGGTACAACTGGGATGGGATTGTTGAAGTACGGTGAGGTGCACAAGTCCTGGCCGTTGAACACGACAGTCTACGGGCGTACGCCCGGATACACGTCAACGTAGTGCCCATACGCCCAACCGAGCGTGGGATGAGGGTCACGGGCTACTCGCACAATCATAGGCATTAGCTTCCTTGGGCCAGGTCAACGGGACCGCGTCGAGGATAATACATATTTGGGTGAAATCGCTGACCCACCCGGCCTCGAGCGAGGCATACTCGCCAGACTGGTTTATCATCCACCGACAGTCGTCTCAGGACGTATTCAACAGAAATGAGGGACACTAGGTAGACGTTGCTGTGATCCGAGTGGCGAGCTCCAAGGCGGATGTCTGCGGACTGCCACCGCAGAGGGCGTTGACGTTCTTTGTGAGCACACCAGTGTCGAAGAACAGGGAAAGGGGCACCAACGTCTCTGAGCGTGCAATATCTACAGGCGCTTGCGACGCTCACCCCAGGTGGCATGGAGGTTCGTTGGGGTGCCAGAGCATTTTAGTCACAATCTGGTTTCCTCCAATGCCCGTGCCTGAGCATGCGATTTGTCAGACGACCGTTGTTCCCAAACTCGTGAAAGACGAACCTCGGCACGCGAATGGCTGGCCAATGTCGCCAATAAAATGGGCTGTGGGGGGGCGTCGCTGGCGGTTGGGCGCTACTTACATTATCCGACCGAGCGCTTGCCACCGAGGGCCCTGCTCTGATCCTCTACGGAAGGAATGAATGCGTCAGAGGACGCGCCGACTACTTCCTTCGAGAATCAGAATCAGTTTACGCGCAGATTCTCCACTGGCACCCGGGTGGTGTAATTTTGAATTGCGCTGACTGCCACGGGACACATGTTAAAGATGGCTAAGCCCAGCGAAAAAAAAGAGGTGCGACCTGCAGTACCGACACTGCCAGCGGCGTTGCAGTTGCGCGCAAGGTCAACGGAACAGGAGCTCGGGGGATTATCTGATAGTCCAGCTGTACAACATGAACGGACAGAGAAAGACTCACCGTTCGCGTCGATGAAAGTCTGCCAAATGAGCGTCGGGATATGTGCGACATATATATCATAGCGTATCAGGTACAGCACCTCCTCGAGGCGTAAAAATGTGGTCCAACTCGGAAGCGGGTGGGAAGTGAGTGAGGCCTAGTGAGGCTAGTGAGGCCCGCTTCTCTCGGGGTAAAAACGACAGTCCGGGTTGAGCACAACAGGATGCTCACCAGGGCGTATGCACAGCGACAAATGCCTTCGACATCAGAAAGCTCATGAGACAAAGGAAGCCAACTTCTCGAAATATCCGAATGTGCCAGTGCTCGACGGATGCTGCAGCGAGCACGTCCGAACTGAGGTGAACTCCGCACGCTGATGGCCGGGAAGTCTGCCCGCCGAAAACACACATCCGAGTGTTGACGCCACGTCACGAATATCGGGCGCGTCAAGGGCGGTGTGTACAAGCAAGGGTGTCAGATGCTGCCCACACCAGTCTCGTTCCAACGACGCGGAGGATTCCTCAAACTCAATCATCACTCGCCACGCTCCCTTTCCAAACTCCTTCGTGCCCCAGCACGCCTGACCAACTTGAGCGCCCTCCTCGTCGTCGCCGTCCTCGCATTCTCTCTATTGCTCAACCTTCGCTTCCTCTATTCCCCGGCTCAGCATACCCCGCTCCTTCGTAGCATATTAGAAACGTTACCGACACGGCCTTTCGCGTCGGGCCTCGACCACCTCGTCATCGTACCGGGTCATGGAATTTGGACCGGGTCGCACCCAGACGACGCGGAGGTCGAAGATTCGTGGCTACTCGCCTCATATCAGAAGGGACGCCGGCGTCCATCCATTTTCCGCGCACACATATCCCGAGGGTGAGCGCGGCTTCGACTCCCGATTACGCCTTTTTCCCTCACGATCGAATATGTCCCCTCCCCCCTTAACCAGCTCTCAAATCGCCACCGAAGATTCTCGAGCTCTCCTCGTGTTCAGCGGGTGAGTGCTTTCGAGACGCGCAGCGTTCGATTCGATGCGGTAGATCCATAACCCCTTATTCCTCCTCATCAGGGGCCACACTTCTCCGTTAAGCGCGACGTCCGAGGGCGAATCGTATTTGCGCTTCGCGCGCGCGACGGGTCTTCTCCCGTCTGCGGACTTCTTCCCGCGAGTGACCATCGAAGATGCGTCGCTCGACTCGTTCCAAAACGTGCTGTTCTCCATCGCTCGCTTCCGCGAGCTCACGGGCGCATATCCGACACGCATCACCGTCGTCGGCCACGATTTTAAGCGCCGGCGCTTTGAACAACTACATCGACTCGCACTACGCTGGCCCAAGCTTCGATTCACGTATGAAGGTGTTCCGCTGGCGAGCGAGGCTGACGAGCGCGAGGCAGCAGCGGGCGAGGTAACTCCTTTATGGTATTCCTTCAGATGTATTTCGTGCCATCTCATCTCTCGACTTTACGTCAGTTGTCCAACGCATATACTCCATACTCTGGGGACCTGTACGGCTGTCACGCACCGCTCGTGAAAAAACGCGCGGACCGGAACTTTCACATGCGAACCCACGGCTATCATGTTGGCGCGCCAGAAATGGGCGAGCTGCTGGAGTGGTGCCCAAAGGATGGGAAAGATATATTCGCTGGGACACTTCCGTGGGGCAAGGAGTAGATTCTCTGATGGCCAAATGAGATTCGAGTTGGCACGATATGTGCACAGATTGTACAAGTCAACACTCAGTGCGAGGGAGGCCGGTAGACCTCTGATATTTACATTGGAGGAATTTATAGATCACAGGATTATGCAGGGTCTTTTCGAGAACGAGTTGATTGGCGTGTAAGTGGGGGGAAAGGGGATAGAGTTGGCGTGAATGACTTAGGGTGGGATCGTCTCAGTGATCCGAATTGGCACATGGGTCTTTGGGTAGCTTGGTACGGATCTTTTTTGGATATATTCATGAGGGACGGAACTAGCTCGCGCTCGCAGTACAGAAAAACGTACCTCATGATCTTTGCTCGCTGCATTGGCTGTCACCAATCCGGTAATTTCTCCAACATAAAGATCATGGTGATGTCAGTAGTAAAGGTAATGAATGGATTCGAACGGGAAGTAAGCGAGAACAGTGAGCTGGAACCAAACAAGAGCTGACAGTATGACTGGTATGAAATGAAGACGACACCAAGAATCATTAATCATTATTGATCTGCTGTCGACCCTTCCCAATGATGGACAGCTACAGGTTGACCGGAGAGCCGTCGTGCTGTGAGAAATGGCTGTATGGCCTCCTGTACAGTCCCGAATATCTCAGACCCCCCCAAGAAAAGATTACGGAGGTTGGGCAACACATCTGTGGCGCTTTCCCCAATGAGCCCCTTCAGTGCAGTTGCAATGAACGGCACAAGACTCCTGCATACACGGAGACTCCAGATAGCGGGAAATGGCCGGAAAACTTGCAGGAACTGGGTGGTGGACTCTATGTCGTCTTCTACTTGCAGTTCAGAGGACAATATGTTCGAGATGAAGTCAAGTCGTTCGATAAGGGAGCAGAAAGGCGAAAGCTGGCCGCATACCAGGGCGGTTGAATCAACTTGACCTTGCCAATCTACCCTTCGGCACCTGATTGATATTCTCAACATTGAGCCATGTGGCTGGTCCAACTCGAGGAAGATGTACGACGGGGCCTCAGATGAGGCCATCAACAGCGTGGCTGCCTTGGATGGCTTGAGATTTTTTGCACGACCTATGAATTGCTTGAAATATGGAATGTCAAAGACAGGCTCCAGGATGAAGTCCATGTCAAGTTGGTTGAGTACGGGGGTATCGATGCGGGCGAAGAAGCCTTCCGAGTATTTGGCCGTGCCTGCAAAGGTAAGGCTGGTGAGTGCGGGGAGGACAACACGTGTTAGTGGAGGTCGAATGGGTTGGTCAGGGGGGGGTAAATTCGGTGGGAATGCAAAATATTTGAGCTCCAGTGACTTGAGCCTGTTCAAAGAGGACAAGCAGGCGACCATCGACGCGGGTGAAATATACCCCATACGGGGAACACGCGTGAGTGAAAGATCGACAAGGTCACTGGCAGACAAAACTAGGTTCGGTAATTCCAGAAATGGGACGCATATCAATCGGAGTGTTCGCAGACGCGGGGCGGATCCACCCAAGAACGAATCGGGAAGGGGAAGGACACGCATATATGCATTTCCCGAAAGCACCAGATGTGTCAACTCTGGGAATGGCACCTGCATTTTCGCGAGTACTTCCTCTGTTGAACTTGGAAAATCGTAGAAACTGATGGAACACACACGATCGGGATGCTCGAGTGCCGCAATGATGTTATCCAGCCCCACTTCCGAGGTCCAAATATCCTCAATCACTATAGGCAAGGTTGGCCAGATACCCAGCATCGCCCTCACTGGTCTGTCTCTTCTGCAGAGAAGTCGTAGGTTCAGGCGCCGCGGTGACGCAAACACCACGTTTCGCCACCATCGGCACACATGCACTAGGGTATGCCACACATCGACATTTAGAGGTCCGGATGGGTTTCCGTTGTCCAGATAAAAATCGAATATGTCTAGGAGGACATCGTCTGTGAGCTTGTCGATCGTCAGCTGGGCTGACCGCGGCAGTCAGCAGCAATCCAAGAAGTTTGCACAGAAGACATACATAGACCTCGCGGTCCATCGAATTCTTCCTGGAAGTGTGTCAAACGTTCCCCCATTTGCAGGTCCTTCGAGGAACCGTCAATCTCGGTGGCACGGGCACGTACACATTGGGCGACGGTGTTGGCAGGGATGGTGACTGGACTCTGGACCGATTTTTGGGCACGACTATGAGAAAGCTCAGTTACTTCGGCAATGTGGTCAGTTACTTTTTTCGGACGCACTTGGGGGAGCTCATTGTGGAGACGCTTTGCTCGATGGCAGATGGTGAGGCGGCGAGGTAGTTGCCTTGCGCGTTGCGTTTGATGCGATGGCTAAGCGCGCTAAGCGCTAGGCGCTGCCCAGAACCCAACTGGCCACCTCCCCATCATGATGTTGAGGCCAACTCGGCAGATACTCACGATGTGGTGACAGTAGTACCGGCAAAAGTCAAAGGTTTCATCGCGCTTGATGAATGGGAAGTCTGCCCGAGACCCATCCGAGGTTTACCGACGAATAACGGGCGTGTCAAGGGCAGTGTGTATGAGGATGTCAAGGGTGTAGAATGCTGCTCATTCCAACGACACTTCAATAGCTTCAATCTCAATCGGCACTACTGTAGCATCACTCACTATACTCCTTTTCCAACCTCCTTCGTGCCACACCGCACGCCTGACAGACTTGAGCGCCCTTGTCATTGCCCCCCTCGCATTCTCTCTTTTGCTCAATCCTCGCTTCTTCTATTCCCCGGCCCAGCATACTTACCCCGCTTCTTCAAAGCATCTTAGAAACGTAACTGACATGGCCCTTCGCATCGTGCCATGATCACCTCGCGATCGTCATCGTAACGAATCATAGAATTTGGACCGGGGCGCACCCGAAGGACGCGGAGGTCGGAGATTCGTGGCTATTGCCTCATAACAGAAGGGAGGCCGCGCTCACACATATCCCGAGGGTGAGCGCGGTTCGACCCATAGATCCCTTCATCGCGCTATTTTCCTCACAACCAAACGCCCCCCCCCTAACCAGTTCTCAAATTACCACCGAAGATTCTCGAGCTCTCCTTGTCTTCGGTGGGTGAGTGCTTTATAGACGCGCGACTTTCGATTCGATAGATTCATGCCCTCATCCTCCTAACCAGGGGCCACACTCCTCCGTTCAGCACAACGTCCGAGGGCGAATCGTATTTGCGCTTCGCGCGCGCGACGGGTCTTTTCCCGTCTGCGGACATGTTCACGTGAGTGACCATCGAAGATGCGTCGCTCGACTCGTTCCAAAACGTGCTATTCGCCATCGCTCGCTTTCGCGAGCTCACGGGCGCATATCCGACACGCATCACTGTCGTCGGCCACGATTTTAAGCGCAGCCGCTTTGAACGACTACATCGGCTCGCACTACGCTGGCCCAAGCTTCGATTCACGTTTACGAAGGTGTTCCGCTGGCGAGCAAGGCTGACGAGCGAGAGGCAGCAACGGGCGAGGTAACTCCTTTATGGCTTTCCTTCAGATGTATTCCGTATCCTCTCATCTCTCGACTTTGCGTCAGTTGTCCAACGCATATACTCCGTACTCTGGGGACCTGTACGGCTGTCACGCACCGCTCGTGAAAAAACGCGCGGGACGGAACTTTCACATGCGAACACATGGCTATCATGTTGGCGCGCCGGAAATGGGCGAGCTGCTGGAGTGGTGCCCAAAAGATGGGAAAGAGATATTCGGTGGGACACTCCCTTGGGCAAAGGAGCAGATTCTCTGAGGGTCGAATAGCCGCCCTAGGCGGTTATGGTGAAATTCGGGTTGGCACGATACGTGCACAGATTGCACAAGCCAACACTAAGTGCGAGGAAAGCTGGTAATAGATCTTTGATACTCGCATTTGAGGAATCAATAATCAATAGATGACAGGATTATGCAGGGTTATAAGTGGGGAAAGAGAGGTAGAGCTGGGTGGGATTGTCTCGGTGATTTGAATTAGCTCACGGGCTCGAGATATGGATCTCTTTGGCTAGACAAGGTGATATCCTCTATAATATAAAGGAACTGGGGGGAAAGACAAATCGGAATCTTTCGTTCCCATTGGTTCGACATAGTGATGCACACGGCCCGGCTCAAAGCCGTAAGCCAGCCGAGGCCGGGCCTGTAGAAGCCGAGCCGTCCGAAGCCGCATGGACGGCTTATGACGCTACTGTATATGACGGCTCATGCGCTCATGGCTCAGGCGCTCAGGCTTTGGACCATTAAAGCCGGAAGCCGTGGCTCAAGCCGCGGCTTTTGACGCCCAATGCGAATACTTGCAGCCAAGCCTAGCCCGGACGATTGCTACTGCCAATCACAATGGCTCCGAACGAATGTCGATTTCCGAACTTTACGAACGACTGCATTTCTCGCCACCAGTCACCCAAACATCCTACACTGCATTCGTTGTCGGCTTCTACAGAGTCACAAATGTTTTACTTTTCAAAACATTCGTTTCGAACTTGACAGTTCTTCAGAACATCCAGCCCGTCCGTTCCTCAGGCTCAGGCTCCCACCGGGCCACCGAATCCCCTTCTCTCCATTCGCTGGCACAACGTTGTCGTCGAGCGAGAGAACGTGCTACTCGCGAGAACACAATTCCTATCGACAATGACACCGGGTGCGAACTATCTACTGGTCGGAGACTCGCACCACATGACGAACAACCGTCGATTCCGATCTCCCACGTACGACCACGTTGTCTTACGTCGGCAATCCTCACCTCATCCTTCACTGCGTCCAAGTGTTACACGACCTCGCACTTCTTCGTACGAATACCACTTCCTTTATATTACACGTACATTTGCCCTCCATGGTAATAAAAAAAAAATGTCCCGGAAGCCAATCGACTCAGACTTGACCGTACAACCTTGACCGTACAACATGGACACAACCACAATGTCTCCTTTCAGTTCTCACGGGTCCCCTCCTAGTCAATACTAAAGGTAATAGACGGCTTTGAACGAGAAGTAAATGACAACAGTGAGCCGTAACCAAATAGGTGCTGAGATTGTGACTGGTATGAAAGGCAGACGACACCTACGAATCATCGATCTACTGTCGACCCTTCCCGATGATGGACAACTACGGGTCGACCGGAGAGCCGTCGGGCGGTCACAAATGGTTGTATGGTCTCCTGTACAGTTCCGAATATCTCAGACCCCACCAAGAAAAGATCACGGAGGTTGGGCAACACATCTGTGGCCTTTTCCCCAATGAGCCCCTGCAGTGCAGTTGCAATGACCGGCACAAGGCTCCTGGATACATGGAGACTCCGGACAGCGGTAAATGGGTGGAAAAATTCAAGGAATCGAGCGGACCTTATGCCGTCTGCCCCCTGCGAACCAAAGGGTGAATAGTCCGGGATGAGGTCAAGTCGTTCGATAAGAGAGAAGAAAGGCGAAAGCTGCTGGCACACCCGGGCCATTGAAACAACCTGCAAACCTAACCTCGGGCACGGGATTCTCAATATTGAGCCTCGTGGCCGGTCTAATTCGAGGGCGATGCGGAATGGGGCAATCAGCAGCGTGGCTGCCTTGGATGGCTTGAGATTTTTTGCACGATCGATGAATTGCTTTAAATGTGGAATGTCAAAGACAGGGTCCACGAAGAATGCCATGTCGAGTTGGTTGAGTACGGGGGTATCGATGCGGGCGAAGAAGTCTTCTGAGTATTTGGCCATGACTGCAAGGATAAGGTTGGTGAGAGCGGGGAGGACAACACGTGTTTGTGGAGGTGGACTGGGTTGGTCGGGGCGAGATAGAGGCGATGCAAATCTAAGCTGAAGTGACTTGAGCCTGTTCAACGACGACAAGCAGGCGACCATCGCCTCGGGTGAAATATATCCCGAATGGGGAAGACGCGTGAGTGAAAGGTCGACAAGGTCGGTGGCAGACAAAAGTAGGTTTGGCAATGCCGGAAATGAAATGTGGCACAGCTTGAGCGTTTGCAGACGTGGGGCGGATCCACCCAAGAACGAATCGGGAAGGGGAAGGACAGGCGTAGATACATATTCCGACAACAGCACCAGATGTGTCAACTCTGGGAATGGCACGCGCATTTTCGCGGCGAGTGCTTTCCCTGCTGAACTTGGAAAATCGTAGAAGCTGATGGAACACACACGATCGGGATGCTCGAGTGCCGCAATGATGTTATCCAGCCCCACTCCGGACAACGTTCTGGTCGAAATATCTTCAATCACTATAGGCAAGGTTGGCCAGATATCCAGCATTGCCCTCACTGGTCTGTCTCTTCTGCAGAGAAGCCGTAGGTTCAGGCGCCGCGGTGACGCAAACACCACGTTTCGCCACCATCGACACACATGCACTAGGGTATGCCACACATCGACATTTAGAAGCCCGGATGGGTTTCCGTTGTCCAGATAGAAATCGAATATGTCCAGGAGGACATCGTCTGTGAGCTTGTCGATCGTCGTCACCTGGGCTAACCGCGGCAGTCAGCAGCAATCGAAGAAGTTTGCACGGAAGACATACATAGACCCCGCGGTCTATCAAATCCTCCCTGGAAGTGTGTCAAACGTTCCCCCATTTGCAAGTCCTTCGAGGAGCCGTCAATCTCGGTGGCACGGGCAAGTACACATGGGGCGACGATGTTGGCAGGGATGGCGACTGGACTCTGGACAGATTTTTGGGCACGACTATGAGAAAGCTCAGTTACTTCGGCAATGTGGTCAGTTACTTTTTCGGACGCACTTGGGAGAGCTCATTGTGGAGACGCTTTGCTCGATGGCAGATGGTGAGGTAGTTGTCTTGCGCGTTGCATTTGACGCGAAGGCTAAGCGCTAAGGGAGTGTACCACGTGCCTATACTGACCCCTGGCCACCTCCGACGTTTACCATGTTGTCTGCGCCAAGGAAGCGCAGAAACGAATAGATAGCATCAACCCGAAACTAAACCCCACCCTCCTCCTTCCCCCACACGGGAACCTATCTCTGACCAGAAGGAGGAAAGCCCAAAACGACCTGGCGAAAGAAAGAAACGGCGAAATCCTCTTCGACCCCACAATAACCTGTAAAGAAAACCTAGCAGACTGCTTCAGGATATTCGTCAACGAAAATAGAGTCTCGAACCACCCTGCGCGCCGGTACCTACCACAAGGCCCCGACCAGAGACACGACAAAGTCACTGTATACACAGACGGAGCATGCTTCAACAACGGCAAAGCAAATGCGAGATGTGGCAGCGGCGTCTGGTTCGGCCACAACGACATAAGAAACACAGCGCTAAAAGTACCGGGACCGGAGCAATCCAACCAAATAGGCGAACTAGCCGCAGTTATAATAGCCGTAGACAAAACGCACAACTTCCAACCCCTAGAAATAATGACCGACTCGCAATACGTCATAAATGGTCTAACCACGAACCTGAGCAACTGGGAGGACCAAGGCTGGTCAAAGACAAAACACGCGATGCTCTTCAAGAAAGCATGTTACCTCCTAAGAAAACGATCAGCCACAACGACACTCCGATGGGTCAAAGGTCACAGCGGAATAATAGGCAATGAGGAATGCGACAAACTGGCAAAAAAGGGCGCAGAAAAACTAACGGAGGATGAGCTAGACCTAACCATTCCCAAGGAGTTCGACATACAAGGCGCGAAAGTCACAAAACTCACCCAAGCCGCCGCGTACGCAGGCATCCTAAAGCGAAACCCGACCCCGACCCGCCAAACGGCGCTCGATGGCCTGTACCGAGCACAGGATGCAATAAGAAACTACACCGGCATGCTGGAAACCCACGAATCCATATGGAAAGGTATACGGAAACCGGCGATAAGACCAAAAATCAGGCAATTCATGTACAAGACAATCCACAAAACCTATATGATAGGTCAGTTCTGGGACCATATACCGGGAGCGGAGAATAGACAACTATGCACAACGTGCCGACAAACCGAATCGATGGAACACATCCTAACCCAATGTGACGCCCTACCAAGGAAGCTCGTCTGGGACCTAGCGAAGAGAACCTGGCCCGACAGACACTACGAGTGGCCACAGATCAGCTCCGGAATAATCCTAGGATGCGGAACCATAACAGAACCAAAACTGACGCAACAGGACGCACCACACCATGCGAGATGGAAACCCCCACAGAAAGCCATGAGCCGCCTCCTACAAATCCTACTAACAGAAGCCGCGCACCTTATTTGGGTCCTGAGATGCGAACGAGTGATACACGAGAAGCAACATACCAAGGAAGAGATCGAGAAACGATGGATCCGTAACATCAACGAAAGACTCACAACAGATAAAATCGCAGCCACAAAAATCAAACGAGACAAAACATACACAAAGCTTATCAAAGACACATGGGAACAAGTATTACGCAAGGAAGGTGATATACCTTCGGACTGGATGTCCAACAATGAGGTTTTAGTGGGTAGGAGACCATTTTCAATGTTCTGAGTCCCACACTGCCCCTACCAGGGGCGTGCAAAACTGCATTTTTCCTCCCCCCCCGGGCCCTGCGTGGCCTGGCTCTAACGCGCTGACTAGGAGCTGATGCCATCACCTACTACCAGCACTGAATCCCCCCGTAGTTACATTAATACAGGTTAATTGTAACTTAACGGGAAATGAATGGATTCGAGCGTTTTCAAAAAAAAAAAAAAAAAAAAAAAAAAAATCACGGGTGTCTAATCGTGTTCGTCTTCCTCTCCCTCTCCCAGAGTCATCTCATCAAAGTTTTCTAACAGCTCTTCGACCTTGACCTCCGGGAAGTCTGGTTCAGCCTCCTCCTCTCCATCTGCCTCTGAACCCTGCTCAGTGGTGGGTACCGGTGCTTCATCCACGTCCATCGCATACTGCGTTTTCTTCCCTGTCTTCCCATCGCCAGTTCGGGGAGCCTTTCCTGCTTTCGTATCTTCTTCCTTGTAGAGATTGACCGCAGAGCGCATCTCAGGATCTTCCTCGAGGTCGCGCAAGAACAGCTCGTAGTCCTCCTCTACCTTTTTCTGATCGCGACCACCCATGCGACCAACGGCGCCACGTCCGCTCCCAGTTTCGCCCTCCTCACCGGCTTCCTTCGCAATGCTCCGCAGCCGCCAGTTCCTAGACTTGTTCTTCTTACGGCGGTTTGGATATGCCTTCCTCACGAGGATGACGTCGGGAACGCGGTCTTGTGGTAAGTTGGCAAATTCGTCTGAATTGAAGTTGCTGTTGCTCAGGTGGTAGCCCATAACCGTATCACCGGGCTGAAGGATCCCACCAAGATGCGTCCGTGTGTGTAAGATTTGGCTTGTCGATGCTGCAGTCTCGTAGTCCATCGTGCGATCGTCCTCATATGCCCCTGTGGAGCGAAACGCGCCAGATAGTGCTACCTGCGCATCTGCCATAACCCACTTCCCGAGCGTGCGACCTGAGGGCTCGACATCCAGAACGAGGAACTCTACAAGATCGGAAATACTCGCAAGAGAATCGAACGGTGCACGCCAGTATGTGGAAGCGATGAGCTCACATGACCGCAATGTCGAGGGATGGAGGAAGTGAAGGGAGTTGCCGACTCGGGTACAGACGGTCAATGGATCAATGTTTCCCAGCTGCCGCGCAAGTTTGGACGGTAAGCAAACCAGGTCATCCTTGCATATGGGAACAATCTCCACGGAGTACGTGAACCTGAAATTCGCCGTGTTCGAATGTGTGTCGGCAGAAAGCAGGCGCTCTGACGTCTTCGATCTGAATCCCGATGAGCACGCGATGATGATCGAGGGTGGCTATGCTCACCGGATAGGGACGACTCCGGAAAGAAATTCTACCATTTTCATTGCATGACTCCGCTGGCTATAGAAGAAGTCTAGACCGTCCTTCACTTCTTTCAGGGAAATTGTATCCTTTTGTGCTCCATGCTTCAGGATGAGCTGCTCAAGGTACAAGAATGTGCGTTTATGCGAGACTTTCTGTCGGACCTGGACAAGGGCCTTCCAAGTGTTTTTCGCAGCCAGTCTCGTACAGTCCGGACATTGTCCGTGTTGAACCAAGTATTCGATCTCGAACACTTGTTCCAGAATCGTTGAAGTCAAGACCTAACCCATTGAATGAGCGCCCCGACACCACTTAGCCAGTCGGGGACAACAAACCTCCTTCTGGATGGTCAAGGATATTCTCAGCCGCTTTGAGTGGGGTTCCGTCCAAATAAAGTGCGCATCCGTTAGCCGCACCCGATTCAAGCCTTTGAGTTTCTTCAGGCAAATGGCAAGGAGCTCTTGAGACTCCGGCCGCGCAATTGTCCATTGTGCCGGGGGTGCAAGGAAGCGTTCGCAATTCCGGCAATATGACACGGATGCTATGTAACAGACCCATTGTCAGGAGACCCAACCGCTCCCTAAGGCTTGGCAAGCACACCTTGCTTTGGGATACCCTCGGTGATGTCGACACTTAGGAACAGGGCGTAAGCTGGGATCGGGAACGAGAAGAAAGCACTAACGTGTTTCTGAGACAGTTGATACACAGGTTTGCTGAGTTGGGAACAATCGGATCTCCTGTATGATCATGAGGTGGTTGCACAGCTTGAGCGCAAAGAACTATTATTGACCCACCGCAATCAGCACAAAGTACCCTATGTACGGCAGGAGCTGGTACAAATTCCATGAAATCACCTTGCAGACGTTCTAATGTGCGAGTGCAATACCAAGAAATCTGAGAAGAGATGGTGGGTCGAAAACCTCAGAAAAGTTGGTCATCTCATAGATAACGCTGCGATTAGTTGTGAGAGAATATTACTATATTTGAACAATTACAGCCACATGGCTCGGAACCGGAAGACAATGAGTCATGGATTCATGGGAGATAGGCCAAATGCAGAAAAGTAAGTGTGACTAAGCGTGACCTGATCTGATCCGGTAAGTCTAGTTGTACCACTTGCTGAAGGCCATCTGCCCAGCACGAGTGGGATATTCTAGGTTAGACATTGTACATATAAATTTCGTGCCTATTTCATGACACCCGGAGTGTACAACAAGAAGTTACTAAGGACCCGTGTTAGTAGGAGAATCCCGCCTCCTGGGCTCTGCATGAAGGAAGAAGTGCCAAGGTGAGAATTCCAAGAAACAGCGAACGCATGTTGAGACTCACCGCAGATAACAAAGCTTACGCCAACGTAGGAGGGGCGGAACACGGGCTGGATACCGCGCCGGGGGGAGGAGCCACAGAACGGTCACAGTCATCGCCTTCCCGAATCAAGCAGAGTCCAAGGGGGGGGAGGGACTGGGAGCGCCTGGCGTTAGGCGCCGTCAGAGGCCGCTCCTCGTCTGCTGCAGCCGAAAACAGTGACAGACGGCGACGCTTGGTCGCCGGCTCCTTGACCCCAGCCCCTCAGAGGTGACCACATATGATAAAAAATAGGGATCTCACCCCAAAGAGAAGCCCATCTTCTTCAGTGCGTGGGTGTCGTTCCTCCCATCCAATGGCAGCACTGCGGACCACATCGTCGCGCCAAATCTCGATCGACAGAGTGGGATGATCAGGGGAGAAGGCGACCGAGGGAGGGGCCTGACCATCATCGTGGTCAGAGCACAACGTGAAGTCGAAGCTTCCTTGGGCAGTTCCCTCAGAAAATGAATCCATATCCTTGATCAAAGGCGCTGGCGGAGGCTGAATGGTTTCTGATTGAGGTATGGAGGTGTCGTAATGGACCTGGGCAGGGGACTGGAGCTCACTAGCAAGCCGTCTCCCTCAGTGCTCAAGGGACCGAAGACCGAAATGACTCACTCATTGAACATGGCAAAAACTGGGATACTTGGAGTTGGAAGAGACATGTCGATGGTGCTGGGTGTTTCATTGAAGAGGCCCAAAGCACCAGGCTCACTTGAGCGAGAGTCAGCGAGGATCGCTTGGAAGGGCGTACGAAAACGGGGAGGGTACCTGGAAAGTAGATGCGCCTCAGGAAAGGGGACAACGAGCGGAAATTCTTCGAGAGGCTCGAGGAAGCGAGGGTGGTTGGCGGGAAAGCAAGGCATGGTGAACAGTGGTGGTAGGATGATGTGAAGGTAAGAGAAAGAGGGCCCGGCGCAAAGGAAAGGGTTGAGGACTAGAAGGAAATCGTGACTGAGAAGAGAAGAGAAAGTAATAAAGGAAAGAAAAAAACGGAGGAAAGGACCACCTCGCCGAGGCGAGTGGGGGGCGGGAGTTAAGAGTGAAGCGGATGTGGGGGATTACTTTCGGTCCATTTACGCCCATTTGCGCATTTAAGGGCCCGAGTTGGGCGCTAGAGCATTATTGAATTGGATTCAGGGATCGTGACGCAGTCACACGTTGCCCTTTCCGACTTCAATGCGTGGAACCTTTGCAGCTGTGCACAGCATATGAGAGAGGCGTACTTTGGTCACAAATACTATCACCCCATATATTCCCTCCCAATGGGGATGGCTCGCGAACGTTCTTGATGTTTCTCTGAGGGATCACGACGGACGCCCCCTTTCTCCCCCGCGAGCTGTGAGGCAAGCGCCCTGACGAGCTCGATTCGAGGGGCACTGTGAGAATATGAGAAACCATGATATTCACCGTGACGATGGCTCACCCCCATTACCCACTCACCGGGATCTGCGTTGGGTAATCAATTCGTTGTATAGGCCAATCAAATTATCATCAGGTGTTACGAGTCTAGCCTGAAGTCAAGTGTTGGAGTGCGCATTGTCGTGCCAGCCAGAAGCGAAATGGCTGTTTGCCCCCCGGCAAATAGCGCATTGGGCAGCGCTTTGTTTGTGTGTATTGTATCTTGTATCGTGACATGACCACCGTGACAACGCCACCTATAGTTCAGTCTCGTTCGACTTTTTATCGAATTTTATCCTGAACGGCCTGAACGACTGCCCCCGCCTGTTTTGGCGCGCTTGCCAAGCAGCCGCGCGCATTGTCATCACGGTGCGCAGCCAAAATCTTTGTATAGATGCGAAATAACATGCGTGTCATTATGTGCCTGTCACGGCCACTGTCGTCGGACTTATCCGCCCGCTCCACTCCCTGGGTTCCCAGGATCCTGGCCTCGATCACTGTATTTGGGAACTCTCGTCGTTCAAACCAGTTGTGCACGGACCCGCCTCCTACTGGCCCCACAAGGCGTCACGGCGCCCAGTCACTAGTCACTAGATTACGCATTCTTACAGGCCTCACGGGCATCAGCTGATGCTTGTCTCGTGTTCAGCCGTTTTCTAGGAATACCAAGCGGACTGCGGCCTGCGCGTCCGTGGAGCGCTGCTTTTTTTCCACCCAGCCATGTTGCCCGAGTGATGGCTGATGCCTTTATCGCAACGGGCACTTTTCGGAATGGTGCCATCTTTAGGGCCGCCCACACGTTCCTCCGAGTCACTCGCCCCACTTTGCATTCGTTTCAAGGAGGGCCCCAAGATAAGAACACATGCCCGCGCGCAGTGCGCCAAGCTCGCAGGTATTGGCCATCCTGGGTGATATGGATCTTGAAGCCGTAGTCCTGCTTTTGTGTCGGCACGTGTCGGCGCACGTTCTCAGGGACTGCACAACTTCCCAGATTATGTGTGTAAGGGCGCCACTTGTACCACGTCGAGACAAATGACACTGCCTAATTTTGGTTCGAAGCTCACCAAGGACCCTTGCTACCGTGTTATCTGTAAAAGCTTGCCAAAACGGGTGCTCAAAGCCAGTCCAAATACGGGACAAGTGGCCGTTGTTATTTCAGACTCCCACAAGCCTCTAATTGCTCTGGTCGACTTGGTCTTGCGATAATGGTTTCCGGCGAGAGTTATTGACACTCACGCTAGTCATATTGACAAAGTGGTGTGAATGGATCAGATGGTCACCCAAGGAGACTGAAGACCAAACACGTTTTGCGCACGACAGCCTCCCCCTCGGACCAATAATCCACTCCCCTGGTCCTGAACGTCCCTCGGTATGAGACCTCGAGCGTGAGTCATCCTTGGAATACCGATCATCATGGAGTTGGCCCGTTCACGCTAAGACCAGCCAGGAGAGCGAGCAAGGATGATGATGAGCGTCTCTCCGGCAGTATACTTGTCAGAGCAGGCTTGAATAGGGTGGGTGGTGTAAAAATAAAAAGCGGATGCTGTGGGTCTCAGCTCAGACTGGTTACGAACTGGCGCATTCTACGATTCTATCGGTACTGACATAACACGGAGGGGAAGCGAGGGAACAGATAGCTGCAATGAAAGATGCCCTGAATTATGTTCAAAAGGGTCGCCCCGACGAGGTATCAGACCACGGACGAAGAAATTTACATATGGGGAGTTTCAACATATACCGTACTGGAGTGGGCTCTGCCAACTGGCAGCTCCACAAGTCAGAAACATATGGGTGCAGTCAATTCGGAAGCCGCCTGCAGGTGGTGGAGCAGATGAATCGCCTGCATATCTTGGTTGTGGAAAAGCCTCGGGAACTCCATTTCCTTCTTTCAGAACTTCGGGCTATCAGCGGCACGACGAACTGGTTCGAACCTCGCGTTGCAGCCCACTTAAATTTGATGAGTCCGCCACATGCGACTAACGCAAGGGCGTGCTATGTGGAGGCGCCTGCAAATCGGAGAAAGAGAGGTTGTAATTTACCGCATGTATTTGATTTGGGCTCATCGATTAGTGGTTGTGCATTATTTGCCCCTGGAACCGGCTCTGTGGATGCTATTTGGTTCACGTTGACGCACGCTACAGCACGACCAGTTTCCCTGCCGTAATGTGCGTGACCGACATCATCACGTCGGGTGAGCTGATATACACTAAATGAAGACTTACGCACGCTCGGCGGATCAGCATAAATGAAACAAAGCGTCATATGACACATCGGGATAGAGCTCCAAGGCACATCCACATTTCCCAACAAGTAACAGCAGGCGACGTTTTTATCGATGCTGAAAGCGCGCCCTTGCTGAAGCAAGTCAAGCATCCAGGGATCTAAGCAGACCTTTCCCAAAAGTCAGACTCGCTTAGACGTGAGTTCCACAACACAGCTGGTACCCATCGGTATGCGAGCGTGCGAGCATTCAGTTCACGCCGCGTCAGTGGCCCAATGACATCACCAGAGGCGAGCGCCAAATATCCTGGAAGGCGGCGCCGGCGCGGACACGGGGGCATCAACTCCGTGTTTCAACGCCGGTTTGACGCTGGCCCGTCCGTCTGGAGAACAAGATTATGCCACGACAAGATATCAGTGGTGGAGTCCAACGACGACGTGTCACCTTGATGTATGATCCATATCGGTATATAGGGGGCGGCGATCGCACCTGGCCTGACCAAATGGCCACAGAATCCCTGACATGCTCGAAGAATGTCTGAGACGTGAGGCCTGAGTAACAGATGTTCCATACCTGCACTGCCTCGTAAATATACCACTTCACCGAGAGAATCCTTGACGTGCCCTGAATCACGGAGCGCTGACGGCAACACGGGTGTTGTGGAGCTCGCCCGCTCGGAGTGGGGCGCCTGGCGGTTCAGATAACAGGATCACAGGGTCAGGGCCAATTATTTTACAGAAAAAGAGGAATATTTGGAACAAGGGTATGGATAGTGGCGTAGTTGGAAGAATCTGGTAAAATAGCTCGGGGAAATTACGAGGAAAGGGGCTGCAAGGCCATGATACCGGAACAGTATGATCACACGCACGACCCTAGGAGTCATAACCCCGGCAAAGTTTGGATGGAGGCGGAGGAAAAATGGACGTGTATGGGTCGAGAAGATGTTATGTTACGAAACACGAGAACGCCACTATACACTATAACTTTCAGGAGTAGAGCGCAATTTAGCCGCAGGTGGGTGGACCGTCGTCGTAGCGGATGCCTGTGGGACTGTGGGAATTATTTGTCTGGATTTGTCCAAGGCAGGGCCATCAACGTGTCCTCTGCATCAGCTTTCCTACAACTAAAGTATTTCTCCCGTCGCTTTCTTCGAAAAATGAATTTTGAAGACGTAGAGGAGCGTGACGGTGTGTTTTTTGTACTCTCCCGCCCGGGCGGGCTGATTCTATGACTTCTTCAGGCGTTCGGCTGTCGTGGAACGTTTGGCCCTCATCTCGTATCGAGGCGAATCGGACGGTCGTTCCAATCGCTGCTCTTTACATCCCGTTGAAGCAGAGGGATGATCTCCCTCCTGTTCTTTACGAGCCTGTCACTTGCAAGTCAACCCCTTGTCGAGCCGTTTTAAACCCCTACTGGTGCGCCTCATCTTCGTGTATGCGTCCAGATGCTCACCTTATCGCATGCGTAGCCAAATCGACATTCGGGGAAAGCTTTGGATTTGCCCATTCTGCCTCACGCGCAACGCATTCCCTCCACACTACAAAGACCTTTCCAGTACAAATCTTCCTGCCGAGCTGTTACCCAAATACACCACCATTGAGTACACGCTCAGTCGCCCGGCTCAAGTGCCCCCAATATTCCTCTTCGTGATCGACACATGCCTCGATGGCGACGATCTGAAGGCTCTCCGGGATGCGATTGTTGTCAGTCTGAGCCTCCTTCCCCCATATGCACTCGTCGGTCTTATCACCTTCGGGACTATGGTAAATACCAATTTGTTCCACTATTGTCAGTTGTCCTCTAATATTTTCTAGGCACAAGTACACGAAATTGGCTATGCAGAGTGCAGCAAATCTTACGTTTTTCGTGGAGGGAAAGAATACACTCCAAAGCAGATCCAGGATATGCTTGGCTTGAGCGCACAAAACAGAGCGGCCCCTCGGCCCGGCCAGCCCATGCCTCCTCAGGCTTTTGGTGCTGCTCGCTTCCTCCTCCCCGTTTCGCAATGCGAGTTCCAGCTCACGGGTATCCTCGAGTCGCTGACGCGCGATCCATGGCCTGTTGCAAGTGACAAACGGCCCCTTCGCTGTACCGGTGTGGCGTTGAGCGTCGCGGTAGGACTCCTAGAAGTATGTCGAATTCGCCTCTATTGTACATTTGGACTGATATACGGGTGCCAGACAACCTTTCCCAATACTGGAGCACGTATTATGCTCTTTGCTGGAGGTGCGGCAACCGAGGGACCGGGTATGGTGGTTAGTCACGAGCTAAAGGAACCAATTCGGTCGCACCACGACATCGACCGCGACAGCGTGAAACATTTCAAGCGAGCAACCAAGGTTTGTGGCACGTGTCCAACTTATTTGTAATCGCGCATTCACACAGTGCAGTTCTATGAGGGCTTGGCGAAGCGCGCGTCAAACAATGGTCATGCGGTCGATCTCTTCGCCGGCTGTTTAGATCAAGTCGGTCTTCTGGAAATGAAAGCATTACCAAACTCCACCAATGGCGTCATCGTACTGTCGGACTCGTTTGCGACGTCCATCTTCAAGCAGAGTTTCCTTCGCGTGTTCAATAAGGATGATCAGGGCAACCTGGCGATGGGATTCAACGCTACCTTTGACGTGCAGGTATGCATGGCAATATTCAGATCTGACGTGAATTAGATATGCTTATGCTATGGTGCAGACCACGAAAGAATTAAAAGTTTCAGGGCTCATTGGACACGCGATATCGACGGGGAAAAAATCTGCGTGTGTTGGCGAGACTGAAATTGGCCTTGGGCAGACTTCGGCCTGGAGACTTAATACCATTAACCCGCGCACGTCCGAGGCTGTCTATTTCGAAGTCGTCACACCCGCAGGGCAGCCCCTACAGCAAGGCTCTCGTGGCCTCATCCAATTTGTCACCCACTACCAGCATTCGACAGGCCAAATGCGATTGCGTGTGACCACTATCGCGCGCAACTTCGCAGAGGCGGGTTCCCCAAGCATTGCGGCATCCTTTGATCAGGAAGCTGCGGCAGTGCTCATGGCCCGCATTGCGGTGTTTAAAGCAGAAATCGATGACTCTCCCGATGTGCTGCGCTGGCTTGACCGCATGCTCATTCGGTTGTGTCAGAAATTTGCTGACTACAGGAAGGAGGACCCAGCGAGTTTCAGGCTTACCGACAATTTCAGTATCTACCCTCAGTTCATGTTCCACTTGCGTCGCAGTCAGTTCCTGCAGGTCTTCAATAACAGCCCGGACGAGACGGCTTTCTACAGGCACATTCTCAACGAGGAGGACGTCAACAACTCCCTTATCATGATCCAACCTACGCTTATGTCATACGGACTAGAGACTGCTCCGCAACCAGTGCTACTCGACAGCGTCTCTATTAAGCCGGACTTCGTGTTGCTCCTGGATACTTTCTTCCACATCCTCATATTCCACGGAGAAACGGTTGCGCAATGGCGCAAGGCGGGTTATCAGGACCAAGAAGGTTATGAAAATTTGAAAGAACTTCTTGAGATTCCTGGAAATGATGCCCAAGTACGTAGTCACTTTTGACCTTATCACGGTCTTTTCTAAACAGCTAATGAACCTCTGTGTGCTAGGATTTGTTAACGGACCGCTTCCCTATTCCGCGATACATTGTTTGCGATCAGGGTGGTAGTCAAGCGCGTTTCCTTCTCTCGAAGTTGAATCCGTCTACGACGCACATGTCAGCTGGAATGTACGGCGCGAGCCAAGCTGGCAGTGCCGGGCAGCCTATCTTTACGGATGATGTTAGCTTGCAAGTATTCATGGAGCATCTCAAGCGTCTGGTAAGTTCTTTGAGTGCTATTATTGGCTTGCTCTGCCTCTGACTTATTTCCAATTAGGCCGTTGGTGCTCAGACAAACTAGTTGGTGTACACTCTTGTTATCCAGGGGCCTCGTCAATCTGGATAGTTGTGCATTACAGACTCGGAATGTTTCCTGTTTTTATATACGCACTTATCGACGACCGCAGTCGTAATAGACTCTTGATGAGATTGAAGGACGTCTGATTACATGGACGAATGCCATGACTAAATATGTGATGTGTGCTTCGTGGGCTGACTTGGCAGTGGACCGCACGCTGCCCATCTAAGTCCCACTCTCACCCTCGCTTCTCTTTGCTACATTCCTTTATCCCCGCAACTTTTATTCGTTTGTGAGATTCCCCTGTTTCCCCTGTCAGCAAGGAAAATGCAGGCCGCTGCCGACGATGCCGACCACTTGGCCAAATATTCAGATGCAACATACCCCGTCGGACCCGACAAATCTGGCGAGATCACCTACGTCCATGTCCCCCCGCTGAATCCACTCAGCAGTGCGTGTGATCCCCGTTTGTCGTCTTGACACCCCCCACCTGACGTTTTGCGCCCGGTCCCAGTACTCATCGTCGCGCTAGGCTGCACGGCAGTCGCGGCGTTCGTTTGGTGCTACATCCACCCTCTGGTCCGCAAGTGCCGCCGCACCAGGACCGCCGAGCGACGCGTCATCAAGCGACGACGGGCGGTTTTGGCGTCCGCGCGGTCGCTCTTCGGCTTGCGCCCAAAGGCGCCGCCGCCGACGACGCCGCAGCTGCTCGCGCGCTACGGGGGGACGCTGGACATGCGCATCGCGCGGCCGCCGGCCGCCGTGAGTCTCTCGCGGGGGTCGTTGCTCTCGCCGTCGCTTACGCCGTCGCTCTCGTCGTCGTCGTCGTCGTCGCCCACGCCGGGGACGCCGCCGATGTACTCGCCGCCGTCTTCCGTGCCCGAGGTCGTCGTCGCCCCGGTGGACGTGAGCATTCTGGGAGGGAGCGTCGGGAGCCGCACGACGCCCAAGAAGAAGGGCGGCGAGCGTTATGACGGCCACGGGGCGGAGGAGGACGAGTGAGGGGAGTTGAAGAAGACTCGGACTCGGGTGGGAGGAATTTTTCGGCGGCATGCATTGTCTAGAGATGGTCTCTGTTGGTGCGCTTGAGCACAGTGCTCCAGATAGTTTTTTGTTCATTTCTTTCTTTTTCGTTATTCCCTTCATGAGAACCCCTTCGGTCATTACGAATTCCTGTTGTCAATGTGTCTTCTATGCACGTACTGAAGGTCCGTGCGATGCGATTTGGAACGAGGGGAGTGCCTTCCCGAAAGGTTTCCCTAATCGGACAGCCACCGACGAGAAAATGTGCGGCGGGCGCGCAGGCTCAGGAGTTTTGCAGCGAGATGATGTCCGCGGAGCAAAAATCACCACTGCATGGAACCTGCACCTGCACGTTAATGTGGTGACGGCACACATCCGATATTCACCTTTGGCGGTTTCACTCCCCCAGACTGTGACGTAAAACATGAACCAGGGAAGTTGCAAAAATCAACTTGGTACTTTGCATTTCCCGGGTCCACAAGAACGATAGCGATATCAGACATGACTGGGGCCGAAGAGGCACGTTCCCTAATAATCTCGGACTAGACTTTGGAGGCGACTACTGGATGAATTGAAGCAACAACACCGTGAGAATGGATATCGGTCCCAAGGCCAGGAGTGCGGGTGCGCAGTCAGAATTTAGCTCGGGAATGTTGTCGGAGATGCAAGATGCAGCATTCAGTGAGGCGCATTTTATAGAAACTGGAACGTTAAAAGACACCAGAGCTAGTACATGACAAATGAACGCCACCTATGTGGCAAGTAATTTGAACATAGTGCTGGGGTCCTCACATATGTGCACCCCAAAATTCGTGCGAAACGGGCTCGATTTCCCCGAAAGGTGATTACCGAAAGTCGTGCAAGAGCAAGACGTACTTGAAAAGCACATGCCGTTGTGCACCGACATTCATGATCGGAAAAATGCTTTGGATTCAACACCATCGAGTAATCCTATCACTGCAAGGTGGTACCCGGCCAGGGATCACGGTAATTGGATTGCCTTTTGATGTGCCTAGACAACTCCAAGCCCCAAGGCATTGGCCTCCGTTTTAGTGGCAACGGTCTAGGGCTAGAAGCGCTGCCGTCAGGTGGTCTAGAGTGTGGAGGCACACATACCACACGACAGGTCAGAAGCAAAATTGGTCTCGGGCCAGCTGGGGTTCAGTTAGGCCGCCGCTTAGGCGGGCGGGCAGTTGCCTAAAAAAGTATATACCACGTGGCAGTCGTGCACAGCTGTCGGTTGGCGCTGTCAGGTTGACCTAAGCACCATAGCTTGCGCCCCCTCAAACTCGAAAGCGAACAGGGGGGGGTAAAAAGAGGCTGATTAAATAAGACGAGGAGTTTACATGAAAAGTTGATCCGTTGTCCAGTAGTATGCCAAATGATGACTTTGACTGTCGTCTCTGCTGTGGCGGGGCGGTCGTTTTTGTTGTCCTTACACCCACGCACGTACCCCGTGACGTCAGACAGAGGGAATCCCGTTCAGGCAAGTGGATTCAGGAAGGAGGAAGGTGGAGAAAAGCTTTTCTTTTCCGGTCGACAACAGTGGCTCTCATGATTTCAATGACCGCATGCCTTTTACTTCAGCCACCCGTCCCAGCCCCTTTCTCCACCACCCTCTCCCCTTCTCACACCGTCTAGTCTCGAATGTACGTCTTGCTCATATATCCTGCCTTCAACCATTCATCTCGCCTCTAGGTCGTCTAACCTCAGTGGAGCAACTACCGCATCGACCAAGACCTTCTTGACGGCCTTGGTTTTGAACGGCGTTATCGCCGGTGTCGAGATATCTGCATTTACCATCGTTCGGCGCTATTTTCGCCTCATTTATGAACCCAGGAGTTTATCCGTTTTCGAAGCGTGCGCGTCCACTCCTTTCACAACCCCTAATGCTTACCTCCGTTCAGGAAGAGACAACGGCCGTTGT
Organism: Russula brevipes; assembly: GCA_022496215.1. Taxonomy (NCBI): domain Eukaryota; kingdom Fungi; phylum Basidiomycota; class Agaricomycetes; order Russulales; family Russulaceae; genus Russula; species Russula brevipes. The sequence goes on from WTXF01000021.1 coordinate 25,058, forward strand.
CTCCTCGCCTCTTGGGGTGGCCCATTTCTATCATTAATGCAGATTATCGCAAGATTAAGAACATCAACGGCCTGGACTGTTACTTTTTTGTCCGTTTCCTTCGCATGATGGTCCGCATCATGCTACCAATCTGGCTCATATCCTGGGCGGTTCTTCTCCCTATCACTTCCGTCAATACGAGCGTTCCTGGCCATTCGGGTCTCGACAAGTTCATTTTTGGCAATATTTCACCCACGCAACAGGCCCGTTATGCAGCGCAACTACTGCTCACCTGGTTTTTCACCAGTGAGATACCTGGGTGACATCCCCATGATGATTTCTGATTTTTTCCTTAGTATGGATATGGTGGAATGTCAAACATGAGATGGCACACTACGTCCGCGTTCGCCAGCATTACCTCGTCAGCCGCGCCCATTCCTCTACCGTTCAAGCCTGCTCTGTTCTCGTCACGGCATTCCGCCCAAGTATCTTTCTGAATCTGCCCTTACCCACCTCTTCAGCCACCTGCCAGGCGGTGTTCGCAAAGTATGGATAACCGTGATCTTGGGGATATGCCCGACCTGTACAAGCGTCGATTGAAGGCGTGCCAGGTTCTCGAATCGCAGAAACATCTATTCTCAGCAAGGCAATAGGGCGAATAACAAGAAACAGAAAAAAATTGCAAAGTCCGGTGTGAAAGACGACCGTTTCCCACCCGCAAGTGATCCAGAAGCCTCTCGCGAGGCTCTCATTGAGGAGCTGGTACCGAGGGACACACGGCCATCACATAGGTTACCGCCTTTCGCTTGGTTTCCCTTCTCCATCCCTTTCGTGGGGAAGAAGGTTGACACAATCGAATGGGCACGCGAACAAGTGCACGAGTTGAACACGCAACTGCAGCAGAGACGTGAAATTCTTGCTCGCGACATCGCCCGCACCACCGCCGCGAAGCACAAACGACCAATCGAATGCATCACATCGGCGCCGGCAAACTCAATATTGCTATCCCCGCTGTTCCGATCACTATACCACTTGTTAAAGCTCCCCGCGTGGTCGATTTTTCAGATCAGACGTATCCGCCCGCGAATGGGCGTTCATCTTGTTCAATGAACAGATCGCAGCACACTTGGCGGCGCAAGCTCTTACTCATCACGATCCATATCGCATGGCTGGGTCGTCGGAATATATCGAAGTCGCACCCGAGGACGTGATCTGGGACAATTTGGTGATGAACCCATACGATCGCCGCGTACGATTAGCACTTTCTTGGGCTGCGACTATTGGGTTGATTATCGTTTGGGCAATTCCGGGTCTGTCGCGTCCAAGTCTAACGCGTTGGGTGTCTAACTAACTATCACTAGTGGCGTTTATTGGGGCCATTTCGAACATTGAGTCCCTGTGCACGACATATCACTGGCTCGCCTGGATTTGCAGCGCCCCGGCTGTAGTTATCAGCTTCATCCAGGGTTTCCTTCCGTCGGTATTGCTTGCGCTACTTTCATGCTAGTGCCAATAGTTTTACGGATATTGGCCCGGCTGGAGGGTATCCCTCAGAGGACAGGGGTGGAACTCAGTTTGATGGATCGCTTCTTCATTTTCCAAGTCATCGTATGTGGTCATTTCACTTGTTATCGATCGATTTACTAAAAACAACAGAACGGCTTTTTGTTGTCACCCTCTCATCTGGGATTATTGCGTCCTTACCGGGATTAGTTCACGACCCAACATCAGTCCCGACACTGCTGGCCCAGAACTTACCAAAATCTTCCACATTCTTTTGACGTGAGTGTGTCTCTGAAGTCGACTCGATCGCTATCTTATCTCGGGACATAGTTATGTGTTGCTACAAGGTCTCTCCGGATCAGCCGGTGGTTTTCTTCAGGCCGTGCCTCTACTTATGTACAATGTCAAACACACCCTCCTTGGTTCGACCCCACGTTCCGTGTATGCGATCAAGTATTCTCCCCGCACGTCGCAATGGGGCACCCTCTTCCCTGCTATGACTCAACTGGTTGTCATCACGCTTGGTTACTCGATCATATCGCCCATCATAAATGGCCTCGCGTTTGGGGCGTTCGTTTTATTTTTCCTCCTGTACAAGTATCTCTTCACCTGGGTCAACGATCAACCCATTCCAGCGAGACTGGTGGACTCTTCTTCCCTAAAGCAGTTCAGCATATCTTTGTTGGGCTTTATATACAGCAGCTCTGCTTATGTGCCCTCTTCTTCCTCGCGCGGAACAGCGATAATAGTCCCAGCGCAATTCCTGAGGGCGCGCTCATGGTTGTATTGATCGTGTTCACGGCGAGTATCGCTTAGTGTCCATCTGCTATTGCAAGTTTCTAACCGACGATATAGGCATTCTTTCAAAACACTATTCTCAATTCCTACGGCCCTCTTATCAAATTTCTACCCCTCTCACTTGCTGATAGATCCTACAGCGGCGCGAGGGTCGAGTCGGAAGTTCCTCCTGGGGTCGGCGCGCCACCTCCTGATCCTTCGCGCCCTGAGAATATTGAGGTCATAGATTACGCCAACACATCTACATCTCATTCCTATCAACATTCTGGCCAGGGGGCATCTACGGATCCTGATGACACTCACCCTAGTCCAGCGGAGCGTGCACCTTCTCCCTCCTTCACTAATGAATCGCGCTCGTCTTCCCCCTCGCCGTCCGCCAAACCGGTGGAAGACGAAGGACCGACCGATTTCAGCCACCCGGCCGCAGTAGAGGAGCAGCGCATCATTTGGTTGCCCAAGGACCAGCTCGGTTTGGTGCGTGAAATCGAGCGGGGTCTCGACTCGCATGACATTTTGCATTCCACCGAGGGTGCAGAGATGGATAGCAAGGGTCATGTGAATGTGACCATGGCGCCACCAGAGGATGTCAAGCGTGCTTCGATGGAAGCGGGACCTCTACCTTCACCAGAAGACAAAGGAGAGGGAAACGGCATACGAGCGCAGAGCTCCGACACCAGTAAAGTGTAATGCTTGCCGATTTACTAGTACATATGCCTGGTCATCTCAACTTGCTATATTTACATATGCATATCATATAATGTTTTCTTTGAAGATCGTAAACTCATCTCTACCTGCCGGTGCCCGTGCCCAATCGTAACGATTTCCAAGTCAGCTGGTGGGTTCATAAGGCGGGATCGACGCACGATCCGGACCTGCGAGCTGCTACATTTCTGTCGTACACTTGGCGGTGATCCTGATGTGGATGTTAATGATATACGCACGGAAATTCGAGCCCATGCCAGCGATCACTAAAGGCAACCACGTTACCATCAGCATTCCTATCCTCTCGGGACGGCATCCCGCGTTGATACTATCACCCCGTTCATCAGCGGTACTGGGAGTTGGGTGCCATTGCTGGGCGCCAGGTTGATTCCGTTCTCGAGGCGAGAACCATTGGGGGTGGCGCTCGAGGCTGTTAGTCATATGTTACGGGGAAGTCTATGCAGGTGCTCTTAGGGTCATGAGGGTGTTCCTGATGTTCTCGGCAGCTTCGTATGCAAAAGTGCTTCGGGCTAAAAAAGAAAAAAAGAAAAAGAAAACCACGGCGCCGCGGATTTTTCCCCAACACGGCCACGAGTGCGTACTGTGTGCTCCCTTTCTTCCAGGGGGTGGATTTTCAATCTTGTGAAGAGTCGCGAGCAGCGGAATAAGTTGATGGAGGCGCGAGGGTCGTGGCAGAGTTTTGTCCATTTCTTTCATTTTTGCAAAGAGGCCTACTGGTGTCGGTGTGGTGTTCTCACGCGACGCGGGCGCTTTTCGGTCAAGTTCATCAATCGGCCTCTCGGTGGCTCGGTTCTAAATCAGGAGGGAGCCCCATGGCTCCACAAGTGTATTTAACTTGTCTTGGCCTTTCCGCTTTTGCCCATCCCTAGGGTTTTTCTTCCGCCCTCGACGTCATACACCGGCGGCACCACCACTCGGAACCAAACCTCAAAACTCATGCAATCCGCAATAGCTATACCCACCTCAGAGCAGGGTCAGGGCAAGTGAGTAACCATGCCGCCCAGCAATCCGCTCTGTGTACTGTACTGTATAGCTTATCTGCCGTGCAAAGTGATGGTGATGGTGTTCAAATTGTCGGAGACGTCGTTGATCATGGGTAGGTTCAAATTTCTCTCCTCCTGGACGCGGACGAGTCTGACATTGGACATCTGGTTGCGTAGCCCGACCAGGTGCTGAAAATGCTTCAATAGCGTATCCGCTGCTGTACTAGTTCGCGAATGCTGACCACAACAACCCCAACAGCGAAGTAGGTCATTCGGAGAAAGAGAGGTAAACTTCCCTCCATTTATGGTTACTGCCCTTCCTCTGACTGGATGTTAGGACGGACGCTACCAGCGGTGTCGGTGCCACCGCCGAGGGTGCGCCCACCGAGGGCGGGGATCGGCCCCGACCCCACGAAGGGTCCGGTAGCTCAAGCGCCGACAATAATGGGGGTGACGCTGCGTATGGGCCTTTTTTTCTTTCAAACCTCGGCCGCAGCTGGAATGCTGACGCCTGCTTTTTTCGACTCATCAAAGCCATCACGAGGGATTCACAGCGCGCGGGCGACCCTCTAAACCCGTCTACGCCATTGGAACTTCTGGCCAGCCCGTCAAGCGATATCACCTCGTTCTTGTCCCGGGGTGAGCTCGATCCGCCGGAGAAGAGAAAAAAAAATTTGTCCTTCGGCGGTGACGCGGGCCTTCGAACGAAGTGGGTTTGTGCTGTCTGGTTTGTCTGTGGTGCCGCCCGTCTCTGTAATTTGATACATCTTGTCTGGATTTGCGTTTTGTTCGTAAAACATTTGTGGACAACACATTGCATCGTTTGTTGTAATTGCAGAAGCTAGGATACGTGTCACAGCGTACAGAATGTCTAGATACACCACTGATTGAAGTGATAAGCCAATCCAACATTGGTATCGAGTCATAACGCACAGCTTACTTTTTATTTTGTCCTACACCTCAGCTTGTACATCGATCCAAGTAGCTCTCCCACTCTTGCTCCGATTTTGATTTTGTCCTAAGTTGTTCGCGGGTTGTACCCTGCCACCAGTCGATCGGGCTCTAGTGACAAAGACAGCGAGATGGGGCCGTGCGTTTCCGCTGTTTCTATATGACCTTGATATTGTTGGTCGGCCTTCATCAGACCGATGGAGCTCCAGATGCGCCCGGCGTATGGGGGAAAGGTTGCGGAACCGCCTCCGCTAACACACCTCTTTGACTTCAGCCGCAACCCACGGAAATGCGACAATCCGCGGTTTTTTTTTACGTATGGCTTGGGCGTTGCTGTAGGGAATCGGACCCGTCTCAGCCCACAGCTCCGACTCCGCCGCTGCAACTCGGGGGAAAGTAATAGCGCGCGCGCATCGTGAGAAACCGAAAGCGATACTAGTACTGTACGGTACGAAAGACTGGGACGGACGGAACGTGGGTGGGTCTCGGTCAGTCAACGTTCAACGTTCGACGACCAGAATCAAAGATCGTCGTCGTGTCAATAAATAAAAAATGATAACGTGTCTCCACGATGTGGGTTTCCACGGCTCGGTTGGCTCGGCATCGGTCCGGGTCTGCCTCCGTTCGTCTGGGCTCGACGTCGACTCGACGATCGAACGAGACGAGCTGTGTTTCCTGATGCTGCTGTATTGTACTCTTGTGTTTCTTCCCTGAATACCCTTCCGGATGTGATCGTGATCAATCACGCTGCAGTGCAAAGGGCAGCTGCCGTATTGCGATGATGAGCGCCCCCGCTGTCATTCGGGATCCGGGCGCGGACGGCGTCTCTTTCTCCTCAACCACCCCCCCACGAGGCAGCCACTCACCTTCCTAAAATATGGGCGGCAGTAGCGACTCCTCTCCGCACCCACAATCTCTTTATTATTATCTGTCACCATCCCCCCCGCACCACCGCAGGCGATGGTGCCGTCTTCCTCATATTCTCCCCGCTCCGATCCGCCTGTGGTCGCGGACGCAGCCTCTGGGGACCTGGATCCCGCCGCCGCAATTATGCACTGGCATCTCGGTGCCCGCTCGCGCTCACGGCACCATCTCGCAGCTGTTCCGCCCCCTCGAGCGCTGCTGCAAAACCGCGCCGACAGTCTGATGGCTGCCACCCCTCTCGCCGCCGCCGCCGCCGCCTCCTCTTCCTCCTCATCCTCATCCTCCTCCTCTCAGCGCAACAACGCTACATCGACCTCGAGCGCCAGCGCGGGCGGCCGCACAACCCTCAGTGCTGTTTCCACTCCCGTTTCCGCGACGTCCATTCAGCCCCCTGGCACCCGCCCTCATTCCACTACCGTTTCCGCGCCGTCCACTCAGTCCCCTGGCACGGGCGCCGTCCGCGCGCCCGTGCCTCGCACGGTGCCCGTCGCGGCGATCACGTGTGCGGCCGTCGGCGGGGCCGTGGTCTTGGCGGCCGTCCTCGCTCTTATCTATATGATGCGGGTCAGGCGGAGGGTCAAACGGATGAAAAGATGCACGAATATACTCGGGCCAGGTGCGTTGCCTCTTTGGCAAGGGCAAGGGCGGGCCCTCTTCCCTTCCTTGTCCATGCGACAATTCTTGTCGTGCCTTGCTCAAACTCCTTTTGTTTGTTTTTTGGGTCTAGAGCTTGCGCCCGTGTTGTCGCCCCGGTTGTCGCACCTGACCATCGACTCGCGCGTAAAACCCGATCTCGCTTCCCCGACGACGGCCAGTCCGACCAAGTACCTCCTTGCTCCGCCTCCTCCTCTGAGCGCCGCCGCCATATCCCGAAATTCCCGAAGTAGCGTCGAGCAGCAGCACGTCATCAACAACGGCCCTCTGTCTCCCACACGCCGATCGGTGGTCGTCCTCAGCCTCCCTCCTGCGCCCAGGCGTACCTCCGCCCTGTCCCCGACCCCCCGGAGTCCGATCCGCCCATCTCGAGCATTTTACGCCCCTCCTCACGATCACGAACGAGGCACCACTCCTGATTATGATTCATCACACTCGTGAAAAAAACTGATTTTTTTTCGAACGAACTTTTTTTCTTTTGACCATTCATTCTTTTTCGATACCTTTTCCAAAACCATAACCATCGCTCGTTCACCCCCCCTCTTTTACTGGGCCTCCGGATGTATGTACGAGTAGATGGACGGGTACGACGTAGTAAAAAAAAGTGCAAATCAAAATGCAGTCTGTGGTTTAAACGTCCGCCAAGATTAAGAACACCCCCTGATTCTGATGGATTGTGGGGAAACGTAGCTAACCGTGACACTGCCCTGCCTTTTTGCAAGGGCAACACAGCCACGATACGTAGCAAGGATCTAATCGATACTCCGACCAGGTTAATGTTTGATTGATGGTTGATAGGCACGCCACTGAAGACAGCTGTTGTTAGCCTGTCGTCGTTGGACATGTGGTTCCGCACATAATTAACTCCATAACCGTAAGTTATCCATAGCGAAGTATATCACATGGCGTGTCAGGCAAATCGAAGGGAGACTACAGACGCGCAGCCAAGACAAATAAAAAAACGATGCCCATCGGTGCTCACAAAAACTGATCAGGTGCGGCCTTGATATCTCCTTCCAATGTACTTTGCGAGACCAGCTGCGAACCGCATTATCTGGTTCTCCCTCGATGCGCACGTGGTATTTCACCAGGTGAATGTATACGGTAGTCTAGTGTACATCAGTCGCGCATATAAACTGTACACACCCAAAGCAGCAGTCTTGGTATGGCAAGCCTGGATATCCTTCCGATGTGGACAAGGACAGTACAAATACGAGCTTCCAAATTGCCACGAGGAACAGCGGCCAGTCAGGCCGGGGGAATTCAATAATATACCGTACGGTGCGAGAGAGTATGCTGCAACACTATGATTTGAATATGCGGAGGAGGCGCGCCTCAGTGACAATACGGGTGCGGCAAAGCGGGCACTCTCGTGATGAGGACATGATTAGATCTGAGCAGTGGCGGCACATCGCCAAATGACTATGACAAACCGTTGATCGGGCGGCCAGAAGCACACAGGAGAAATGAAGACGTACCCGCAGTCAACAATGGCAATATTAGCCTCTTCGTCTTGACAGACGACACAAAGTCCGTTTCTCTCCAGGTCAGCTGCGGTTCCCATCATTTGAGGTGGTGGTATTTTGGGCTGAGACGGTGTTGCATCGTCCCTAGAAGTGTAACTGTTGCCATCCCCGTGCGCTTGTTCCCGGCCTTGACGAGTCTGCTCGTCTAGACGGTGTTGTTCTTCCATCATCGCATGTTGGCGTGCCATTTCCTCTTCTTCACGTGCGTGTATCGCAGCCTCCCGTGCGCGTTCGTGACGTTCGTCACCGAGGAGTGCGTGTACGCGTTCAACGAGATCACGCTTTTCAAGTAGCAGACGTGCATTTACATGATTCTGCAAGAGTACCGTCTTCAGGGCGCTTATGGACATTTGCGAGATTTCATCATCTGTCCTCGCTAACAATTCGTCAGAGTGGGTATAGGCGGTGGCGGAGCGGCAGATGGTGGGCGGGTTGCTGAATTAGTCCGGTTGCCATCATAGGCATTGTGCCCTGACCGGGGTTATGGGCCTGTCGGGGCGAGGTTGCGACCGGGTGGGTCATTCGAGGTGGTGTGCTGGGGCCAAGGGGTGGCCATCGGGGGCGGAGTTGGACGAGGGGGAGGGTACGGCTGCGTGCGAGGGGGAGGTTGCGGCTGTGGCGGAGCCTGAGGATACGGTGTCGATCTTCGGGGTCCAGGCGATGATCTCTGCTGCCTCGATGGATCGAGATCTGGACGAGGGAAAGTCGAAGAGGGCTGATTAGTGGGTTGTCTGGTGGGGTGGGTTGTGTAGGCTGTGCCCCCTCACGCCTTGAGAACAGCCCGCGGGGCCTCCCAGTTCGGCCGTTGGGAACCGAGTGCTTCCTGTAGAAGCTCTATAAATCGAAATGAGCAGACGGTGTACAGCAGTTGGGGAAAGCCAGGACGGTACCTCGTTTGCGTATGGCAGGCACCCATGCTCCTAGGCGGAAGTCTGCAAAGATGGGCGCAATATATGATAAATCACGCACCCTGGCAGCCATGATCCTCTCTATCAGATCATCCTTCTCAAGAACACCGTCTGCACTGATATTGTATGCGTTGACATATTTCTTGAGTCTTGCCAGAGAGAGGTTCCTTAAGTAAGTCCGACCACCAGCAGTAACTAATCACGTCTCCTGGTCAAAATACCTCCCAAACACACAAAAAACAAAAACAACGGCAAAAACGCACTGGTTAGGTTCTCTATGCAGAACGCACAAACGGGGACCGGATCAAAACCAGAGCTGGGTCCCCCCCTGGGCATGAGGGCTTGATAGTCCGAACACGACGAACAATATGAATAGCCTACAGGGAGCCGAGATTACGAGTGTCGCATACGCAAGCCTGCTTGACGCACCGCAATGATTACACTTGCGGGCACGAGTAAAGACGATATTAAACTCCTTATTGCACTTACGGCAACTGATATCTACGTGCGAAGACCTGGGAGGGGCTGGAGCTGGCCCGCTGAGGAGGGGCATTCCAGTGGTGCTGCGGTCTGCCATTACAGGACGATGGTAGTGATAGAAAGTCAAGCTGTGCACTTGTCACGCTTGGTCAGCCCTTCCCTGATAACTCGATCACGTGAGGGCTTCACGGCTTCGCTTGATAAGCTCTCTACACAATTCTATCCCGTTCACCTCCGGCCTTAGCCATTCTCCGGCCTTCCCGCTCCGTTCGATTTTCTCCCATTCTTCCCGTATCAACACCTTGTTCTTCCAACACTCGATCTCCCAGTCTGGAGCCGTCCAGTCCCTTCCCGCAAATGAGTTGAGTTGAGCCCGGTATGTGAATGGCTCTAGCAGCGCGAAACCATGCCAGATCCTCGCGATGTGCAACGGGTCGTCTGAGCCCCCATCACGCACGAGCGCGTGCATGCGAGTCTCGTTATCCACGGCACATGAGGTACAATCGAGAGATTCCGGGTCCTCTAGCACACGTGCGATGGCGCGTGCCTGGTCTTCGAATATCGGGAACGGCGCCGCACGATACTGTAGCCCCGGAAATGCAATAGAAGTCGGCGGGAAATCCCCTCGCAAAGGAAAGAGCTGGTACGCGAGTGGCGTGACATGAAAAGTCGAATTGTAAAGCTCGTCTGGCAGCGGCAGTGAGGGAACCCCCAGCGTGATCTGTGAGAGGAATGGGAAGGACATCTCGTAGCCCGTCGCTAGTATGACGAGGTCGATGTCGGATTCGATTGAACCATCCACCAGTAAAACTGTCCCTTCATCCCGATATTCCGCGACCCGGTCTACCTTTCTGTACGTTTCCGTGTCATCGCGATATGCGGTTCCGAATTTGGTTGTCGGCCCAGGTACGGAATGCAGTAGAAGTGGTATGGTCCCCATCACTTCCACGCAGATGTCCAAGGCGCTCGGTCCTCCACCGACCATCATTACTTTCTTGTGATGAGCAAAGTCGCTCGGGCGTCGATACCACGCAGAATGAATCGCCCGTCCCGAGTCGAGCCACCTCTGCAACCCGGCTGCAGCAGGATATCTGGGCTTGCGGTGGTGTCCGTTGGCCACGACGACAAAGTCAAATTCAAGACCCTCGCCCGTCGACAAGGTGACATCCCATTTTTCAGCGTCCCTATCCCAAAAAATCTTTTCCACGCGCGTACAAAGTCGCACATAGCGGCGCAGATCGAAGTGCGCCGCGTAATCTTCTAGGTATTTCTGTACGACAGGTGCAGTCGTGAAAAGAGGAGTGCCCGGTGGAAATGAGAAACTTGGGAAAGCCGTGACGGGGAGCGGAAGATTCGTGATAAGCGAGTCATATAATGGCGTCAAGGGAGGGTTTTCAGAGACAGGCGCAGGATACCTAGTTCAAGGAGTGAATAAGGTGGGAGGAAGGGTGATGTTGGCTTGCGGTACCATATTCCACCGATGTTGTCTCTCTCCTCGAATGCAACCATCGTCCATTGTCCTGATTGCACCTGTTGCGTCTCTGCAAGTACCTTCAACGTCGCCAACCCATTGGCACCTGCACCAATGATGCATACGCGTTTAGATATCCTCTTAAACTTGACGGGATCTTGCAAATCCCCAATCTACAGTAAGCAAAATTTTACTCAATTCAGGTGCGTGGATTGTACGTACCAGAGGCATCCTCCGCCATCCTGGTCTATGCAAATGTGCGAGATGCCACGTCACCGCGTCACCACAACTACTGTCCTTCGGCCACTGGCTACACACAAGAGCAGTGATTGGTCAAGACAAGAATTCTGCTGGGGGATTACGTGCACCGGTCCCGTGACGAATAGGCAATCGAGAATCGAGTATTGGGGCTTCCTAGACTAGTTGCTATATTCTCACCAAAAATGAGGCCATCACGAACTGGCGTCTACGCAATTGCCTGGTAACGCAACCCCATCCAGGCAGCGTCTGGAGTCTCTAACTTGGCAAGCGTCTTGGCACCATCTGGCGTCACCCCAGGGTCACTTGCGTGACTGGTGGCAGTCACAACAGATACTGGGTTGGATGGTGATTATGGTCCTCCTCGGACATCTCAGGTTGTTTCCACGAAATTCCTCTACAAGACGATCTCCCTGAAGAGTAGTAGTCTGACGGGAAGTAGGATAAGTGATACGATGGGTAACGATGCTAGTACAGTGCGCACGGCGCAAAAAAGGGCTTCTTCACTGCATCCCCCATTCTCCGAGTCCTCACTTGTGCAAGCAGCTAACAGAGACGCATGGGAAGTCCCCTTACGTATTTTTCCCATGTTACAGAAAAGACAGACATTGCCTTACTGGGTGAAGCATCACATTGGACGACAATTTATGACACCACTGCAAAGCGAGATAGGCAAGACGAAGCGCGGGGGACGTGCTTTTTGCATTGGGTACGGGTGACGGAAGTTATAAGATAATGGGCCTGGTGCGCCTACACAGATGTCTTCCACAGTAGTCATGTGAGGATTCACAGTTTCGCCGACGCAGGCGGCTCGCTTTGGTTGATAAGCTTTCTACACAACTCTATCCAGTCTTCCATCCCGTTCTCTCCCACGCCCTTCAACCATTCCTCGGCCTTCCCACTCCGTTCAATTTCCTTCCACCTTTCTCGGATCACATGCTTCTTCGTCCAACACTCGATCTCCCATTCTGGAGCTGTCCACTTCCTCCCCGCAAACGCATTGAGTTGCGCTCGATATTCAAATGGTTCCAGGAGCGTCAAACGATGCCAAATCTTCGCGATGCGTAATGCGTCGTCCGTTCCCGCGTCACGTATGAGTGCATGCGCGCGTGCCACGATGTCTACAGCACACGAGAAACGATCGAGGGATTCCGGGTCCTCTAACACTCGCGCGATGACGTGTGCCTGGACTTCGAAGATCGGAAGCGGTGCCGCACGATACTGCAGGCCCGTAAACGCAATAGAAGTCGGCGGGAAATCCCCTCGCAAGGGAAAAATCTGGTACCCGAGCGGCATGACGTGATAAGTCGAGTTGTAAAGTTCGTCTGGCAGCGGTGGTGGCACTAAGGGAATCCCCAACTTGATATGCGAAAGGAACGGGAAGGAAATCTCGTAACCTGTCGCTAGAATGACGAGGTCGATATTAGATTCGGTCGTACCGTCCACCAATAAAACTGATCCTTCATCCTGGTATTCCGCGACTCGGTCCACCTTTCTGTACACGTCTGTGTCGGGGTGATAAGCTAGTCCGCCTTTAGGCGTTGGCCCGGGTACAGAATGGAGAAGAAGCGGTACCACCCCCATCATATCCTCGCAGATATCCAAGGAACTCGGCCCACCACCAACCACCATAACCTTCTTGTGATGGGAAAAGTCGCTCGGGCGTCGATACCAGGCAGCATGAATCGCGCGTCCCGAGTCGAGCCAACTCTGTAATCCAGTAACATGTGGATATCGGGGCTTGCGATAGTGCCCATTGGCCACGACGACGAAGTCAAATTCAATACGCTCGCCCGTCGACAAGGTGACGTCCCACTTCTCAGCGCCCGTATCCCAGAAAAGCTTTTCCACGCGCGTACAGAGTCGCACATAGCGATGCAGATCGAAGTGCGTCGCGTAATCTTCTAGGTATTTTCGTACGATGGCTGCGGTAGGGAAGGGTGAAGTCCCCGGTGGGAATAAGAAACTTGGGTACGCCATGAGGGGGATTGGAAGATTCGTGGCAAGCGAGTCATATAATGGCGTCAAGGGAGGATCTCCGGAGGCAGGCGCGGGATACCTAGTTCGAGAAGTGAATCGAAGTGGGAGGGGTAGTGAGGGCGCTGTTTGTGGTACCATATCCCGCCGATTTTGTCCCTCTCCTCAAATGCAACCAATTCCCATTGCCCAGACTGTACCTGATGTGTCTCCGCGAGTACCTTCAACGTTGCCAGCCCATTAGCACCTGCACCAATGATGCACACGCGTTTTGGCCGCTTGGTCCTAAAGGGATCTTGTGGATCCACCTTAACGGTGAGTAAATTTTGCCCAGCTCATGGGTTCTACATAGCACGTACCAGACACATACTCTGCCATCCTGGTCTATCCAGACGTGTCCACGTCACCACTACTACTGCCCTCTGGCCACCACACAGAAAGGAGTAGCGATTGGTCGAGGGTCAAGGTAGGAATGTTGGGAGGGAATTACGGATTACGTGCACCGGTCCGTGACGACCACAGCAGACAGTTGGCCTGCCCGGTTCGGTCGTCATTTTCCCCGCTTCGCTTAAAACGAGGACATTGCATACTGGCGTCGTTGAACGAAACAGCTGTCCGACGACAGGATGAAGGTGCGAAAGTGCAGTAACCTGAAAAGAAATGAGACGACGGTGACGAAGCCACCGCAACTGAACTAATAAACTGACAAGACCTTGGACTGTTAGTTGGACAAGACCCGACTTGAGGCAGCCCCTTACTACTCAGTATGTCCCGAATTACGCCCCCGAACTGCACCTCAAGGCCTCAACTAGGCAGAAGGGTGACGAAAAGACCAACTTGGCGTGATGTGTGTGATGCGTGACATTCACTTTTTTTTTTTGGAATGGAGTTTATTGTCCACAGCGCGATCACTACAAGACAGGAGCCAGAGGCAGTAAAGACAAAGATGTGGTAAGTATGAGGTAGTTAATTTAATCGTATCATAGTATTATCATAGGCGACAGAAGGGGAAGGGAAGACCCGAAATAGGCGGCCATCAAGGTCAAATCAGAGTTCACGGTTCATGGGGGTTCCGGAGGAAGTGGGAACAGGAGTGCCTGAGTAAAGAATAGGAATTCGGCAAGTTGGTGCAGTGTCCACCGGTAAGTGGTGAATATGTGTTCCCAGGTGCCGAACGCGTTGAGATGAGACGCAGGTGAATGGAGGATGACATGATGACATGCCAGGCCGTGTGATTCCGATCGGGGGCGATCATTAGAGCACGGGCGGACGTGTTATCGTGTTATCTCCTGCAGGGGGCGAAAGCGGAGCGGACGTTGTCACTTTGTGGAGTGGAACCTTGTCGCTCTTTTGCGCACAACGACCATGCCCATGTTCGAGTCTTTCGGGTCTTCAGCAAGGTCTTCAGAGTCAGGCACGTGTACGCCTCCTCCTGCATCGGCCCCTTTCCGAGTCAAGTCGTCAGTCGGCAAAGTCCAACCCTATTACACTCAACACAAGGCGACGAAGTCCAGGCTTTCGACAAGCACGTTCAAGAGCTGAAGTGTATAACCCGAGAAGAGTTCATCGAGTGTTTGCGTGGCAGCGACAGCGATAGCCTGTTCCCTTCTGAGACTCCCGAATCACCTAGGGCCTCTCCATTGACGGCTTCTGTGATCTGGCTAATGACATAGCCCAGACTATACAAGCGGAGCGTGAGCGCCACCATTTGTGTATTTATCTTTTTTTGACGACACCATAAATTTTCACTAGATTTTCTGAACGACCATAATCTCTTGGTGTTCAAGGACACGGAAAGCAATGTGCCCAACGGACACGTTACGGGCACAAAGTGCAGGCCCAATATCACCGCTGCCTTTGAGAAGGACTGGAAGGGGATGAATGCCGATTGCACGGATGCAGTGGCCACTTATTCAACTCGCGGGGGAGAAGGCATCAACGGGCAAAACTTATGAAGTCCAGCAGAAAAATGCGGCTACGTACCTCCATTCCCTTCTTACGGCCAGACCCGATTTGCTCGTCGCCCAAGGCCTGCTCACCACGAATACCGGGGTCACGTTCCTTGTGGGGACGGTGGCGTTGGCATACAGCGACTCACGGTCAAATGGACGAAACGAAACCACCTTTACAAACTCTTGTATGCGTTCATTTATCGCCTGTATAGCCCTGCCCACTTTGCAGATCTGTCGTGCAAGCGGACCGGGTTCAATGAGAAAACTCGTGAAGCAATCTATACCTTGCGCATGAACTCGATGGACTATACGATTTTGTGCCATATATGCCCAAAATCCATTCGGGACCCGTACTCATGTACTTTCCAACCCGTTGTCTGAAGTCATGCCAGAGGGGGACGACAGGCCTCTCACGGTGCTCAAAGACCAGCTTTGTCGAATTGGACGACGTTTCAATGAATGGACAATTCTTTCCAAGATTCACCAACCGATGAGGGTGCCTGGCGTGGTAGAGGCCGTAGGTGGTGAAACCATTGAGGCTGATCTGTCTCCCGGAAGGGAGAAGCACCGCTTAGGTCTTCGGCAGACGGGATCGTCTTTCACAAGCATCCCCACGGCAAAGAAAGTGTTGGAGACGTTGTTCGACCTTCTGGAAGGTATTTGAATCTTTGTTGCGATACGATATGCTCACATGTTTGCAAGTATTGCGGTTTTTGCGTTTCAAGTGCGACATCCTTCATCGCGATGTTAGTTCCGGAAACGTAATGTACATTGAGAACCCGGAAATCCCTGAGGAAAATGCAGTGGTGCAGCTCGTCTTTGCCAAGTATCTCCTTGGGGAGAGGTATGTATCCGGACGCTGAAGCTGGATAGCTGCTGACAAAGATTGAATGTAGCAAAGTTTGCTATGAAACGTCGTTACTCCTTGTCGATTTTAACCTTGGGGAAGACTTGGAGGATAGAAAGAGTGAGAAGCGTATCGAACGAACCGTGAGTTGCGTGGCTATCCTTATCCTTGAGCTGCGCTTAGTCCCATTTTTACCAGGGCACCCCTATCTTTATCTCACGAGCTGTTGAGCGGGGAGAACCAGTGCCCCTCAATCTCAATGCTCATTGGGTCGTTCCTAAGGTACCAAAAAGTCCAGAATGTTATACCAGTGCCCACTCGAGTCGAATCGGCAAGTTTCCAGAGACAATAAAAAAACTAGTCGTTGATCCAGACGAACTGATGAATGAGCCACAAGACAACAACTGGAGGCACGAACTCAACCACGACGTGGAATCTGTCTTTTGGCTCCTTCTATACTGGGCTATGGTCGCGCAACCTGAGAAAGGAGCTCGAGGAGAATGTATTGATTCGCCTTCCTGGGGGAGCATGTTAAAAGACCACGAGGACCGAGATCAATTAGTCAAGGGCTTGAGCTTCCACCCAGGTGATGGTCCAAAGAACCTCACCCATTCGGTCTACAAGCCCTTGTGGCCTTTGATCAGAAGCCTCGCCGCCATTCTTGTGGTTGACAGCCATTACCTTCCGGATTCTGATGTTCGAAAACGCCCAGAATACATCTGCGAAGCGTTTCAGCGCTTAATCCTTCAATTCATCGTTTCAAATCGTGATGAAGATTTCATGACCTGTCGTGTTCACAAGTCCTTGCGTCAAGTGGAAGGGGTGCCTGGCGCACTGACAGCCACTCCGAGCCAGCGGAGGGACGGATCGGACAGAGCGATTGAAGTGAAGCGACGTCGTCTTGCCAGCTTTGTATGTGCCCATCTTTGAATTCCTGTTGTTCTTATTGTTATACTTACAATTCACAGGCCGAGGACGATAATGAATCGAGCTGGATGATTCAGTGAAAAGTGTATCCTGTATTGACATCGATGAAGTATGGAAAATGTTGGCAACCGAGCCAACGAATTTTTTTTCTTTGAAAACGCTTGATTCCCGGTGCGCAATACAGAGAGAGTCTATGTACAGCGATACTAGCAAAAGCTGAGGGGAATCGGTGCTGGGTAGCAGGTGACATAAATCAGCTCTACGCAGCGCGTCGTGACCGGCCTCGGAGGCCGCCGGGTGTGAGGAGAAAATGTGTTTAGGCATGCCCCTGGTGGCCCTGCATCGCACTAGACAAGTGGATGGCCGCGATGACTTCGGGGTCGGGTTCCGAGCCTGGCTTCGGTCTGCCTTGGCATTCAGCAGTAACTTGGCCCAACACGGCGAATCACTTGAGTGGCACGAGGACCCGCCGCGAGAGACTGTGGAGCATATGCACCAGTTTATTGTTGAGGCCAGCAGGGACACTTGCAGTTCTTAGTACATCATCCCAGTCACAAATACCCAAGACTATCCCCCAACTGAGACAGTCGGCCCTACCTATCAGCTATATCAACCCTTGGGGCGTGCTTCCACCTTTGATCGCCAAGACTCGCAGTAATGAACCAAAAGTACCCACAACGAAGATCAACGATCAACCATCGATACTCATCGGCTCTCGACCACGCCGAGCGACTCTCTGTCGTTCGTCGCGCTGCCCCGACCACGACAATCCATGATGATATGCGCTGAAAGTGTAAACAAAGCCACACATCGCGCGGTCAGACTTCAGCCGGATAAATCGAGGTGGGGTCGTGCATTGCGCGGTTCAGAGGATGGGAAAAGTGGACATTAGACGGGATATAGGTGCCAGTGCTGTGCTGCCAGACAGAAACGCCTCAAACATGCCTGGGCCTCGCGCTTCCGTCTATCAGAGTTGGGGTGGACGCGTGGGACGGGCTGTGGCGCCCGGGATGGCGATAGCATTCGGAATAGGACCACGGCTATGTGCGGTTGTCAGACTTGTGCCTCCACGGGACCCTGCCGTGAACTCGTTCGCTTCGCGTGTTTCAGTTTCAGCAGAAGCGCCGCCAACCCGCGTTTCGCACACGTGCTGTGTCACTCCTGGCCTTGCCAGGTGTGGGGATGGGTATTGCTTTTTCCCCATCCAGACCACCATCTCAATGGCCCAATGACTGAACATGCAGCAAGCAAGCTCGTGGCTGAAAGGGTCAGTGGAATGATGCAGCTCAGTCTCAGGCAGCCAAAATTGGGTAGGCGAGACCACGTGACTGACTTGCGGCGTTCGCCATAACCTGCTAGCGACTCGGATGATGCTGCGCTTCAACTGGACGTAAAGGTTCTCGTCGAGCCGTACGACATCATCGAGAAGACGTTACACTACCTGATTCTTGATCCGAACCATTCTGGATAGCATTGAGCAGCGCCGGATTTTGCCCGTGATTTGCACAATTTCACTTTGCAGCCCCCCCGCAATGTCCATCGACCCATACCACGAAGTCCAGTCTGAGATACAAAGCTCTTTACAAACCGCGGAGCAACTCCGCGCGTCATTTCTGCGTATTCGGAGCACTGCGCGGGATGGCAACGAAGAGCTTGAGTGGGCGCGTAACGAGGTTCGTGCTGCGCAAGTGCCAGTGATGCGTCGGGATTGTCGTGCTCACCGCCTGGTCCTCTCCCCCCCCCCCGCATCAGCTCAAAGCAACGCTCACCACGCTAGAAGCTGACTTGGGAGATTTAGAGGAAAGCGTCAGGTATGCGACCCACTCCCTGCCGCGTCTCGACTAAATGGGATCTCTGTCCTAGGATCGTCGAGACGACCGGTGCGCGCATGTTCGGTTTAGATGATGGGGAAGTTATCGAAAGACGACGATATGTGAGTCGGGTACGTAGCGAAATAGAGGTGCGTGGTGCGTAGGTTCCTCGCAGTAAAGACACTTTGTCGAGCTCTCATGCCCACTACTATAGACTATGCGTGCCGAAGTCGAAGGACGTCCCACAAGTGACAGTGTACGCCACACCGATTTATGTTCTCTCGAATGGGATAGCTTGAATGCTCACGGTGTTGAAGGCGGGGCCGTCAACGCCTATGCGATCGAACACGCAATCCCCATTCTCCGGATCGGCACATGAGCCAATGGGTGAAGACCACCAGGCCCAGTGGGCACGGCAAGAACAGCAGGTCAGACTCTCCCTGCATTTTCGCGACGCGCGACGCAATGGTGACATTTGCATGGCAGATGATGATCCAGCAACAAGACCAGACAATCAACTCTATCGCAGGTACATTGAATACGATCGCTCAGCAGGCCGGCCTGATGGGATCGGAGATCAGCGAACACAACGAGTGCGCGGCGGCATCTCCTTTGTCCGTTCCGGTCGGCTAACTCATTTGTTGTAGGATGCTGGATGACCTCGATCGTGGCGTGGATCAGTCGGACAGCAAACTGTCAGATGCGATGCGCAGGATGCGTAAATTTGTTCGCGAGACCGAGGGTCAGTTTCCCCGCCTCCAGTCAGTCAGTCATGCGTCTGGGTACTAAACTTTAGACAGAAAAAAGATCAGGGTGGTGTATCGCCATCCTCATTGCAGTCCTACTCATTCTACTCCTTGTGGTCATTTTGGTGTGAACGTCGGGTAGTTGCGAGGTGCTCCGTCGATTGGCATGATACCCTCTGTATATTGTCCTCCACCTTTTGTTCTCGCCAGTGCATCTTGAATAATGTTTTTTTTTATCTTTGATAGCCCCTGCACTGCTTATGTTGAGGCGTTGGGGATGGCTGTGACCTCGGGCTCTGTTGTCCCGAAGGTGGTTCTACGAGGTAAATTTTCTGCGTTCTGTAATTGAAGACAAGCGCAATGTCTGAAAGGCAGTGGTGTTGAGGTTTGAGGTTGACTGAGGCGGTGGCAACCTTATTTTTTCTTCTCCTTTCATGGAGCGGTACGGCCGGTACGGCCCTCACTGGCCTCCTGCTTTTCACGTCTTTGACATCGTGACACCCCTTCTGTCCTCATCCGGACCTGTTTTGCAGCGAAGGTGCAGTACACAGACGCATACCGTCTCGGGATGTCCAAGTTCGAGTTAGTGTCATTCACAGCAGTGCCGCCCTAAATTTCAGGGGCACCACGTGGAAGAGTCCAGCAGCGGCCGTTCTCCTGGGTGGATGTACAAAATTAGCTGCGGGATGTTCAGCCCCGAATGGCTACGGCTTGCGGCCTGTCTGTCCATGTCATTCAGAACGCTTGGCCGCACTGCTGGGTCTACTAGTGGCTCTCAGGGCTGGTTGACGGCGCTCGATTCCTCTCCTGTGATCGCTATTACGTCAGCATAATGGGTCGTTCCGGCGGCGTGTTCCTGTCATGTGGAGAATCCCGACGAAAATAGAAAAATGAGATGCTATTTTCCATTTTCCATTCAAGTGTCGTGTCAACGATAACGGATGCCTGGCCCCCGGCGCTTCTGCGTTGTTTTTCCCTATATCAACATGACCTCGCCTGGGCCGCATCCGGAAGAGCCCGTTGTTCGTCCTTCTGACGCCACGGGATTCGTCTCAAGTCACTGAGCTCGCGGCCGACGGCCCCACGACCTCAAAATGTATGCTTTTCACCTCTTCCCCTCGAGCATCCTCTCATCTCCCGACCAGGTCCAACTCAACCGACACAAATGACGTGACGTCCAAACCTATGCCAACCAAGACATTTGTGGCGGCTTTGGTTATAAACGGGGCCATTGCTGGAGTCGAAATCGCCGTATTTACCCTTGTGCGGCGCTATTTCCCTTTTATCTATGAGCCCAGGAGTTCGTCGGTCTTCGGAGCGTACGCACCTCCACTCGCCTTATCGTGCCATCGGCTTAGTTTCGTATAGGAAGCGACAACCGTCCTTGTCCCCTCGCCTCTGGGGGTGGCTCACTTCTACTTATAATGCAGATTATCACAAGATAAAGGACATCAACGGAATGGACTGCTACCTCTTTGTCCGTTTCTTGCGGATGATGGTCCGCGTCATGCTACCAATCTGGCTCTTATCCTGGGCAGTTCTTCTCCCCCTCACGTCCGTGCATACAACAGTCGACGAGCACACTAGTCTTGACAAGTTGAGCTTCGGCAATGTTGCAGTTAACGACCAGGCACGTTTTGCTGGTCATCTCCTGCTCGCTTGGATATCTACGAGTAAGATTCCTGGTTGTCACCCCTGCGATGATTCCTGATATATCCTCTTGGCATAGTATGGGTTTGGTGGAACATCCGATACGAGATGGCTCATTACGTTAAGGTTCGCCACCAATACCTCGTTAGTCACGCCCACGCCTCCACTGCTCAAGCTTGCACCATCTTGGTCACCGGTATCCCGCCCAAATTCCTCTCAGAGTTCGCTCTTACTCGCTTGTTCAATCACCTACCGGGCGGTGTTCGTGAAGTGTGGATAAATCGTGATCTCGGTGACATACCCGAACTGTATAACCGTCGCCTGAAGGCATGCAGCACACTTGAATCCACTGCGACGTCTCTCCTCAACACGGCAATCAAGCGTGACAACAAAAAAAAGAAGAAGGGTGGTACGACCGGCGGCTATACAGACGATAAGTCCGAAGGCGACCCTGAAGTAGCTCGTAAGGTCCTCATGGAGGACCTAGTTCCGAGGCAAGATCGTCCATCACACCGGTTGCCCCCCTTTCTTGGTTGCCGTTCTCCATCCCTTTCATGGGAAAGAAGGTTGATACGACCGAATGGGCACTTGAACAAGTGCACGAGCTGAACACCCAACTGGGGCAAAGGCGCGAAGTCCTTGCACGCGACATCGCCCGACTTCCGCTGCGGAAGCGGAGACGACCGTTCGGAAACACCACATAGGCGCTGGCAAGCTAAGCATTGCTCTACCCGCGGTCCCTGTCACAATCCCCCTTGTCGGAACCCACCCCCCGTCGACTTCTCAGATCAGACCTATCCACCAGCAAATGCCGCGTTTATCCTGTTCAACCAGCAGGTCGCGGCACACATGGCGGCACAAACGCTTATCCATCATGAACCATATCGTATGTCAGCGTCGCAGCGATACATCGAGGTTGCACCTGAGGACGTAATCTGGGATAATCTGGTCATGAACCCCTACGAACGTCGCATACGGTCGGCGCTTTCTTGGGCCGCAACCATTGCATTGATTCTTTTTATGGCGATTCCTGGTCGGTGGTCATATTTGATTCAATGTGATGATAGGTCTAACTTGTTTCACCAGTATCGTTCATTGGCATCATTTCTAGCATCCGTGCTGTGTGCACCACGTATCATTGGCTGGAATGGGTTTGCAAAATTCCACCTGTGATACTCAATGTGATTCAAGGATTCGCACCTGTCTTATTGCTTGTGATTCTCAACATGCTCATACCGATAATAATGCGGATGCTGGCACGTTTTGAAGGTATTCCGCAGAAGACAGCTGTCGAACTCAGTCTGATGGATCGATTCTTCCTCTACCAAGTATTCGTACGTGCATCTCCTGCTGCTCTTGGTAAAGTTTCTTACGGAAATACGTCAGAATGGCTTTCTTGTCGTTGCACTTTCTTCTGGTATTATCAAGGCATTACCCTTCCTAGTGAACGACCCGAATGGAATCCCGAGAAAGCTGGCTGAGAATCTACCCGGGTCTTCCACGTTCTTCCTGAAGTTAGTGTAATCGCAGTTGTCTTCATCGTTGTCTTATTTCAGGACACAGTTTTATATTACTTCAAGGACTTTCCGGGGCAGCCGGCGGTTTTCTGCAAGTTGGGCCTTTGGTGATGTATTATGTCAAACTCACTCTCCTCGCCTCAACCCCACGCTCAGTATATGAGAGCAAGTACTCCCCCCGCACAACGGAATGGGGCACTGTCTTTCCCACGATGACCCAGCTGGTTGTAATCACGTTCGGGTATTCCATCATAGCCCCCGTCATCAACGGCCTCGCGTTTGCGGCCTTCTTTTTGTTCTACCTCTTGTACAAATACCTCTTCACTTGGGTCAATAATCAACCTCGTTCCAGCGAGAGTGGCGGACTCTTCTTCCCCAAAGCAATTCAGCATCTATTCGTGGGGCTTTACATACAGCAACTCTGCCTGTGTGCCTTGTTTTTCCTTACACGGAACGGCGATAACAAACTTAGCGCACTTCCTGAGGGTGGACTCATGATTGTACTGATTGTCTTCACGGTAAGTACCGTCTCACGGCCGTTATCAAACTGGTCTCATATACGATACGACCCAGGCATTCTTCCAGGACACCATCCGCAGTTCTTACGGGCCTCTCATCAAGGCCCTACCTCTTTCTCTTGCTGACAGTGCTTACAGTGGGGCTGCACCAGAGGTTCCTGCGACGACGGACGAACCAAAGTTGACTTCCTCGCACTCTGAGGACGTAGAGGTCATAGAGTACGCCAATGTACCTGCACGTGCTTCCCGCCGCGCCTTCCGCAAAGACAAAGACTTCCCTCCACTTCCTGATGACGCTGACGTAGTGCCCGTATCATCCCCCTCGCTGCCGGCGAAACCAATACCATCCTCGGGCCCTACTGATTTCAGACACCCGGCCACAGCTGAAGAACAACGCGTCATATGGTTACCGAAGGACCAACTCGGTTTGGTGCATGAAATCGGGCGGGACCTAGACTCACACGACATTTTCACTCTACGGAGGATGCTGAGATGGACAACAAGGGTCATGTAGATGTGACGATCGCGGTGCTTGAAGACGCTCTGACGTAGGGACGACCTTCCCGTCCTGCAGGCGAAGGAGCTGGCACGCGGGCAACGACTTCTGATGACAGTAAAGCGTGACGCTTGCATATCAACGACTATCGATACCGGGAATCAAGGGGACGGAGTTTTTTTTCTGGGATACGATTTATGTTTAATTTCGAGACTTGTATATGTTCGTAGCACGGATGGCTTATTTACGGGTTATGGAAAAAGGATGTCAGTTGTATAATTGTGAGCGATTGCCGACGGCTGGCTCTCTATATGCTGGCCTCCATATACTACCGTTGCTGTTTGTGCCTCCCTTTGTTCGGACGGTGCATGGAAGACAGGCCCGCATTCATCCGAGCTATGTTCTTGTTCATGAAAGATGCCACCTCTGGAATTCTCCATAAATCCAGCTGGCTTCGCGCTATCATCGTCGCCTATACGCAGTTTGATCTGTGATCTCCATGAGGCACGAGGAAACACCCTGTCATCAATAATGTGTGAAGAAACCGGGATCTAGTTGCATTCGCCCATGTCTTCCACACGAACCTACCCTCGCCCTGGTTCAAACCGAGGGTGAAAGTGTTACGAGCCTAACCCGGGCTCAGTTGTGAATATCACGTGCGTCCGACGTGCGTGACATACCGAGGAGTACAAGTGGCGTGGGCAAGGGCGTGGGTGCGATCTGCAACCCAACAAAAAGGCCATGAAGGCGTTGCCAGTGACACGTGAATGCCTTGGAATTTCGACCGACCCGCCAGGTGTTGTGCATGACGTATTAGTGAGTGACCAACGCGTGTTTCTGCTCCTCCTTGTATTGCCAGAGTCGATGACGTCAGACGAGTTAATAGCGGGTCCACCCGATCCGTCGGGGTAGCGCAGCTCAACTCCACCCCAATAGCACTGATCGTTTACCTTTCCTCGTCCACGAAATGTCATCGGATAATGAGGGGACCGACACCGCCAAGAGCTACACGGCGGTGCCCACAAACGATGTCCAACAAGGAGACAGCATCGGAACGAAGATCGGACAGGGCTTTTCGTACGTCGTTTCTTTTCGCGCGCGTGCGCACCACCACCACCCCAGCTTGCTCACACTCCACAATTCATTCAAGCGGCGCGATGAAAGTCATTCACGGTACGACCCCCAAATCCGCGTTCGATCTATTTCAGTCTTTTTTCTGAGCGGGGGGGTTTTTTTTTTGGACGATCGGCGTTTTGCGCTTCGGTTAACTTTAGGGATGGGAGAGTCGATCCGAGGCATGGCCATGGACATGGCTGACTTTGGCAAGGGGTCCGGAAAGTCGATTGCTGCAGACGGCAAGGCGGAGACCCAGGAGGGCGTAAAGCAAGTGGAGGGTAGCCTAGGTCGATGACGATGCTCCGTCTTTGATCAAGCCCGATTCGAGTTCAGAGTTCGCATCTGCACGTGGTTTTTTTCTGTTTTGTCTATGTGCTATGTGTTTCACTTGGTGTCGATTTCAATTTAAAGACCGTTCCTGATGATGCCTGAGGGAGACGAACGGGAGTCTGATTTACCCCCACTGGTAATCCACTGACACCTTGAAGGGGGCCAAACCCATTCGAGCCCGGGCGCAGTGACGTCACAGAGCGACGAGTACTCCATGGCACTGACATCGTCCGCTCCCCTCCAGCTGTTGGACGGGTATAAGAGAGCTTAGGACGGCGCTCCATGCAATAGTTCAACGACCCTTTTTCCAGGTTCGCTTACAACATGTCGACCCAACAGAACGAAGCCACAGATAACGCTCATTCCTCTCGGCCGGCCGATCATCAAAAGCGAGGCACACTGGGAGGCATGGGAGATAAACTCGTGTACGGGTCCACTACCTTTCCTACACGATATCTCCGTTATATACTCACCGCACGTCCTACAGTGGAGTAGGAAATATCGCTCATGGTAGTCTCGCCCAATGCCGCTGAGGTGTCACAATTCTGATGTCTGATGTCACATTTTAGGAACGGGGGAAATCATTCGTGGACATGCACTACAAGCCAGAGAGCGCACCCACGGAGACGGAATGGCCATCGCGGCGGCTGGAAGAAAGGAGGTGGAGCGCGGACTCGACAAACTGGAGGGCAAGCCCATCGAGACGTCCGCTGCCCATCACCCTTCCAACCAAGGTGGAGCCCGTGACGGCACAGGCACAGCAGCAGCAGCAGCAACAGGCCCAGGCCGTACTGCTACGGCTCTGGCTCCACACCCAGATACAACTTCAACTTACCAAACGGGTAGAGAGGGTGCGGTGGCCGCTGGATATCCTGCGGACAAGAGGACTGCAAACGCCGCAGAAGACGAGACTTGGGATCGTAGGCCAGAACGCGGCGACCGAGCTGCACGCTCGGTGCCCCCGCTACCTGGCCGGGCTCCCGCTGGGGATGGCCCGAATGTTCAAGGCGACACTGATGTGCGCCAACAAGGGCCCGGGATACCCTCGGGTGATCATGACAGGCCAAGTCGCACGGTCGTCGCGGATGCTCCACATTCCAACGACGTGGCGGGCAAGGAGCCTCTCGGCACGGCAGCGCAGACGGGCAACAATGCCGCAGCCGCTGGCCCTAGGCAGGAAGTAGGAACTTGAGCAGATGATTGTCTCTTTAAGACAATCAGAGGGAGGGGTGGGGGTGGGGTGTTCTAGGGAGAGCCTTGATGAGGCGGAGGACGATACGATGAGGACCAAGTAGCAGGCTGATTCGATCTACTTATTTGAACCATATTTACCTGTGAAGGCAGAACCGCTGTAAGGCTAAGGACAATGTAGTCATCATGTACATGCATCATGCACATAACATTGATCGCGGTGCTCAAACCTTGCGTCAACGGCCAGTTTAAGCCACACCGAGGGCGCGCAGATGGACTTTGGACCGTTTCACCCATTTATGAACAAGACACCGTTGGCGCGTTCTGTAATGATAGCATCATTTTGATCCTTACACTGTTCATATTCTCGTCCGGCGAAGTCAATGACCGTGCTATGATCTCTGAGTCCGGAGTCGAACACGTCCAACGTAAGGGAACCAGGTAACACTTGACCTGAAGATGGTACCATACAACAGCTCAGTACATCGACGACTTTGCTGTACCTTTATCGAGTTCTTGCCCAGAATGCAGGTGTGACTTGGTTCGGCTTTTTCTCTTTCGCGTGCCATCTCCGTTGCTTGCCATAGAATTGTGGCGAGGCCTGATTGCATTTAACCCTGATTTGCATGTCGAGATCCATGGCATACGTCGCCGTTACGATTTGCGAGGGGAGATTTCTTTCGCCAGCAAAAAAATATTTTACGGCACGTGATCACACAGGTATTGGTTCCAGTTCCATTTTCTGTACTGTACAGTATGCCATATGCCGCGGACCGACTCATGGGTGTCTGTGTGAGCCCCTTTGCGACCCCATCTCTTTCAAACCGCCTTAGCCACCATCAGAGGCAAGGTGGTCTGACGCTCGGTAAGCCAGATGGTTCTAAATGCACAGAATGTCTTCACCACAGCCACCCCTTCTTTTTCTTTAGGCTGAGAGTTGGAGTGCCCGGCATCATGTCACCACTGGAAAAAATCCCACAGAGTACCGACTCGAGCTTGCGCCCATCGTCGCAAATTGCGAACTCCAAGTTCCTCATTTCACACTTCGAATCTACCGTAGACCGGGCTGGAACATCATTGCTTCTTTGCAACAGCGTTTCCTGGGCTACCCAGTGCTGTGACCTTGAGTATTCTAAACAGGCGTCACCGAATCGCCCGCCGACAGGTTGCCCTTCACTCCATTGAGGACCAAGACGCCTGTTCCGACCCGGCAACTGTGTACGGGACTCTCGGTATCGCATCGAGACCATCAAAGCGATAGTAGACAACGCAGAAATGTACAGCTAGCTCAGCAAACGCTGAAACAGGGGAACCATGAGGTGCGTGGTTCCCCTCTTGCTACTCTGGTGTTCCGTGATTATCACGTTTCACGTTCCCTGCATTGTATCAGATCAACATCCTTTGCCCCCTTTCTGGGATTATCCACAGAGTGTCTCAAGATACGAGTACTGTAAGGAACGCGCGCGTGTTGAGCACGTTGACCCAGAGCTGCCGCATCGAGCGCCTGCGCACGCCCGACAATGCCACCGCCACTGCAACATGGCCGACTTGCTGTCACCCCAAACCTAGATATCGCCTTCGGCATCTCAATGTCACCCTGTTTCCTTCTGTCACCCTTTTCTTTCTCCTTAGCTACCAACCTGTACATAAAGTAGACACTAGCTATCTACTTACAGGGGAATCAACCCAATCCACTTTCGTCTGTGTTCCCCTCATGTGCTGCGCTACTGTGCGCTTCTGTCTCGTCTTCGTGTTGTGCCGCTGTGCACATTCCTTCCTTTCCTTTCCTCTCCCTTCCCGTGTCTCGTCCACTTCCTCACCTCGGCTCTCCCTCCTTCAACATCTTACCTTATCTTATCCACAACATACCCTGGGTCGTATTCACATACTCACATCTACAGTACCTTGGGCCCTCTCGCTCGCCCGACAACCAAGATGATCGGTTTTCAAGACATCGCCCTCTCCTAAATCCTCGAGGGTACTTGGTTTGACCGAGCCGGCACTGATGACATTCCGGATATCGGTTGGGAAAATGAAGGTCCCCTGCAATTGTCATCCCAATTGTCAACTGTACGCTTTGCTGATGTAGTGCACTCAACGCCTCCAGAACCAGTCACTAGTACGAATAAAAAGGAAGGCCATCCTACCACTCCCAAGGCCCAAGATGGACCGTGTCGGTTCACCCAGAGGGAAAACGTTACGCCCATATTCGGACGGAAGGTATTTCCGTCGTCACGAGGCGCATGTCACCGATTCGGGTGTCGCTGACCAAATAGATCGCTACCTCGCCGTAGTTCGAAACCTTGCTGCCAAGAAGAATGTGCACATCCCGGAGTCCTCAAATTTGTTCCTCGAAATCGACCAGGATTCCGGTTCCTGTTACTATCGGTTTGCTGACCACGCCAACCGAACCGTGTTTTTTGGCTGTATCCAGTGGATACAATCGTAGTTGGGCTCCCGAATTAATACTCCAAAGTTCATCGACGTCAGTCTTTTATCTGGCATATTCGCCTGATCAAGCGAGCTAACATTCGTTATTAGAGTACTCCTTGGAGCAGAATTGCTGGACCCATGTGGAGATGTTCCCTGCCACTTCGTCGCGATATTCCCTGACCGCCCTGGAGCAACTCTAAATTATTCTGTTCAATGCTCGCGCAGGTGTATGAAGAAAAAACCTAGTGTCCAAGCATGGGAATGACAAGCGGCATTATACTCACTTACGTCCGACGTTCCTAGCTTCCCCCATACTGCCGAGGCCCGGGAGTGCGAAAGTTATTTCAATCTCCTTGAGTCCAGGAAAGCTGTGTTCCCATTAACATGCTCTAGGTGATCCTAATGGCTCAGTGTCTCATGGAGCGCGCACCCAAACCCATACATCACGGCTAGGCTGTGAGTGATTGTCGGTGAGCACGATGTTCCTACGAACACTGGGAAGTGTTACGATCGTTTTTTACAGCATATCACCGATTCTCCACGCACTTTGGTGAAGATCCGATCTTCACCGAACGGACAGAACGGATGACATCCGGCAATGATAGTCACTAGCATTGTCGGATGTCCTCCGTCCATTCCGTTTTGCAGGCGCCAGATAGAAAAACGAGCATCACATTGACGGCGATATCCAAGGTCCTGTTCTACTTACCGAACCAGCATAGAGAGCGTCTCGAACAGCTTTGGGTCGATGACCTTCAAGTTGTTTATGCATCCGCTTGGCGCAAGCATGTATTGGAGAGAATCGAAGACCTGAGGCTGAAAATGATATGAGTAAGCCAAATTACTACTGCCTGACTGCTGTGCGAATCCTTATCCTTTCTTTTCCTCTCAAAAAGATTTTCGCACTGATGATGTACGCATCCGAACTCGAAACCGGAACCTGAGCTGACGTTCGATTTTCAATACTCCTAATATCCTTAGCATGCCAATTTCTTATTGCCCGGCTTTGAACAAGTCCTCGATTTTGTTATGCACTCTCGGCCTGTTGATCACCCTTGTCCGTCCTCTTTCAAGAACAACGGAGGCTTGACAACACTGGCGCAGCCACTGGAGTGCCAGTGAGCACGATGACACTTACCTCCCGAACCTCGTAACTAACGCCCGTTTTTATTCACAAGGCTGCATATCTAGATATCCGTAACACCAGCTATGGCTTTCAACCTACTGCCATGGTTCACAGTCTGCCCGAAGTGGCATTCATGTGCCAGTGGGCGTCGTTTGTTTTTACGATCCAGGGTTTTTGGTCGAACCCTCGGCGACCTCCTGGTAGCATTACTTCTTACTCCTATAGCCATCGTGTTGGTTATGGCATGCTACGGTATTTGGGTAGCCCTTCACCCACGCGAAAGACCCTTCAGAAACGTTTCGTTTTGCCGGAAGTCCGGAACCCGCTCCCTTTCTGCATTCCCCCACGGATCAGGAACTGCCATCGACGGCCAATTATATGGTTCAAGAAAGATGGCCTCTTACACTCCCTGTCTTGCTTCTTGTTACTTCCTCATGTAGTTGTATGTATCGATCATTGGAAATGTTTTATCCGGTTTGACTTTATGACTGACTGAAGTAACATCCGAGAAGGTTGTATTGGACTGATGACATCCACCTTCGTCTTTCATTCTCAGCTGACAGGACACCATAAGTTGCCAAGCGAAGGACCACTGCCCTTGATTGTGTTCACTGACGACCTATGGATTGGCGTGCCTTCTGCAATTCTCTGGTGAAGAAATGAAAAATGAAGTGACTTCGGTGAGGTAGCATAACTTACAATCACGAGTCAGCCGTCCAAATATACAATACAAACGAAGACAAGCAGAAACTAGAAGTAAGGCGGTAGCAGATCTATGTGAAATTTAAGCATGCTCTTGTTGAGACCACCACGCGCCAGACATCGGCGTATGATATGGGCAATCCCGATTGACACAAGCAAGGATGGTTATGATCAAGTAGATCATCCCAAACAGTCCGACTACCATCGAGAGAACGATGGCAACCAGCTTGTTGATCGTGAAATAAAATACCACCAGGCCTACAAGAAACAGGAACAGAGAGACGTGAAGGGACATTACAATCATCGACACCGCGCAGTGTATATCGTATCTCAAAGTCCCGCAACACGAAAATAAACGTGCGTGCGTGCGGTCCCTTGATGTGTTCGGATTTCGGTGCAGCTGGGTGAATCTGCGTACCCACGGCAACGCCAATGTAGCGAAGAGAGTAGATGTGATGCCGAGCACAAAGCTGATCAGCCACATTATCTGGACGCAGACTATTGAAGTCGCAGGAGGGCCGTCTCCACGATCGCTGGGTGGCAACATTTTGTAACTTTCAAGGAGGAATGTTGCGACGATTGCGGATAACAAGGCGGACTTTCGAAAAAAATATTCAGTACACTTAAACGCAGAGGGAGATGGAAGAAGACTTACAAGAACAAACACGCCCTTTGCATCCTCCTTACAGCTGTCGGCCATTCGCTGCGCGTGGTCTCTGTCATCCTGCATAGTTTCAGACGACATCTCGTTTACTGAATACACTTGAGCTGTGTGTGATGGTGTCAGTACAAACCCAGGAGGTGTGGGCCAAGCACCCGCAATAGTGTCACTGAATGTATCGGAGAACGTGGGAGGATATTGCACAACTGGGAAAGCACCCCGGTCTCCAGCTGTGATTGGAAGCAGGTCTAGAAGGAAGGAACCTCATTTGGACGATCAAAAATCGACGACAATCCCAAGCGTGCGTACCTGATGTTGGCATCGCATACTGGACTCCCTGTAATTCTTCTGCACGGCGGTACACCCAGCTAGAACTAGTTGCAGAGTCGGCTGAGCTGGGACTCGGAGCAACCGAGAAAGGCTCCGAATTGATAGAGGGTAAGTCGGTGGTGACATTATGACATGAGCTCCGCCGTTGTTGCCGATACCAGGCCTCCGGCGCATTTGAAAGGTGATAACGGGAAGAAGGTTGCGCTGCGCCCGATTGTATATCAGGTGCAGAATGGGATTGGCTGAACGAAATGCAATACTGCTGGGAAGGAAGGCCGTCAGCAAGCATATGAGACTTGAAGTGCGGATGGGGGGGGATTCACCGAATCATTGAGGGGTGTGGCGGCGCCTGTTGTATGCGGCTGTAAATAAGTAGATGGAGAGACTTCCAGTGCGCCAGGGACTGCAAGGTCCGGTAAAGCGTCGGTGGGATAAGAAGCATATGGAGAGACAACTGTGGGGCGTGGGCGCTCATCGCGCTCAACGGTGAGATTCGGTTTGAACCCATCGCATATTGAAGGTGCGAGTTGTTCGGTCGAAATGGTGTTGTTGTTTGGAGAGGAAGATGAAATACCGAGATCGGGGAGCGAAATGCTATTCTGGAGTGTCATAGAGTAGTATACTGCCCTGAAGGGAGAAAACGAGAAAGGACGAAGCAGGCGAAATGGGATGCAAACTAGACATTTCCAAGTTTCCAAGGCTTATAACGAGACTCAAGACGACCTTGATTTTGACGACCGGCCGCATGCAAAGCTCGAAGTGGACTGGTGTTCCGGTGTGTACAATAATAACCGAACTCGCAGGGTGAATGGTCACCGGTCACCTCCAAGTTCGGTTATTATTGTACACACCGGAACACCCCACACGGCGCCAGAATCAGATCTGGGGTCTCAGTGAGACCCCAAAACTCGCTTAGGGTCAGGGCGGGCGCATCCTGCCAACTGATTCTAATATCCAGTTTGCGCCTGATTCTATCCGGTTTGCTACACCTTGTACGTCGCCATGGCTCTTGAGAGTCTCTCGGATGATAACCATTTCCGGTCATCACACAGAAATGTCCTAGCGCTACGTCCACTGACAGTGGCGCGTATTCCGTCCGTGACGTTGAATGGCAGTCATTCCCTAGGATAACTCGTCGCTCCTCGTGTCCTTAACTCATCCCTCCTCCCCAAT
The DNA here is from genome assembly GCA_022496215.1 of Russula brevipes. Taxonomy (NCBI): domain Eukaryota; kingdom Fungi; phylum Basidiomycota; class Agaricomycetes; order Russulales; family Russulaceae; genus Russula; species Russula brevipes. Next base: position 57,719 of record WTXF01000021.1, read on the forward strand.
TTGATATACAACACCAATTTCACCGAACGGACCAGACATTCAATATGTAGTGGGTCCTCTTCCTGCCGAAACTGAACTGAGTCACACACTCACACTTGCCCGCAATGGCACAGTAAAAGGCTTAGTCGTATAAGTCCTGGTTTATCTCCCCCTCCACCAATCTCTATCTCACGAATCTGGATCAAAGTTACACATGTTCGATGTTTCACAATGTCGCAACTAAAGCACTGAGAGCGCTGAGATTCCCTGATCAGGCTTCTGGTAACGCATCTCCGTTCCGCCCTCAATGGCGCGGCGTCGGCACTCATCGTAATTCTCAGTTCAATTCCTCCCCAAGCCCCTCTCTCTAACAAGGTAGATCAAAGTTTGGCGAGGCAGAAGCGCTCGGGCCTCAGGTCTTGCGGCCCTTCCTAGTCGCTCCTCCCAGGGTCTCTTTTTCCTACCGAATGAACCTCGAAGGCACCGCAGAGGCGCTGAGATCGAATCCTATGCTGTTCCCAGGATATTCCTATCGAAAGCAGGTCACACGTGCCCAAATGGTCAAGATGCTGTATTCCGGGGTCCCACTTGTATCCTTGCCTTGCATCACGCCGGTGGCACCGAACGTGTCACAACGACAACACTACGTTCTACCGTCATCATTGACTGTACAGCATATGTGGGAACCTAAACCGGATCAATGGCAGTTCGGATTTATCTAACGCGCTAGCGACCGAGCGCACTGCCCGTCCCTGCCGGCGATTGTAAAATAGAGTTGATCCATACACTGTTCACTTTCTCGTCCGGTGAAGTCAATGACCGTGATAAGATCTGAGTCTGGAATCGAACACGTCCAGAACCAGGTAATATATCGGCAACATCATAGTCTTGTACAATACACAGAGCATTTCACCATGGCTTCATGTCTACGATGCGTAGTGGTACTCACCGCTATCTGAAAGCAATCAATTGGTCATCTAACCGCCACAGCATTACAATAAAAACTTTCATTTGGGATAAGTCGATAAGCACATTCAAATGTCCAGCGAATGGATGGACTTACAAGTTGAATTGCAGTTTGCGTGTCAAGTGACTTTGGAGACTAGCACGGCAGAACTGATGGCGCTGGCCAGAGGAAGGTCCGAGTCATCGACTGTACTTCACATCAGAGGACCTTCGTTATGGACTCCGTCGCAGGTACTAGTATTATCGACATTAAAATCAGCGCTGCAGCAGCACCTCCACCAGGAAGGGAAAGCCAGGACTGGTAGTGCTACGGCTTGGCGGCCCAGGTTCCAAGCAAGCCGGCTTGTGAGCCAAGCCGAGCCACGCTGCCAGCTCGTCCAAAATAGGACGAGCCGAGTGGAGATCGCGAAGGGCAAACGCACCCCAACCGAAGCCGTCTTTCCCAAGGTCTTTCCACGCAAATGTCAAAGCAGAACGACCAAATTCTCCGTTGTGTGCGGTGACCCAGTCGAGCAGCTGCGAGTGCGAGTCCATCGTGGATGGTGGTCTAGTGCTGGCACAGCCGAACCACTCAATGGCTCCTGAGGCCTGAGCGCTAAGCCTGAGCATCGTGGTCGAGTGCTTGTCGAGTGGATTTCAAGGTGTATTTGCCTAATTTAGAAGTCTACACGATTTCTCCAGAGATATCTTATGGCTGACCTGGATGATACCATGAAAAGTGTGCAGAAAATTGAGATCAAAATTTGAGAGAGAAGCAGATTACCAAGCTGAACAGAACGGCCATCGACCAGAGTTGCTGTATTTGGAATGTGCTTCACGTCGTGCGCATCGATAAAGCCACGGGGCCTCAAAAGGGCTCAGTAGCGCTCAGTCCTTGGTCCTAGGGTAGTGACTCACCTAGAAACACACTCATGGGTTAGTGTCCCATGGGTGTGTGTTCATGTAGCTTTTAATCAGAGGGAACATGCAAAGGCCCCGCGGGGTCAGGGACTGAGTTAGTTGACTGCATGCTCGCATTGCTCGGACTAGACGACGATTGGCTTATTTGATACGCAAGGCGCCCATGCCGTCCAGGGGATGCGCTGCGATAGTCGTGCGGTGCGCTTCTTAACGTCTTGAGTTCTCCCTTGCATGGCTTCTGTATTTCCAGTCCTTCTCAAGTTGTTGCGCATACTGCGCCTTGCAAGGGATTACATCGATTACATCCGACGTTTCCCGGGCCGATGCGTCTCACACTTTGCCTCCTTCATCGGTCGCATATTGCGGCGTTTTTGGCTCGCACACCCATGCATTAGTACTTCTCCGAGCTCCAAGCCAATTGAACCCTCGTTTCTTGGCTCCGGGACAAGGACAAACCCATACTCGGTATCGGATGGATCGGCTGTCGTGGGAGAGTATGAAGTTGCTGCTAGCCGTGTTCCAGCATCGGCGAACCGCCCCGACCTCCACGACCATGCGGAGAGGCAACCAACGATCGCGGCCCCAGTTATCAACATTTCCCCCCCAGCTCCAGACAACCTCTCCGTGAACCCGTCACACCCTCTCGATGGAAGAAGCCACCCCAATCACAGCTCTGGAAACCTGAGTGCTGTCAGCATTCAGAGCCACGCCAGTGGCAGGCTGTCGATTCTCACAAATTCGCGCGAGTCGATACGCGCTCCGGTCGACGAGCCGGCACGAAATCCTAGGGCAATTTCTCGCCAGTTTGGTCGTGGCCTGGACCCATCCCGATCGAGGGAGCGAGCATCCAGACCACATTCCCCGATGACCCACCCCCATACGCCCCACCAGCCCCCTCGCCTCGGAATTGATACCAATCTAACACACGGGCCGCCGAGCTCGTCATCTATGCGTGAACATCAGAGGCAAGAGACTGGGACGAGTGTGCCCGTGACCATCCAGAGCCCATCGACAGAATCATTCCGGGGCTCTACTTCCACTCATGCACGACAATTAGTGGACGAGCCGTTCTCCATCGACTCTGAAACCGCCCACTCATCCCCGATTTCTGGCCCTGTGACTCCACAGGACGGATCACGACCACTTTCTCCTGCGCTTTCCGCAACGTCAGACTTCCACTGCCCCGAAGGCCGCACTGTGCAGGCGTTCACATCTGATGAAGTTCCACGATACACGAAAAACATCAAGATGTAAGTGGTCTATACCTTCATACTCCGACAGTCTCTATTTCTATGAACAGATCTCGCCCGGAGCAACTAGAACCTTTCGATGTGCCACCCCTCACAACAACATTCCCTTAGTAAGTTATTACCTGGATGATGTCGTTCCGTCTCGATTTAGTTCTCTTCAGTTACCCGGAGCCGACCGATGCTGAGCAAGGCTCGATCAGACAAGACTGCAGTCCTTGGATACCAGCGACTCACCCCGATGGCGCTCTCTATTTCTATGATCAAGAGAGGGTACGTGTATCCGTGACGTCAGAATACCCAGCTACGACTAACACGTCTTTAATAAAGAGGCTCTTTACTGACACTGACATGCACGACCCAATGAATAAGGACGAAATTGAAGATTTTTATCGTCACCTGGAGAGGGTTCGGCGCGCCAACGAATTATCTTTCCCCTCAAAGAACTACGACCTAGTCCTGGACATCGTGCCTATTGCAGAGGGGCAGATAGAATGGCGCTATTACTACGCCTGTCACGAGACAAGATGCCTGTTCTGGCTCGAGAAATATGACGCAAGCTACATGAATTCTGAAGTACGCGGGGTCAAGTCTCCCGCCCATGTCAGTGCGTTGCACCTCTCACTCTCGAATATCCCGCTATTTCCACTAACGTGGTTGTAGAGCATCGTATAGAGGCCCTTTATTGGTGCGTCAGCTATGTCCTGTTGATTGGTGTCTCACACGCTGACTTTCTGAATAGGAATCACTGGTCACTCTACCCGGTCGTTTGTCCGGGTCGCAATCTTTCACCCGATGCCTATGACGAACTTATGGGGATTTTAACACATGGCTGTATTGGTGAGTACTTTGATCCAATCTCAGTTATTCGTGCAAGAACCCGACAATCATAGATGTGGTAACCTCAAAGGTTTCGACTTTACCGTACGATGCCGATACGATGTACAAGATGATCAAACTTGCACAAACTGCCAAAAGTACGTCGGTGTGTCGAAAGCCAACAGGATCGCTGACTTTGTCACGTAGAGGCAAATGGTGGTGAGGCGTACTATACCGCTGGGGCTAGTGAGTACATGAATAACATACCCTTCCATCACTACTTACTATATCTCAATCTCAGCGCGTCTTCTGTCGTTCTTTGGTAAGCCTTGTTCGGATTTGGTGATCCGCTTTGGTCAACTCATGCACGAGTTCAGCACATTGGAGGTTCCTTTACTTCCATGGCCAGAAGCATGCACGACTTGTCAGGGACGGGACTGTGTACGACAAGCCAATACGTGAAAGGTCCATGTTTATCACGTTGTTGTCCCCACTGCTTTTCCTAGCACCCGAAGTTCATCTACGGGAAGTAGAGAAATTGTGGACCGATGAAGTCATCATTGAGACAGTTTGGAAGAGCTTCATGACCAAGCTATTAAAAGAATGGGACGATCTGATACTCTGGGTACGTTTTCACGTCACAACATAGCGATCGTTCTTCAGTCTCACGTACCCTTTACCCAGTCGACAGTGATGCTTACGGCCAATGTGGGCTTTCTTGCTATCCCCGGCGTGATCCTGTCAAATCTCAGTGGGAGCCCTTTGACGAGCGCGAGTGACGTGGTTATCTTCACGTCTTCTACGCAGATCGCCAGTTGCGTGTCGATAGAAGCGAGCATAGCAAGCATTGTGGTGGCTCTGCTCCTAGTCCGTCACAATCGTACCAAACAAAGAGAAGATCCCGCAGGCGCGGTAAGTGAACAGTTGCACCCATCATGTGTGTCGACTGAGGTCATATGGTAATAGGCGACATATCTCTTCCAGAATACTCACAGAGCCTTCGGTCTTGAACCAATGGCCATTATTTTCAGTCTTCCATGGGCATTGCTTATGTGGTCGTACGTCGTTTCTTTCCTCCCAAGACTTTACTCTCGTTCACGTTGGACGGTACGGACAGGATGGTGGTCTTTTTCATTGCGCTGTTGCTCCTTTGCTTCACTATCTCAAATATGGCGACACGGATCTTCGTCGGGTTCATCTCAGTCCTTATGGCCGGCCTTATCATGTGGTGTATTCGATCGACTTGGGAGTCTGGATACGACGAGTATGCCAGTGTGTGGCGTGACAGCCTGGCTGCGATACGGCGAACACATCGTAACGTTATCGGGTATATGAAGCAACTCCGGGCGGGCGCTTTAATACCATTTCCCACCCGTCGCACTCCAGAGGATGTCCACAACTTACGTCCAATGGCCGAGGTGGCCGGAGTTTAGTCTTTCATGTATTCCCACAACATACAAGTAAAAGGTTGTTGTACGCTGTGATATGTGCTCCTGTGTTTTGTTGCATATGTCACTACTACTGGTAACAGGATGTGTATTCATAGCACCTACGTCGTGGCATAGCACGAATTTTTCATTTCTTGGTTCTAGTCACTAGACAATCGCATAAGGCACGTAAATGGTGCGCAACTGATATACAAACACGAGTCAGCCGTTCAAAAATACGATACAAACAAAAACAGAAGCAGAAAACTAGAAGTAAGGTGGTAGCAGATCTATCGTGAGATTTAAGTATGCTCTCGTTGGGACCACCATGCGCTAGACATCGGCGTTGATATGGGCAATCCTGACTAATGCAAGCAAGGATGGTTATGATCAAGTAGATCATCCCAATCGATCCGACTACCATCGAGAGAACGATGGCAACCAGCTTGTTGATCGTGAAATAAAATACCACCAGACCGACAAGAAATAGGAACAGAGAGATGTGAAGGGATATTACAATCATCGAAACCACACGGTGTATGTCGTATCTCAGGGCCCCGCAACACGAAAATAAACGAGTGTGCGTGCGGTCCCTTGACGTGTTCAGATTTCGGTGCAGCTGGGTGGATCTGCGTACCCACGGCAACGCCAATGTAGCGAAGAGGGTGGATGTGATACCGAGGACAAAGCTGATCAGCCACATTATGTTGACGCAGACTATTGAGGCGGCAGCTGGGGGCGATGGGGCATCTCCAAGATCGCCGGGTGCAACATTTTGTAACTGTCAAGGAGGAACGTTGCGACGATTGCGGTTAGCAAGGCGGACTTTCGAAGATTAAAATCAATACGCTTAAACGCACAGGGGTTATCGAAGACTTACGAGAACAAATACGCCCTTTGCATCCTCCTTACAGCTATCGGCCATTCGCTGCGCATGCTCTCTGTCATCTAACATATGTTCAGACGACATCTCGCGTACTGAAGACTCCTGAGTTGTGTGTGGTGGTGTCGATGCAAACCCAGAGGGTGTGGCCCAAGCATCCGCGATAGTGTCACTGAATGGATTAGAGAATGTGGGAGATATTGCACAACTGGGGAAGCGCCCTGGTACCCAGCTGTGATTGGAGGCAAGTCTAGGGGGAAGGAAGTTCATTTAGACGATGAACGATGAACGACGATCCCAAGTGTGCGCACCTGATGATGACATCGCATACCGTACTTCCTGTAATTCTTCCGCATGGCGATACACCCACCTAGAACTAGTTGCAGAGTCGGCTGAGCTGGACTTGGGGCAACCGAAAAGAGCTCTGAATTCAAGAGGGTAAGTCGGTGGTGACGCTATGACACGAGCTCCGCCGTTGTTGCCGAACCGGGCCTCAGTCGCATCTGAAGAAGGTTGCGCTGCCACCGATTGGATGTCAGGTGCAGAGTAGGATCGGCTGAATGAAATGCACACTGCTGGGAAGGGAGGCCGTGGGAAGGAGGCCGTCACCAAGCATATGAGACTTGAAGTGCGGATGGGGGGGATCCATCGGACCATCGAGGGGTGTGGCGGTGCTTGTTGTATGCGACGATAAAGAAGATGTTTCGCCCGGGACTGCAAGGGACGGTAAAGCGTTGGTGGGACGAGGAGCATAGAAAGAGGCAACTGTGGGGCGTGGGTGCTCATCACGCTCATCGGTGAGATTCAGCTTGAACCCATTGCATATTGAGGGTGTGAGTTGGTCGGTCGAAATGGTGTTGTCGTTTGGAGAGGAAGATGAGATGGCGAGATCGGGGAGCGAATTGCTATTCTGGAGGAGTGTCATAGAGTAGTGTAGTCCTGAAGGGAGAAACGTGAAAGGACGAAGCAGGCGAAATGGGATGAAAACTAGACATTGCCAAAATTTCAAGGCTTATAACAAAGGGTAGGATGGGTGGAACGCTCAAAACAGAAATCTGCTGCTTGCACCCAAATTTGGAAGTGACGGAAGAGCCCGGTACTCAGTGCCGGTAGTGCCGGTACTGCTGCCGCCGCCGTACTGGTCAGTGCCACTTTCACTCAGTGGTCTGGTCGGCTTGGCGGCGCATTCCTGTCAACTGATTCTGTCCACTTGTGCGCCATGGCTCTCGAGCATAACCATTTCCGCGCTACGTCCACTGGCAGTGGCGCGTATTCCGGCCGTCAACCGAATGGGTCAGGCATTCAATATTCAATATGTACTATTAGTGGGTCCTCTTCCCAAGCCTCTTCCTACCGAAACTCAGTCACGACATCCCATCATGGGAACACCTCTTTAACTCATATAGTGGCAGATACCAATTGGCTGAGTTCTTGTTCCTCACCCAGGACCTACTGCACCCACTCCTGCCAGACCCACCGTGAACCCTCACAAATCGAATGCTCGCCAGGGACCCCTGTAACCCAGGCAGCACACATATACTTACTAGCCTAGCTTGCCTACGCACTTAGAACACATTTACCCTAATTTTCATTTTCACAATCTTATCTCTTACCTAGGTAGCTTATGAGTATCACACTATGCTCCCGTCATGTTGTTCCTCTAACAGTTGACGTAAAATAAACTCATAAAAACGGGGCTCCTTGAACCGCTACCATCACCCTGGTGCGGGATTCCCACGAACCGTGGCAAGGAAAAACACACCATTTACCTCGCCCCCCAAACATACACCCTAAAACATAACAAAATGAAACCACACCAAATGATTAGAATTCAGCGAGCCCATAAGAACAGTAGACAGATCCACAGAATAGACAAGAACAGAAAGCCCACCCTAAGTAAAGGTACGACCCAACCCAGTAACGAAGACAACACATCGACATTAAAACAACCCCTACACACACCACACACTCAACCCCCTCAACACAATCAGCCATAACTGTGTGATGCACTGAACCGTCAAACACTGAAGCTACTGAATCCCCCCCCAAATGAACCAACAGCCTCCCACAAAAAATGCCCAGAAACGCAAACCAACCAAAGCCAACGGCCAAGCATCAGTAAATGTACAAAAAAATTTTCGAGTTTTTGGCACTTTTGCCATGGTTTGCTCTGGTCAACAATTCAACCAGACTCTACAAGACTCTACAAGACCCACAACCCACAATTGATTGTCAAAAATTGAATTAAATATATTTAATTTTTTGCTAAGGCAGTGTTGCGGCAACTCCCAGAGTCGGAGCCACAACTGGTAGAGCCATCAGTCTGGCTCTCTTTGGCCAAGCCACAATCGGTTAGCCGGCCGCTCAAACCCGGCTCGACCAGTCAACAAATAGGTCATATTTTTTCGTTGAGAACCAGGAATTTCAAATCCAAAAATTCAGCCAATTGCTTTATATTGTATATGTACATTATTTTACAAACTTCCAAGTTTATCTAATTTATCTAATTTTTACTCTCCTATTCCCCCACGCACCGGGTACGGGTTCCAATCACTCTCAAGTATCCCAAGTCACAAATAGGTGACTTTAAGTCACGCTGCACGACGCACCCGTTGTGCGGCCAGCGTAGCACTCGCTGCCGTTCGCGTTGCGTTGGCAGCGTGGCGCACGCCGCCGTTCGCGTTGTGCTGGCTGCGTTGCGCACGCCGCCGTTCGCGTTGCGCTGGCTGCGTGGCGGACGCCGCCGCCGTTCACGTTGCGCTGGCTGCGTGGCGCACGCCGCCGTTCGCGTTGCGCTGGCTGCGTGGCGGACGCCGCCGTTCACATTGCGCTGGCTGCGTGGCGCACGCCGCCGTTCGCGTTGCACTGGCTGCGTGGCGGACGCCGCCGTTCACGTTGCGCTGGCTGCGTGGCGGACGCCGCCGTTCGCGTTGCGCTGGCTGCGTGGCGGACGCCGCCGTTCGCGTTGCGCTGGCTGCGTGGCGGACGCCGCCGTTCGCGTTGCGCTGGCTGCGTGGCGGACGCCGCCGTTCGCGTTGCGCTGGCTGCGTGGCGGACGCCGTCGTTCGCGTTGCGCTGGCTGCGTGGCGCACGCCGCCGTTCGCGTTGCGCTGGCTGCGTGGCGGACGCCGTCGTTCGCGTTGCGCTGGCTGCGTGGCGCACACCGCCGTTCGCGTTGTGCTGGCTGCGTTGCGCACGCCGCCGTTCGCGTTGCACTGGCTGCGATGGCGCACGCCGTCGTTCGCGTTGCGCTGGCTGCGTGGCGGACGCCGCCGTTCGCGTTGTGCTGGCTGCGTGGCGCACGCCGCCGTTCGCGTTGCGCTGGCTGCGTGGCGCACGCCGCCGTTCACGTTGCGCTGGCTGCATGGCGCACGCCGCCGTTCGCGTTGTGTTGGCAGCGCGGCGCTCGCCGCCGTTCGCGCGAGGGAATCGCGAATCGTCGCTCGGTGAAGACAGATGGTCGCTGGCACGGACCCGGAAGACTTGAGGCGCGAAGCCGACGAACTTGGGCCCCAGCGGTCTGGGGCACGATTCCGAGCCCGACGCGAATGTAAGAGGTGCCGCACTGCGCACGGTCGTGGCCTGCACAAGGCGCTCAACCGAAGCGCGGCGGGTCACCCTGGAAAGGGTCGCAATCCGTGGTCTTGAGGATGAGCCTCCTCGGGAGGAGGTCATCGTGTCGCCAAGGGGCCCGGGGCCAGAATCGAGGGCCCCGTGTGAAGGGGCGCGTCCGGGAGAAGGGATGGTCAGCATTTGGGCACCATTTGTGCACTCGCACTCACCTAATGGCCTGGCCGACGGCCACGTGTCATTGCCACTGTGGGCCTCCTTCCGAGGCTTCCTATTCTTGCCGACATTGCTCAGGAGGGAGGACACTGGGAGGACTGAGGGAGGTCGCGCAGGGTCGCCGTGCTATGGGAGGCCCCTCACTGCCCATGAACCCTGAAGGGATCCATGCCATCAAGGTCCCGGGAGTGATGCCACGGTGGTCGAGGACGTCGTCGCAGGTTGAGCGGAGGAGGCCTGGTCGGCTGGAGGTTGTGGGCCAGTGACGGGAGGGCCTTGTTGTGTGCTCGCGGTGAGATTGGACGTGGCAGGGTCAGATTTGGTGGGGCCATTGAGGTAAGAGCTCGAAGGGGAGGACGAGGGAGTGGGGGCAACAGGGGCGCCGGGAGCGGGGGGGCGTTCGGAGGATTGTCGGGTTGTGACGACGCGGACTAGCCGACTTTGTGTCTGGAGGAGGGGTTGACTTGATTTCCTTACTTTTTGACCAAGGTTTGGGGGAAGATCGGGCGAAGACGGTTTGAAGGATGTTTTGGAGACGACGATTGTGGCTGTGAGACTGCCTGAGAAGAAGAGGACTCGGATTGAGTAGCCATATGGGCTCGATCGTCGGGAAAAACAGGGAGATGGAAGGAGAGGGAAGGAAGGACAGAGAAGTAGAGTCTCCGCACTCGAGGCTGACCGCAGGCAGGCAACAACAACAACGACGACGCTGTCGAGTCCTCACAAGGCCTCAAGCTGGCCGGCCCTCAAGAACGAGAACGACCGTGTCATGTGACATGTTCAAGTTCAACGCTGTTGAACGTTCTTGTTCTCACTCCCAGTAACTCTCTCCCGTCTCTCCCCACCAAGTAAGTTCACCTTTTTTTTAGGAAAAGTAAACTGACATGTGGATGCAACTATATATGTAGTGTCCCCTCTATGCCCAGCAGCAGCATGAAGCTGCTCGCCCATGTCCCCGGCCCCCCTATCCACGCCCTTGCCCTCGCACTGCCCCCGTTCGCTCGAGGCCTCCCGCTGCCTGGCGCATGCGCTACTGCCTGCGTCAGCACGCGCCACTGCGGGCGGCTCCTCGCCCTGAGCTTAGGTGCGCGTTTTTTTGATTGACAACAGTTCTGATCCAACCCTTTCCTGCAGCGACCCACCCCAGCTTGCACCACGTCGGCCCTCTCCGCGCCAATACCACGGTCGTCGTGGTCCTCCCCAACGAGCTCCCGCCCAACCGCTGAGCATCCCTCTGACTATGTAAGCACCCCCTTCCTTCCCTCGCCTGTCTCGCGTGCTGATGCTCTACCACCCCGGGTGTCCCACGCCGATGCACTTCGGCGAGCCCTCCCCTGCAGCGTCACCCACATTACACGGACCAGCCACGACGACGACGACATCGCGGTGACCAGCCACGACGACGACGACGACATCGCGGCGACCAGCACGACGACGACGACGACGACATCGCGGCGACCAGCCACGACCACGACCACGACATCGCGGCGACCAGCACGACGACGACGACGACGACATCGCGGCGACCAGCCACGACCACGACCACGACATCGCGGCGACCAGCACGACGACGACGACCACGACATCGCGGCGACCAACCACGACCACGACCACGACATTGCGGCGACCAGCACGACGACGACCACGACGACCACGACATCGTGGCGACTAGCCACGACCACGACGACCACGATCACGACATCGCGGCGCGTGCGGGTCGTGCGTCCCGCGCCGAGCGACCAAATGCGGCGCACAGCGGGCACAACGTGCCCGCATATCACTGTTATATAATTTACTAAAATAGGCACTTTTCTGTATGTACTTGTACTTAGATAATTAAAAACCTTGAATTGTTAATGGTTGAAGAAATGTGATTTGAGTGTGACCTCTGTCACACTTGAGGAGTGTGAGAAACATGCACAAAAATGGATCCAGATAGATCGGATCTGGATAGATCGGATCTAGGTAGATTGCAATTAATTTTAATATTATCACCGTTTTGGACTTGTCGGGACTTGTCGGGTTGTGAGCCATGGTGAGCAATGGTGAGCAATGGTGAGCCATGGTTGGGTACCAGAGACCAACAGTCATTGCGAAAATTTGGACCTGACTTTTCGAGTTGCGAGTTTTCGAGTTTTTTGGTCTGGTTTGGTCTGGTTTGGTCTTGTACCAGACCAAACCATGGCCGAAAACTTTTTCGTAGGGTTACTGATGTAGTGGGTAGGAGTCCATCTCGGATGTTCTGAGTCCCACACTGCCCCCCACCCCGGGGCGTGCGTAAATGCATTTCTTTCCTCACACCGGACCCCGCGCGGTCTGGCTACAACGCGCTGGCAAGAGCTGATGCCATCACCTACTACCAGCACTGAACCCACCCGTAGATACATTAGTCTTAGCTTCTGTATCTAATACGGGATAAATAAAGGGTACAAGCGTTATCAAAAAAAAAAAACTCATAAAAACCAAAAAAAAGGCTTTGTCGTAAAGTCCTGGTTCATCTCCCCCTCCACCAATCTCTATCTTACGAATCTGGACCAAAGTTACACATGTTCGGTGTTCCGCAATGTCGCAACAAAAGCACTGAGAGCGATGAGATTCCCTGATCATGCTCCTGCCAGTGCATCTCCGTCTCGTTCTCGATGGCGCGCCGGCACTCATCGGAATCCCCACTCAATCTCTCCCCAAGCCCCTCTCTCTACTCTCTAACAGCTTAAATCAAAGTATGGTGCGGCAGAAGCGCTCATGTCTTCCTGGTAGCTCCTCCCAGGGTCTCTTTTTCCTACCTAATGAACCTCAAAGGCACCGCAGAAGCGCTGCGAGCGCTGAGATCGTATGCTATGTTGTTCCCAGAATATTCTTATCCGACTTATCGAAAGCAGGTCACACATGCCCAAATGGTCAAGACGCTGTATTCCAGGGTCCCACTTGTATCACGCCACCGACGTGCCACCAACGACACTACTAGTACGCTCTGCCGCCATCATTGACAGCGTACAGTATGTGGAAACCTAAATCAGACCAATGACAGTTCGGATTTACCTGACGCGCCAGCCTCCGAGGGCACTGCCCGCGGTCGCACAATGGAGTTGATCCTTACGCTGTTCATTTTCTCGTCCGGTGAAGTCAATGACCGTGATAAGATCTGAGTCCGGAATCTTGTCCGGAATCGAACACGTCCAACGTGAGGGAACCAGGTAACATGTCGGCAACATCGTAGTCGTGTACAACACACAGAGCATGTCACCATGGCTTCATGTCTACGATGCGTGCAGTGGTGGTACTCACCGCTATCTGAAAGCAATCAACGATTCATCGAACCGCCACAGCATGACAATGAAAACGTTTACCTGATCATGAGAAAGTCGATAAGCACATTCAATTGTCGGGCGAATCTCCGTGCGTTGCTTGCTGCTACCGCCGCCACCGAACGAGCAGGCAACAGCGAGACACTGGAGCCCCGAGCCGCGACGCCCACCCCGCAGCCCAGCAGGGTTCAGACCAACGCAAGTAAATACCACCCTCCTAACCTGGGGCCAACGCCCTACTCGCCTACCGTCCACCATTACCAATACATTTTTCACCCGGTTCACCCCCACACAGGGCCCCCAACCAATGTCCATGCCCATTCTGATAATATCGTTATACGTACGCTTCTCTGTCCGCCCTTGTCCGTGCCTCTGGCCCCGCTCCAACCCTGCCCGCTGCATGGGCCCGCTTACCCTGCCCTACCCACTGCAATACGTGAGGGTTCTATCAGTAGATGTTGATACTGTTAAGGACAGATGGTTAAGCTGCCCTGGTATGTTGTGGGTTTCTTTGCCGGACACACGTACTAGATAGGTAGCCGAAATAGTGATGACTGGTCTGTAGCTTAGGTCTACGCGCAGTGTAAACAGGATTCAAAAAAAGTCCGGCGAATGGAAGGACTTGCAAGTTGAATTGCGGTTTGCGTGTCAAATGACTAGGCAACCAGCACGGCAGGATGGCGCTGGCTAGAGGAAGGTCATCGACCGTACCTCGACCGTACCTCGCATCAGAGGACCTTCGTTATGGACTCCGTCGCAGGTACTAGTATTATCGACGTTAAAATCAGCGCTGCAGCAGCTCCTCCACCAGGAAGGGAAAGTCCGGACTGGTAATGCTACGGCTCGTTTCCAAGCAAGCCGGCTTGTGAGCCAAACCACGGCTCATGCATGTGGGTTCATCATCGTGCTGCCACGGCTCGGTTTGACTCGGTTTGGTTGCCAGCTCGTCCAAAATAGGACGAGCCGAGCCAAACCATGGCTCGCGGCGCAGCAGTCAGTGCTGGCTGGCACGGCGGTTCCAAGCCGGCTTTGTGAGCGAGCGAGCGATCTAAACCGGCTTGAGCCGTTTCGAAAATTCCTATATGTGGGCATGTCATGTGATCATCCCAATTACTCCCCGCAATTTTGCCCCCGTTTCCCCTGGTTCGATTCATTTCATGCCTATTTACCGGCCTGATACACGAATACTTGTCCAAAAGCAAGCCCCGAACCAGCGCGTTGCATCATGAAAAGGACGAATTGGGTCTCCGTAATACCTTCTCGAGCTTTCTCCGCAGGATTCCGTCCCCTGAGTCCCGTTGGTCGAGTAGATTAGAAGTCTATACGAATTGACGCTTTTCCAGGGATCCCATGGCTGACCGTTGGGTGACCATGGAAGTGTGCAGCAAAATACAAGCTCTATTGGGATCAAAATTGGTGCGAGAGAAGTAGATTACCAAGCGAACAGAACGGCCATCGATTAGAACTGCTATATTTGGAATGTGCTTCACGTCGTGCGCAATCGATAAAGCCACGGGGCCAAAAGGGCTCAGTCCTTGGTCCTAGGGTAGTGACTCACCAGCAACACACTCGTGGGCTAGTATCCATGGGGGCGTGCCGGTAAGGTCGCGTAGCTTTTTAATCAGAGGGAACATGCAAAGGCCAGCGGGGGACTGAATAAGTTGATGGGATGCTCAGAGGACAGATGATTGGCTAGTTTGATACGCAAGGCGCCCATGCCGTCCAGGGCATGCGCTGCGATAATCGTGCGCTTCTTGGCGTCTTGAGATCTCCCTTGCATGGCTTCTGTATTTCCAGTCCTTCTCAAGTTGTTGCGCATACTACGCTTTTTAGGGATTACGTCCGACGTTTCCCGGGCCGATGTGCCTCACACTTTGTCTTCCTCGGTCGCATATTGCGGCGTTTTTGGCTCGCACACCCACGCATTAGTGCTTCTCCAAGTCCCAAGCCAATCGACCCCTCGTTTCTTGGCTCCAGGACAAATCCATACTCGGTTCGGATGGATCGGCCGTCGTGGGAGAATATGAAGTTGCTGCCAGCCGTGTTCCAGCATCGGCATCGGCGAGCCTCCCGGACCTCCACCACCGTGCGGAGAGGCAACTAACAACCGCGGCCCCAGTTATCAACATTTCCCCCCCAGCTCCAGACAACCTCTCCGTGAACCCGTCACACCCTCTCGATGGAAGAAGCCACCCAATCACAGCTCCGGGAACCTGAGTGCTGTCAGCATTCAGAGCCACGCCAGTGGCAGGCTGTCGATTCTCACACATTCGCGCGAGTCGATACGCGCTCCGGTCGACGAGCCGGCACGAATTCCCAGGGCAATTCATCGCCAGTTTGGTCGTGGCCCGGACCCATCCCGATCGAGGGAGCGAGCATCCAGACCACCTTCCCCGATGACCCGCCCCCATACGCCCCACCAGCCCCCTCGCCTCGGATTGATACCAATCTAACACACGGGCCGCCGGGCTCGTCATTTATGCGTGAACATCAGAGGCAAGAGACTGGGACGAGTGTGGCCGTGACCATCCAGAGCCCATCGACAGAATCATTCCGGGGCTCTTCTTCGACTCACGCACGACAATTAGTGGATGAGCCGTTCTCCATCGACTCTGAAACCGCCCACTCATCCCCGATTTCCGGCCCTGTGACCCCACAGGACGAATCACGTCTACTTTCTCCTGCGCCTTCCGCAACGTCAGACTTCTACTGTCCCGAAGGCCGCACTGTGCGGGCGTTCACCTCTGATGAGGTCCCACGATACACGAAAAACATCAAGATGTAAGTGGTCTATACCTTCATACTGTGAAAGTCTTTATTTCTGTGAACAGATCTCGCACGGAGCTACCTTTCGATGTGCCACCCCTCACAACAACATTCCCTTAGTAAGTTATTACCTGGATGATGTCGTCCCGTCTCGATTTAGTTCTCTCCAGTTACCCGGAGCCGACCGATCCTGAACAAGGCTCGATCAGACAAGACTGCAGTCCTTGGATGCCAGCGACTCATCCCGATGGCGCACTCTATTTCTATGATCAAGAGAGGGTGCGTGTATCCGTGACGTCAGAACACCCAGCTACGACTAATATGCCTTTAAAGAGGCTCTTTACTGACACTGACATGCACGACCCCACGAATAAGGACGAAATAGAAGATTTTTATCGTCACCTGGAGAGGGTTCGGCGTGGCAACGAATTGTCTTTCCGCTCAACGAACTACGACCTAGTCCTGGATATCGTGCCCATTGCGGAAGGGCAGATAGAATGGCTCTATTACTACGCCTGTCATGAGACAAAATGCCTGTTCTGGCTCAAGACATATGACGCAAGCTACATGAATTCGGAAGTACGCGGTGTCAAGTCTCCCGCCCATGTCAGTGCGTGGCACCTCTCACTCTCGAATGTCCCGCTATATTCACTAAATGTGGTTGCAGAGCATCGTTTAGAGGACCTTTATTGGTGCGTCAGCTATGTCCTGTTGGATCGGTGTCTCACACTGATATTTCTAAATAGGAATCACTGGTCACTCTACCCGGTTTGTTTTCAGGGTCGCGATCTTCCATCCGATACCTATGACGAGCTTATGGGGATTTTAACACATGGTTGTATTGGTGAGTACTTTGATCCGACCTCAGCTATTCGTGCAAGAACCCGACGGTCATAGATGTGATGACATCAAGGTCTTCGACTTTTCCGTACGATGTTGATACGATGTACAAGATGATCAAACTTGCACAAAATGCCAAAAGTACGTCGGTGTGTCGAAAGCCAACTGGATCGCTGACTTTGTCACACAGAGGCAAATGGTGGTGAGGCATACTATACCGCTGGGGCTAGTGAGTACATAAATAGCATACCCTTCCCTCAATACTTACTATATCTCAATTTCAGCGCGTCTTCTGTCGTTCTTTGGTAAGCCTTGTTCTGATTTGGTGATTTGCTTTGGTCAACTCATGCACGAGTTCAGCACATTGGAGGTTCCTCTACTTCCACGGCCAGAGACATGCACGACTTGTCAGGGACGAAACTGTGTACGAGAAACCGAAACGTGAAAGGTCTATGTTTATCACGTTGTTGTCCCCACTGCTTTTCCTAGCACCCGAAGTTCATCTACGGGAAGTAGAGAAATTGTGGACCGATGAAGTCGTCATTGAGACAGTTTGGAAGAGCTTTATGACCAAGTTATTAAAAGAATGGGATGATCTGATACTCTGGGTACGTTTCACGTCACAACATACCGATAGTTCTTCAGTCTCACGTGCCCTCACCCAGTCGACAGTAATGCTTACTGCCAATGTGGGCTTTCTTGCTATCCCCGGCGTGATCCTGTCAAATCTCAGTGGGAGCCCTTTGACGAGCGCGAGTGACGTGGTCATTTTCACGTCTTCTACGCAGATCGCCAGTTGCGTGTCGATAGAAGCGAGCATAGCAAGCATTGTGGTGGCTCTGCTCCTAGTCCGTCACAATCGTACCAAACAAAAGAAGACCCCGCAGGCGCGGTAAGTGAACAGTTACACCCATCATATGTGTCGACTGAGGTCATATGGTGGTAATAGGCGACCTATCTCTTCAAGAATACCCACAAAACCTTCGGTTTTGAACCAATGGCCATTATTTTCAGTCTTCCATGGGCATTGCTTATGTGGTCGTACGTCGTTTCTTCCCTTCCGAGACTTTACTCTCGTTCACGTTGCACGGCACGGACAGGATGGTGGTCTTTTTCATTGCGCTGTTGCTCCTTTGCTTCACTATCTCAAATATGGCGACACGGATCTTCGTCGGGTTCATCTCAGTCCTTATGGCCAGTCTTATCGTGTGGTGTATTCAGTCGACTTGGGAGTCTGGACACGACGAGTATGCCCGTGTGTGGCGCGACAGCCTGGCTGCGATGCGGCGAACACATCGTAACGTTATCGGGTATATGAAGCAACTCCGGGCGGGCGCTTTAATACCATTTCCCACCCGTCGCACTCCAGAGGATGTCCACAACTTACATCCAATGGACGAGGTGGCTGGAGTTTAGTCTTTCATGTATTCCCACGACATTTTGATTCTTTACGAGTTAGAAGGTCGTTGTACGCTGTGATACGTTCTCCGGTGTTTTGTTGTACGTGTCACTACTACTGGTAACAGGATATCTATTCATGCACTCATATCTTAAACGTGTGCTCGATAGAACACAGTGAGTCATGCAGAAAAAAAAATGGCAATCCTAGACGGGTGCATGAAGAGGATAAGGTAAATCTTGTTGGAGAATCCGGCACACGTTGCGTCGGGACGACTCGGCCGATAAACGATAAACCATTGAGAGATAAAGGCAATTGGCCTTTCTTTTCAAGTTCCTTTTCCGAGTCCTTTCTCTGTACTGTTTTCCCTATTTCGCCGGTCGAAATGAATTTAACAATATAATGCATACAAGGCGACTTTATTCGCAACATTAGTTACATTACTGCATATCTTTCGAGGGACTTGGTGACCCCGAATAAATGGAAGAAAGGACTCTCGTTGTCCGTGATACCTATTTGTCGCCTGCGAGAAAGAAACTAGGGAGGGGCTCGCGAGAACATGAGCGGCACTGTTACCGGACCTGTGGTAGTCCGGGCCGGCGGAACTGACGCCTGGTCAAATTTCCTGGCCTGGGAAGATGCACTCACACCCGTCGCCGACATCACATCAAAAAGAGGACAGGCTTCTCACGGATATGGGAGGGTCTTTGTAAGTGTTTAGTCCAAATCTACTGATTACATACCATGGCAACAATCTGCTTTGAGCACCCAACTAAACGCTGCTGGTTTAGAAGCCCCTATTAACTTTATCTCTGCACCTCAACAAAAAGGGGGAGAGTGGCCCTGGTGTATTTAGCGCGGGGACGAGAGGATGGCTCCGGTATCACCAGACCAATTGCGCCCGTGCAGTGACAGAGGCGTGGCGTCACTTTTTCGGCGCCCCTCCAGCAGGTAGTAGTTGTAGTTGGGTGACTCCAAATCTCTCCATATCCGGCTTGACTGGGATGCCAGAGTTCGCGTCTGTGTCTGGTAAGTACTATCTAGACGCATGAACCGGGGAACATTTGCTGACCATCGATGGCGGGGCTTTATAAAGATCTCTTTGCAACAACGGGGATACCGAAACGCGTGTGCGTCATTGGTGCGGGTCCTAATGGGCTTGCGACGTTGAAGGTACTTGCGGAGACTCAACAGGTGCAGTCGGGACAGTGGACATCAGTTGCATTCGAGGAGAGGGACAAAATCGGCGGAATATGGTATCACTCTATGCTATCTATCTTCCTCCCGACTTCTTCACTTCTTGAACCAGGTATACAGCTCCTCCGTCTGGAGATCCCCCCTTGACGGCAATATATGACTCGCTCACCACGAATCTTCCGCTCCCTGTCATGGCTTTCCCAAGCTTTTCATTCCCACCAGGGACTTCCCTCTTCCCGGCTGCGTCCGTCGTCCACATACCTGGAAGACTATGCTATACACTTCAATTTGCATCGTTACGTGCGATTTTGTACGCGTGTGGAGAAGACTTTTTGGCACGCGGACTCGGAAAAATGGGACGTCACCTTGTCGACGGGTGAGAGTCTCGAGTTTGATTTCGTTGTCGTGGCCAACGGGCACTACCGCAAACCTCGATATCCCACTACGACCGGATTGCAGAGGTGGCTCGACTCCGGACGCGCGACTCATGCCGCGTGGTATCGACGCCCTAGCGACTTTGCCCATCACAGAACGATCATGGTGGTTGGCGGTGGACCGAGTGCTTGGATATCTGCACGGATATGATAGGGACTATCCCGCGTCTTCTACATTCCATACCCTGGCCAACACCCAAAGGCGGATACTCATATCACCCCGAACGGAAACATACAGAAAAGTGGAGCGAGTCGCGGAATATCGGGATGACGGATCAGTTTTATTGTTGGACGGTTCGACCGAATCCGATATCGATCTCGTTATAGTGGCGACGGGCTACGAGATGTCCTTCCCCTTCCTCTCACAGATCAAGTTGGGGATTCCCTCACTACCGCTGCCAGACGAACTTTACAACTCGACGCATCATGTCATGCCGCTCGCATACGACCTCTTCCCCTTGCGAGGCGATTTTCCGCCGACGTCCATTGCATTTCCCGGGCTACAGTTCCGTGTGGCGCCGTTTCCGATATTCGAAGACCAGGCATATGCTATCGCGCGGGTGTTAGAGCACCCGAAGTCCCTCGATCGTCTCTCGTGTGCTCAAGATATTGCGGCACGGGTGCGCGCGCTCACGCGTCAAGAAGGGACGGACGACCCACTACGCATTGCCAAACGTTGGCATAGTGTAAATCCATTCCAATATCGAGCTCAACTCAATGCATTTTCAGAGAGAAATTGGACAGCTCCAGACTGGGAAATCGAATGCTGGGAGAACAGGCATGTGATACGTAAACAGTGGAAGGAAATTGAAGAGAGTGGGAAGGCCGAAGAGTGGTTGCAGGGAGTCGGCATAGACGGGATGAATGGCTTGATAGAAATATGTAGAAGGATTGTCGAGCAAGGCCGCTCGTCGGCGAAACTGAATTAACCACGGCATTTCGGTACGCCCTCTGTGATTGATCCAGCCACCAAGGAAAGGGCTAACGGGACGTGAATGATTACACAGTTTGTCCTGGTTTCGCCGGTGATCCGGTGATGGCGGATCGCAGTACAGGTGGAATCGTGGAACGCCTCTCCTCAGTGGGCGTCACCGGCCTCGCTGGCTCTCTCGACTACCTCACGTGGGGACATTGGTTGCCGTAAGCGCAATAAAGACCCTGATATCGTCTTTACTCGCGCATGCAAAGGATAATCACTGCGTTGCATCCACTGGTAGGAGGAGCGAGGCTTGCATACCTGCCTCTCGCAGCCTCATCTCTCTGTTTGGCCCGGTCCCCGGTTCAATTGACCATTCTGCATGCAGATAACTTGAACCACTGGCAGTGTAAATTTGTCTGATTGTTCACGTACACGGTACTATGTAGTGGTGATCGGTGATCCGTACTCTTGGCTCCAATTTGTTGTCTGGACGGCGCATGTTAGAATCTGTCAGTAACCGTTTAATTCATTCCATGAACTGAGGCAAAACAGGCGCAGATCACGTGCTATTTGGGTTTCGCGCGCGTGATGTGATCGTAGCACTTGACTTCAGTTCGACACACACTGCCCCGAACCTAAGTTTCCAAGACTCATACATGCCTCGATGCCTCGAAGAGTGCTTCCGCCGGTTCCAGTCTCTTAGCAAAGCATGTTACAACCGCCTGGTGCCACTGGATATGGCATAGCATGATACGGCTCAGCTTAGGCCAAATATGGCTGAGCAGCGGCTCGACTCATCCGAGAGCCTGGGCGTTAATTGCTGTGCCCGTGGCCCAAGGAGGAATGTTGCCCTTAACCTCGGAATCAAAATTGTTGTCCAAAATAGAACACATCAGCTGGTGTATTTGGGCAAGTTTGGGCGGTATTTGGGAAGCGCTTCGCGATGATGTGGTCCCCTCAAGCTGCTACGGACTGGTTATCGATGGGTAGGGTCGAATAGTATCCTACTGTGCCAGATTCTGACTGTTGATGTTCAGAGCGAACATCGCGGGACCCGCGAGAGTTAGCAACGGAGTAGGCTGATTGGCCGGCACATAGCCGCCGGGCACAGCATACGAGTAACTCAATCCGGTTCACAAAGGCGCCCACGCTCCATTTATACTGGAATAGTGGTATGTATTGGTGTATTATCCGCAGTCCGAGCCCTCCCTTTCCATGGCTCCTGCATTACCCGTCCTTCCCAGCAAAGTTCCAGCATCGGCGAGCTACCCGGACCTCCACGAGTGTGCGGAGAGGCAACAGGCAACCGTAGCCCCAATCGTCTGCATCTCTTCCCCAACCCTAGACGGCCTTTTCGTGAATCCGCACCCCTTTGGTGGGACAAGCCACGTCAATCGCAGCTATGGGAACCTGAGCGTTACCAGCATTCAGAGCCGCGCCAGTGACAGGTTGTCGTTCCTCTCAAACCCCCACGAATCGATACATCCTCCATTCAGCGACCCGCCACGTGTTCACGGTCCATTCTATCGCCAATATGGTCGTCGCCCGGACCCACCCTCCCCGCTGGACCGCCCACATACGTCCCACCAGCCGCCTCGTCTCGAAATAGTTACGACGGATCTTCCCTCTCCTGGTCACGGAGACGGCAATGTCAATCCTGAAGTTTGGCCCTCCGCATCCTTCTCTTACACGCACGAACTGCTGAGCACACTGTCTATGCATGGAAGTCAGAGGAAACAGACTGCAGCGAGCATGCTTGTGGATATCCAGAACCCATCTACAGGACGATTCCGAACCTCTTCTTCGACTCATGTACAACAAATAGCAGACGAGCCGTTCTCCATAGACTCTGAAACCGCCCCTTCATCTCCTGTCTCCGACCCTGCGACTCTACGTGATGCACCGCTTCTTTCTCCGACGGACTCCGCGAAATCTGGTTTCTACCTGCCTGATGGTCGCACTGTGCGGCCGTTCACTTCTGATCAAGTTCCACGATACACAAAAGGTGACAAAATGTGAGTAGCCTATACCTTCGTATCATAACGCACTTTACATCTGTCAACAGACCTCGCACGGAGACATCTTACTTTGTGCCGCCTCTTACAACAACATTCCCACTGTAAGTTATCATTTGAACGATATTGTTCCGTCTCGATATGGCTCTCTCCAGTTACACCGAACCGAGCGGTTCTGAACAAGGCTCGCCCAATCAAGACTGCCGACCCTGGATACCGGCGACGCATCCAGAGGGTGGCCTCTATTTTTATGATCGAGAAAGGGTACGCGCGTCGTGATCTTGAGAAACCGCGTCATGGCTAAAATCCCATTGAAGAGATTATTTACTGACACTGATATGCTCAACCCCGAGTTAAGGTTCGAGATGGAAGATTTCTATGACTACCTGCAGAGGCTTCTGCGTGCGGATGACCTATCCTTCCCATCAAAAAACTACGACCTGGTGCTAGATATTATGCCTACTGAGGAGGGGCAGGTACAATGGTCGTATTATTACGCCTGCCATGAGACGCGATGCCTCTTCTGGGCTGAGACATATGACGCAAGTTACACGACATCTGAAATATACGGGGTCAAGTCGCCCGCCCATGTCAGTACGTCGCACACCTCACCTTTGGTTTCCCGCCGTTTCCATTAATGTGATACGCAGAGCACCGATTGGAAGCCCTTTATTGGTGTGTCGGCTATGCCCTTCTCGATTAATGTCCGAAGCGTTGATATCGTCTGGATAGGAATCACTGGTCACTCTTTCCTGTCGCTTTCGATGATCGTCGTCTTCCTCTCGGTGTTCATGACGAGCTTATTGGGATGTTAACACATGGATGTATCGGTGGGTGCTTTGATACGAAGCCGGTCATTTACGAGAAAGTTGCCTGACAGTATGATCGCAGATGTGATGACCTCAAGGTCTTCGACTTTACCGTACGACGCTGATACGATGCAAATGATGATCAAACTGGTAAAAAATGCCAAAAGTATGTCAGTTTGCTGTGGCGAGGAACAGGTCTCTGACTTCATAGTCCAGATGCAAAAGGCGGTGAAGCGTATTATATCGCTGGGACCGGTGAGTACACCAGTAACACACCCTTCCCTCATTTATTGACTGTGCCTCAATCTCAGCGCGTCTTCTGTCGTTCTTTGGTAAGCCTGGTTCAGATATGACTACAGAGAACTCGCAACTCATGGCGCGAGTTCAGCACATTGGAGATTCCTTTTCTTCCATGGTCAGAGACATGCACGACTCATCAGGGAGGAGACTGTGTATGAAGGGCCAATGCGTGAAAGATCCATACTTATCACGTTGTTGTCCCCACTGCTTTTCCTGGCACCCGAAGGTCATCTACGAGAACTGGAGACACTGTGGGTGGATGATGTCATTATCGAGACGGTTTGGAAGAAGTTCATGACCAAGTTATTAAAAGAATGGGAAGATCTGATACTCTGGGTACGTTACACGTCACAACATAACGACAGTTCTTCAGTCTCACGTGCCCTTTACCCAGTCGACTGTGATGCTTGCGGCCAATGTGGGCTTTCTTGCTTGCCCCGGCGTAATCCTGTCAAATCTCAGTGGGAGCCCTTTGACGAGCGCGAGTGACGTGGTTATTTTCACGTCTCCTACGCAGATCGCCAGCTGCGCGTCGATGGCCGCCAACATAGGGAGTATTGTGGCCGGTTTGCTCCTAGTCCGTCACCATCGTGCCAAACAAAACGAAAACCCTGCAGGCGCAGTGAGTAATCCAGTTGCACCCATCATGTGTCAGCTGAGGGTCATATGGTCGTCGTAGGCAGCATACCTCATCCAGAATACTCACAGAGTCTTCGGTCTTGAACCGATGGCCATTACTTTCGGTCTTCCGTGGGCATTGCTCATGTGGTCGTACGTCGTTTTTTCACGCATCGCAGAACTCATTTTTATGACATCGCATGGTGTGCACAGGATCGTGATATTTTTCGTTGCGCTGTTGCTTCTTTGCTTCACCATCTCGAATATACCGACACGGATCTTCATCGGGTGCACCTCGGTCCTTGTGGCCAGCCTTATCGTATGGTGCATTCTGGTTACTTGGGAGTCCGGGGAGCGTGAGGCTGTGTGGTATGATAGCCTGGCTGCGTTGCGGCGCACGCGTCGCGACCTCGTCGAGCACGTAAAGCAACTCGGGGCGGGTGGCCTTGGTTTACTTCCCACCCGTCGTGCTCCGCAAGTTGACCAGAACTCATACCCGGACCGACAGTGTGCTGGAGTTTAGCGCTTAGCAACATACATGATGCGCGTTACAAATGCAGATTCTAAAAAAAAGTAAAAAGTAAAAGAAAAAAAGTAAACGCTGGAGTTTAGTACATTAGTCCTTCATGTATTTTCACGATACCTATACTGGTAGAACGTTGTACAGTACGCTATGATCTCTATGGTTGTAGCTTTGTAGTATACAGTCCTGAGAACACTGTTTATAACCTCTATTAACGTCAACTACTCACGCAGAGCAAAATAAGACAAAGGTACGAGGAAAAAAAACGTCGTTCACGATACCTCGCCTTGATAATTGGTGGATAATATAATATATTTTAAACCGACAAATTCCGTTGACAAACAGCAAACAGGGATCAGAGTTCATCATGTATAGTACTCTCCGGAGGGGGCATTTGGCTCATCTGCGACGTCAAGATAGTTGTGAAAAGGCTCGAATCAACTGAATCCAGATCTGCAGGTGTAGGGAAAGCGTCGTCGATATCTTTATCTCTATCTGGCGCGTTGGTAGATAAAATAGTCCCGTCCGGCCCTGCTGTATGTTGAGATACGAGAGCAGTCGCCGTAGACGCGATGGTGGACGAGGTAACTGCTGCCGCCACAATTTGTGAGGTGACAGCCCCCTTTTCCATCATGACTTCTTTGGCACCGAGCGGTGTGTCGCCTCGGTCCATGGAAGGCAAAAAACGCGTCCACCAGAATGCGACGCGCAGCCCACGATCGACGATGCGCTGCTTGAGAATAAAAAGAACGACAAGAGCAAAGAACGCAAGGGCGGTGAAGATGAGGATCCGGTCTAGCCAATCTGCTTTCTCGAGCGCGGTGACAAGTTGCTTCGAAGCGCCGAGTAGCCCGGTGAGCACGTCATGCGTCGTCGATGTGGCTTTGAGTGATGTCGTAGATGCCTCTGGAAACGCGGGTTAAGCTATTCCTTCGGAACGAATGCGGGGGATCTGCTAACCAAGCATCTGTGTGGATAAGACAGACCGCTCCAATTCACTCTGCATCAACCCCATCGTCCTTCTCAGCGCACCCGTGACGTCTGCCTGGGCCTTCATTACTGCGTCCTCCCTGAGATAGTATGAGAAAGAGGTTCTGGAAATATATATTGTCACGTACGTGGCCCTGCCATCCGTAGACCTCGTCTCTTTCATTACTGACGAGCGCAGCAATTCCTCTCGATTCGACGATGCTTTGGAGTCGACGGCTCGTTTTGAGGCTAGCAGAGCTGCTCGCATGTCCCTTCTCAGCCTAGTAGCTTACTTAGATACGCCGATTCTCATTGAGCGGGGTACCACATACTGGGATAGATCCGCTCTGAACCCGTCAACAACACCACGGAGATCTTTCCGACTGCGCTGACTGCGCTGAACATCAACAGCTTCGTCTAATGACTACTGAACATCAGCAATGCGCCAACAACAAATACGGCGTCTTGCAGATGGTTCACCTCAACGAGGCGCGTGATGGTCTCCAGATCCTCGCGAAGCTCGGCAGCATATTGTTGCTGTACCGCGAGAGACTCTGAGCAGCCTCGTAGGCGCGGAATCTGGAATTCACGTAAATCATTTTGCCGTCGTTGAATTGAAGCGATGGATGCATTAGTAGCGTCGTCGAAGGTGGTAGGCAGGGGTGGCATGACGAGAATGGACAACACGCTGCTCAGAGCGTGCCTGCCTTTTGCGGCAACGAAGCAAGACAGGTGGCCCGGCCCGGGGTTCTGTCTCCTTTTCACTTCCGCCCTCGTGCCAGTGACTGATGTCTGCAAAAGCAAAAACCGGCTCTCGCACAAAGAGACAGAAGATTGAAAGACATGAAACAAAACGAGAAGAAGAACAAGCTTATCAGTTGTCGCGTCTCGAGCGTGTTCCGCTCGAGATCCTTGCCGAGATTCTCCTCTACATGAACTCCCCCAAAGACGTCCTCTCCGTCGCACGCTGTAGCAAGAACCTCTGTGCAACCCTTCTAAATCCTTCCAATGTGATGATATGGCGTCGTGCTCGCGCTCATTGCGTCGTACCCGGTCTTCCTCCCCCGCCGCCGGGCTGGAGTGAATCTGCATACGCAGCCTTTATATTCGACCGAGGAAACTGTTGTGTGCGCCCAGATTTACATCGTGGCCCAGCCTTCGTAACTGTCACTCCCATCTAGATTTGTCTCGTCCCCACAAACCGGATGCTTTGGTCGTTTGTCGCCAGGGTTCGTCTATGCGGCACGGTCTGTCTTTCGCCTCTTCTGTAAGGTGTCTGGCTCAGAGTTTGGGTAGCCCAAGTGCCGTAGAACGTTCCTGGAGTATGTCACGATTTTTATTTTCAAATCACCACGTTCCTCATTTCTGCGGGCAAGTCACCACGTTGTGGCCCAGATTTATCCGTATACCCGCCCCTCGGAGGCGGAATCACGCTTTTATCAAGGAAGGCTCAGATATTTGGAAACTTTCCCTACTTTTTGTCTCGGTGGGTGTATTGTCGCGTCGCATATAATATCGTGCTCACCACGGTTATCAGGTTCAACTTTTGGATACTGTGAGCCTCATGGACTCCTGTGATAAAGCCTCTTTCTAATTCCTGAACGGCACGGCCGACGAGTAGGTCTCTTGACTGACCTGGCGAGAACCGCTTCGGAGTATGATAAGATGAATGCGAGGGCGTATCTCTAGATGAATACTTACAGGTGAACGCGTCCCCAACAACCGTAACCTCACTCTGACGATTCATCAGCTTGAGAACGATATTCGTCGCCAGCGTCAGATACTCGAGGTCTGGGATCAGATGTCCATGCCGCACGGTATCCTCTAATCGCACTGACAGCATGCGAAAATTCTTCACCGGTGGAGCTTGACGTGGTCCCATAAATACCGAGATATCAGGGTGTCAAACGCCCATTTGTGAGTTATGTTCCCTTTCGATGCTTTCCTCCGTTGCGTCGCTTATGTACACAGTGCTCGGAAGTTAGCAACAGAATCCGGTTGGAATCTCGAGGATCTTCTAGCTACTCCTACGTATGGTTCGCTACACCGAAATTACGGCGTATGCCTCGAAGCAATCTCTGACGGCGGTAAGCCTTGACATTCATCAGGCTGGCAATGTTGTAATGGAAATAAAGACGTGCGTTTACTCCTTACAAGAATTGATGCCGAGATTCTCTCAAAAGCGGAGAACACCGAGCGCCGACAGAGGGCGCATGCTCAGCAAGTGAGATGGCAGATATAACCCGCCACTACGATCGCCTCGTGCAAGGCGAGATCATCGTGTCATTCCTAATTTGGCCGAGTTTCGAGAACTTCCCATCATCAATGCGCTACAGGACAGGGATGATTCTATGCCTGTAGTATCCACCCGTTCTTCCTCAGCAAGGCTGACTCAAACTCCACGGGTCCTGGATTCTGAGCTACGGTGTTCCAAGCTGATAGGCAACATGGTCGACAGCGACATAAAGAAATGGGCCGACGCCGCGCTTGCAGCATTTGACTCATTACTAGGCCAACCGAACTGGAAAAGTGCATCAACTAAATTTCTTCATCCTGCCGAGCGGGTCACAGCCCGCTTTATATGCACACTCTGCAGCAGTCCGCCACAGAGATGTGCTACCGTAGAATCTCTAGACTTTCGCGAAGCTTGCGCGCACCAGTGTGTACGCCACTCTAAGACATCAACAGCGAAAAAGAGATGGTGTGCCGACCAGTTCGTTGTCGATCAGAAGGTATACGTCTGCTCTGAGCAGCAGGTGATCCAAGGCTAACCTGCCTCGTCCACAGGCCATCGCTGTACTTTCCCAGGCTGTTTCCCTAGTTGGGCTGAGGGCAGAAAATCGAGATTCGGTGGACGAGTTGGAGCGTAAGGGCGCAGTATTTGGATGCAAGTCCTGCAATTTTGCAGTTGTGATGAACTTCCAGCGACTGGTATTGTCTTCTGGCACGGGCTCCTTTTTTCCGCGCTGACTTATCGTGTGCAGGCTAGGCATTGTCATCGGCATGAGGAAATGCAAGTTAGACTTATTTCTCGAGCCGAGGGTTTTGTCTTAGGCATCAACTACCCGTATGAGGCAGGGTCCTTCGCGAGGTACAGCGCTCGAAGCAAAGAGGCGAAGGAGATGGCGCAGATGAAAGTGTTTGGCTGTCGCCATTGCCAGCGTAAAGCCACCTTTTCGGAAATTATGCGGCCGTCGCGGAACGAAGATAATCATTCGTCGAAGAGGTTCACGTTTAATGGCTTGATCTCTCATGCCAAAGAAAAGTGAGACGGCGGAGTTTCTTTTTCCGTGAATGTCTGGTAAACCAACCTTTCCTTATCCTAGACACAAGATATTTCCTTGGGCGACGAGGACTTCTTCCGAGAAGTTAGCGCCGTTGTTACTGGCAAGCAAGCTCAGCCAGATATCGCCAACATAGGGCAAAGTGGCGTGGCATACAAAGGGTAGCCGAGGGAGGCTGCTTCCCGAAGTCGGAATACGTCGTTTTAGTCAATATTAATGATTTGTCTCGACGCGGTGGAATGAACGTTCAGTTCCCCGTTTTAGCAATATTGGAGAATGGCGGTCGCGCGGTCACGTCTGCCGCAGTGATTTCTTCGTCTTCCGTGGTTGCACAGAGTTGATGTTTCTTACGTATGCGTGCTTCTAATGGTGCTTCTCGAGCCGATTTCCGGCAGCCTCCGGGCCGTACCCATTGAACCGTTCCTGTTTCCTCATGCCCAGTAAGAGTGCCAGCCACGAAGACCATCAGTGGAAACGCTGCAGGGCGTACGTGAACTCGCATTTGTCCCATTATTGCTCCTGAAGCTTCGAGCTTCGGGCTTCGTACGCGAAGAACTTAGCCTTCCATTCCGTTGTGTTCAATTCGCATGTCTTTCCTGTCATGCTATCGGGGATACTCTCGGCTGCTTAGCACGTCTTAGTACCCTTAACTCCCTTGAAACAGGACCTTCCTCTAAACGGAAGACTAAACGACATTAAGCGACATTCCGCGATTTTCAATGGTTCCCTGATGACATCTTCCTACCATTCTACTCCCTGACTATAAAGTGACCCAACCGAATGCTATGGTCCTGTCCCGGGGTACTATTCTGCCCACGGCACTCCGCTCTTTCACCATGCGGTTGGCAGTTTTTAAAGGCATTGGTCTCGTCTTTGCTGCTACCGTTGCTCAAGCAGGTTATGTGCAACTTCCTGGCCTCAAACTCCCCGCCACCGCAGCTAAGGACCGTGACTCGGTTGTCCGGATCTTCAACGAGAGTTACAATGCATACAAGTGCGCACAGGGATTTCTAGGGTATCGTTCTGCGTGTCGGAGTTCCTGACGGTTGGCATAGAAAGTATGCCTTTGGCCATGACGAGGTGGCACCGTTGAGCCAGAAATCTCTGGACCCCCGGAATGGATGGGGCGCTACCATTGTGGACGGAATGTCTACTATGGTGCGTGATATTGCGACTCTTTACCTTCTCTGTCTCTGAGCACAATCGTCGATCTCAGCAAATCATGGGGCTCACAGTATGGCAACTACTACCCACTTTCTTTTCTCCCACTTCAATAATAGGTAATATAGGGTTTCTTTGACGAAGCACTCAACTTCACACAATCCATCGACTTCACGGAATCGAAAACGGGCGACACCGTCAGGTAAAAATCCAGTATAGCTCAATCGTGTCTGGTACTGACGGCATGTTGCAGCATCTTCGAGAGCACGATCCGTTACGTTGGGGGATTGATCAGCGCATACGAGCTCAGCGGAAAGAAACACGATTTCTTAATCAAGAAAGCGAAGCAGCTCGCTGACCGCTTATCTCTCGGATGGTCTCGAGTATGTATATTCAAAAGCGATAATCGGAGCACGAGTGACCTCGAGACGTTCCAGGGTAACACCGTCCCGTATGGTTACGTGGACTTCGCTTCCAATGCACCTGTTATCCAAGCGGTCGGTCCTATCGGGATGGATATATTATAGTAGTGTGATCTGACATCGGTTTACGCAGTCGAGCATTGCCGAGGCAGGGACTGTGAGCTACAGTTTTGATGGCGTTGCGTGAGCTCGTCGTGCTGATTTCTCCGTAGCTTACCCTGGAATGGTCCCGCCTGAGTAAGTATACCGGAAATGACACTTACAGAAGGTTGGCAGTGGAGTCGGCACTCAAGATAGCGAAAAACGTAAGCATTGTCGTCACTCTTATGGAATGCCTTTTCTGAGTCTAATTCGTTTAGCCAATGCCTCTTCGAGGTGAGCGCTCCAAAATATAGCGAGACTCTGTCTAAACTCTAACATACACAGGCCTTCCTGCGCAAGGAATAGACCCTGCCACTGGTCTTCCCGTCGGCGGATACGTGGTGAGTGGATCGGATTCAAAGGAGGCGCCTGACTCAACTTGGCCTTCAGACGTGGGGAGCCGGCTCGGATAGTTACTTCGAATATCTCATCAAGTACGCACGTCTGTCAAACACTTCTGACCACACTTTCGTGGATTCCTGGTTAGCCGCAGTCGATTCGTCAATCACCACTCTGATGAAGGTTAGTCGGAATGTGTAAACACCATGGACCACACGTTCTTGGAGCTGACTGCTGAGAAGACGTCAACTGTTGGGAACCACGTCTACCTTGCTGACTTTGACAATAATCGGCGTATCCGTCATGTGGGGTCGCATCTTGCATGTTTTTATGCCGGGAATTGGTTGCTCGGTAATTATGCGAATATTTTGGTGATACCCTCTAGTCAAGGCTGAATTCAAATAACCAGGTGGCAAACTGACAAACAATGATACCATCTTCGACTTGGGCCTGCAGTTAAATGACGCTTGCTGGAACACGTACGCAGGTGACGCGTACGTACTTTCATCACCGCCCGGTGGTTGCTCGGACTGAGTTCGTTTCAGGACGGGCATTGGCCCCGAGTACTTTGGATATATCTCGAAAGATGGGAGCTTCACCGGGAAAGGCAATCCCTCCAGCGACCAGCAAGCCTTTTATGACAAGCACGGCTACTATATCATTTCCTCAGATTACATCCAGCGTCCTGAAGTGCTGGAGAGCAATTTCTATGCTTGGCGTGTGACGGGGAACCAAACTTACCTGGACCGCGCGCGTCGTGCGGTCGCCAGCTTCAACGCATCTTTGTTCACACCGACAGGCTTTGCTGGGATCTATGACGTGAACAACCGCTTGACCAAGAAGATTGACGAAACGGAGAGTTTCTGGTTTGCGGAGGTGCTCAAGTACCTGTAGGCGGCATTCCTGCAGCTGAACCTGATCTGACACAACTGACTCCTATCGTCACAGATATCTCACTTTTGACGATCCAAGTCATATCAGTCTTGATAATTGTGAGTCTTTTCTTCTCCGAGGGGCTTGATGGAATGATGTTCAATGGTTAATGCCCCCCTTAAGATGTATTCAACACCGAGGCCCATCCATTCTTAGCACCACAGGCCAATCTTACCTACGGTGGTTGTCAACTCGCCCCATCAACGACTGACGGCTTCGTCCTGCGACCTGGAGCGCTGCCCATTGCCAGTCTGATCCCTCAGGTCACCCTGTGATGGTGCCAGTATGAGCCTTCCGCGTCGTCGTTTGCACGTTCATGTTCGTGCCCATGTTTATCTATCACACGCGTAGCGGAACGCCTGAAAAAAAGGGCTAACTTGAACCAAGTTGCAGCAGTTATGGGTAGTATCTTGCATTCTGCGTACCTTTCTGCCTTTCGACTATCACCCGTCCCAAAATTGATACCCTCCTTTGCAATTACGTTGACCCCTCAATAAATTATTTCAACCCTATGATTCGGACTTGACGGATTAGTGTGGGTACAGATTGACATTGTTTTGTTCACTCAGTTACCTGACAGAAGTCGCGAGCTATTGAGAGAGAGAGAAAGATAACCTGCAAATTCAGGCTACTCGCGAGGCGTAATAATCAGTGGGCATCGTAGAAGAGAGTGGAATTTCTGTTCTGCCAGGCCCGTATTACCGCGTGTGCAGGATCCACGCGACGAGCTCGGTTGCTCACTTCAACCGCATTTCTAAGCTACTACTCCAAGGCTACTACTATGTAAAGGTACGGCTAACGCTGTGATGTCGAGTGTTTTGGGTTTTGGGGATGCTTTGGGCACCTCACAACAGGCAAGCCAAAGGGTGTTTTCCATTTCCAGACGATAAACTGAATCGCGGTCAGGCTGGTGGGCGGCGGCTCCTTCCACGACTGTTCCAAACGATGATGGCGAAACGAACCACGAAAAGCGGGCAGTGTTTGCAGCTTCTAAGAGTCGTTCCGCCTTCGGAGTTCCGCAACACGACGTCGTCGTCCGCTCAAATTCACCTTGCCGAAGAATTGCGCCGAGGGCTGGCTACCCTCTCCTGTGAAACAGAGAGTTATCCAGATGCGGACCTCCGTCTGACTCGATTCGGTAGGGGGGCAAGTTGCCTCATCCACGCTCGTCGGGTGTAAGAAGAAGTTTTGTTTTGGGAATGGGACACACAGGGGTGGTGTGATCAGTTTGCGCAAAAGAAAGCCGAGGGGCCATGCCCTCCGAACCTGTCGAGCCCCGTGCTCCGAGAGATATTGAAAGGCATATACATATATATGTTCCGACGATTGCCCACAGTGGCCATGACGACATGAGGGAACGGGGGACGGTAAGCCGCTCAACTTGGGGTGGCTCCATTACGGCACCAGTAATAAACGAGATGATGGAAGACGACGCGGTTTGGGAAAACGATGCAGTGAGGGAGAATAGCGCCCCGGGCGTCCCGGTTCCCCGCGGTGGAAGTGGATGCTGGAGATCGGGTCGGCTACATAAGTCGGGAAGGGAAGCGAAGCGACAAAGGGTCAGTATCGAGAGAGCACCGCATTTTGTCAAGTAGCATGGCCGCGGCCAGCTCAGAGGATGGGCAATTGTTACTAACACAATTGACCGGGAATTGTCAAAGGTTGTGGGCCGCCACAAGGGGGCGATGTCATTGGTGTAAAGGTAGCAGGATATGAGGCAAAGTAATGCTTAAGGCAATGTGGGCTTTCTTGCTATCCCGCGGGCGGTGATTCTGTCAAATCTCAGTGGGAGCCCGGCCCTTTGACGAGCGCGAGTGACGTGGTCATTTCACGTCTTCTACTACGCAGATCGCCAGTTGCGTGTCGATAGAAGCGAGCATAGCAAGCATTGTGGTGGCTCTGCTCTTAGTCCGTCACAATCGTACCAAACAAAAAGAAGATCCCGCAGGCCGGTAAGTGAACGTAGTGAACAGTTGCACCCATCGTGTGTGTCGACTGAGGTAATAGGCAACATATCTCAGCTCTTCCAGAGTACTCACAGAGCCTTCGGTCTTGAACCAATGGCCATCATTTTCAGTCTTCCATCGGCATTGCTTATGTGGTCGTACGTCGTTTCTTTCCTCCCAAGACTTTATTCTCGTTCACGTTGCATGGCACGGAATCAGGGCTGTTGGGGAGGGATGCAGAGTTGGTGGGTAACCATGAGATAAATCACTACGGTTGTCAACATGACAGTTGTTAAGTGATGATAGATAATTGTATTTTAGTTATTAGGCGTTATGATGAAGATAGGGTGTATTAGATTACATAATTTGTATTTTTGATTTACTACAATTATGTATTCTTGTCGGCAAAAACCCGGCATAGACTGCCAACATACTCTGAAGCCTATGACTGAAACTTTGAAAAAAGGTGTATCCTTATGGATTTCGCTGTAACCACGAACTCCACTGTCAAAGTCGTCACGTTGACAGCCCGCAAAGATCTGACATCAGGGGCCCATCCCATGGGAAATCGCTGCAGCACCTTGAAACGACCTTCCTTTAAGGGACTCGGAAGACTAAACGACATGCCGTGATTTCAATGATTCCCTGATGGCATCTTCCTACCATTCTACTCCCTGGCTATAAAAGTGACCCAACCGAATGCTATGGTCCTGTCCCAAGTGCTATTTCTGCCCACGGCAATCCGCTCTTTCACCATGCGGTTCGTGGGCAGTTTCTAAAGGCATTGGTCTCGTCTTTGCTGCTACTGTTGCTCAAGCAGGTTATGTGCAACTTCCTGGCCTCAAACTCCCCGCCACCGCAGCTAAGGACCGTGATCGGTTGTCCGGATTTTCAACGAGAGTTACAATGCATACAAGTGCGCACAGGGACTTCTAGGGTATTGTTCTGCGTCTCGGAGTTCCTGACGGTTGTCATAGAAAGTATGCTTTTGGCAATGACGAGTTGGCACCGTTGAGCCAGAGACCTCTGGACCCCCGGAATGGATGGGGCGCTACCATTGTGGACGGAATGTCTACCATGGTGCGTGATATTGCAACTCTTTTACCTGCTCTGCCTCTGAGCTCAATGTTGATCTCAGCAAATCATGGGGCTCACAGTATGGCAACTGTTACCCACTTTCTTTTCTCCCACATTGAATTATACAGGATTTCTTTGACGAAGCACTCAATTCACACAATTCATCGACTTCACGGAATCGAAAACGGGCGACACTGTCAGGTAAAGCCAGTATAGCTCAATCGTGTCTGGTACTGATGGCATGTTGCAGCATCTTTGAGAGCACGATCCGTTACGTTGGGGGACTGATCAGTGCATACGAGCTCAGCGGGAAGAAACACGATTTCTTAATCAAGAAAGCGAAGCAGCTCGCTGACCGCTTGTCCCTCGGATGGTCTCGAGTATGTATTAAAAGCGATAATCGGAACACGAATGACCTCGAGATGTTCCAGGGTAACACCGTCCCGTACGGCTATGTGGACTTCGCTTCCAATGCGCCTGTTATCCAAGCGGTCGGTCCTATCGGGATGGATATATTTTAGTAGTGTGGTCTGACATCGGTTTACACAGTCGAGCATTGCCGAGGCAGGGACTGTGAGCTACAGTTTTGATTGCGTTGCGTGCGCTCGTCGTGCTGATTTCTCCGTAGCTTACCTTGGAATGGTCCCGCTTGAGTAAGTATACGGGCAATGACACTTACAGAAGGTTAGCGGAGGAGTCGGTACTCAAGATAGCGAAAAACGTAAGCATTGTCGTCACTCTTATGGAATGCCTTTTCTGAGTCTAGTTCGTTTAGCTAATGCCTCTTCAAGGTGAGCGCTCCAAAATATAGCGAGACTGTCTAAACTCTAACATACACAGGCCTTCCTGCGCAAGGAATAGACCCTGCAACTGGTCTTCCCGTCGGCGGATACGTGGTGAGTGGATCGGATTCGAGGGAGACGCCTGACTCAACTTGGCCTTCAGACGTGGGGAGCCGGCTCGGATAGTTACTTCGAATATCTCATCAAGTACGCACGTCTGTCAAACACCTCTGACCACACTTTCGTGGATTCCTGGTTAGCCGCAGTCGATTCGTCAATCACGACTCTGATGAAGGTTAGTCGGAATGTGTAAACACCATGGACCACACGTTCTTGGAGCTGACTGCCGAGAAGACGTCAGCTGTTGGGAACCATGTCTACCTTGCTGACTTTGACGATAATCGGCGTATCCGTCATGTGGGGTCGCATCTTGCATGTTTTTACGCCGGGAATTGGCTGCTTGGTAATTATGCGAATATTCTGGTGATCCCCCTGTTGTCAAGGCTGATTCAAATGACCAGGTGGCAGACTGACAAACAATGATACTATCTTCAACTTCGGCTTGCAGTTAAATGACGCTTGCTGGAACACGTACGCAGGTGCCGCGTACGTACTTTTATCACCGCCCGGTGGTTGCTCGCACTGAGTTCGTTTCAGGACGGGCATTGGCCCCGAGTACTTTGGATATATCTCGAAAGATGGGAGCTTCACCGGGAACGGCAATCCCTCCAGCGACCAGCAAGCCTTTTATGACAAGCACGGCTACTATATCATTTCCCCAGAATACGTCCAGCGTCCTGAAGTGCTGGAGAGCAATTTCTATGCTTGGCGTGTGACAGGGAACCAAACTTACCTGGACCGCGCGCGTCGTGCAGTCGCCAGCTTCAACACATATTTATTCACACCGACAGGCTATGCTGGGATCTATAATGTGGACGACCGCTCGACCAATAAGATTGACGAAACGCAGAGTTTCTGGTTTGCAGAAGTGCTCAAGTACCTGTAGGCGGGATTCCTGCAGCTGAAGGTCGAGTTGACTAAACTGACTCCTATCCTCACAGGTATCTCACTTTTGACGACCCAAGTCATATCAGTCTTGATAATTGTGAGTCTTTTCTTCGCCGAGGGGCTTGACGGAATGATGTTCAATGGTTAATGCTCCCTTAAGATGTATTCAACACCGAGGCCCATCCATTCTTGGCACCACCGGCCAATCTCACCTACGGTAGTTGTCAGCTCGCCCCATCAACGACTGACGAACTCGTCCTGCGACCTGGAGCGCTGCCCATTCCCAGTCTGATCGTTCAGGTCGCCCTGTGATGGTGCCGGTATGAGCCTTCCGCGTCGTCATTTGCATGTTCATGTTCATGTCCATGGTATTATCTATCACACGCGTAGCGGAATGCTTGAAAAAAGGGCCAACTTGAACCGAGTTGCAGCAGTTATGGGTGTAGTATCTTGCATTCTGGGTACCTTTCTGGCTTTCGACTATCACGTGTCCCAAAATTGATACTTTCCCTTGCAATTACGACGTTGACTCCTCAATGAATTATTTCAACCCTATAATTCGAACTGGTGACGTGATCGGTAGCGGGTACATCTGATTGACATTGTTTTGTTCACACTTAGTTGCCTGAAATGAAAGTCGCGAGCTGTTGAGAGAGAGAAGGAGAACCCGCAAATTCAGGCTACTCGCGAGGCGTAGTAATCAGTCGGCATCACGGAAGAGCGGAAGAGAGCGGGAATTTCTGTTTCTGCCAGGTCTGTATTACTGCGCGTGCGAACTCGGTTGCTCAACTCCAACCGCATTTCTAAGCTACTACTCCAAGGCTACTACTATGTAAAAGTACAGCTAACGCTGTGATCTCGATTGCTTTGGGTATGCTTTTGGCAGGCAAGGATGTTTTTTTCCATTCCAGACGATAAATTAATGGCGGTCAGGTTGGGCTCCTTCCACCCACGACTGTCCCAAACGATGATGACGAAAATCGAACCATGAAAATCGGGCAGCGTTTGGAGCTTCTACAAGTCGTTCCGCCTTCGGAGTTCCGCAGCGCGACGTCGTCGTCCGCTCAAACTCACCTTGCCGAAGAATTGCGCCGAGGGCTGGCTGGCTACTACTCCTGTGAAACAGAGAGTTGTCCAGATGCGGATCTCCGTCTGACTCGAATCGGTAGGGGGGCAAAGTTGCCTCATCTACGCTCGTCGGGTGCAAGAAGAAGTTTTAAGTTTTGTAAATGGGACACACAGGGGTGGTGTGATCAGTCTGCGCAAAAGAAAAGCCGCGGGGCCATGCCCTCCGAACCTGTCGAGCCCCGCGCTCCGAGAGATATTGAAAGGCATATATATGTTCCGATGATTGCCACAGTGGCCATGACGACGTGGGGGGAACGGTAAGCCGCTCAACTTGGGGTGGCTCCATTTACGGCACCAGCAATAACGAGATGATGGAAGACGACGCGGTTTAGGAAAACGATGCGGTAAGGAGAATAGCGCCGCCGGACGTCCCCGGTTCCCCGCGGTGGAAGTGGATGCTGGAGATCGGGTCGGCTACACAAGTCGGGAAGGGACAAAGGGTCAGTATCGAGAGAGCACCGCATTTTGTCAAGTAGCATGGCTGTGGCCAGCTCAGAGATGGACAATTGTTACCAACATATTGACCGGGAATTGTGGGCCGCCACAAAAGAGAGCGATGTTATTGATTGGTGTAAAGATAGCAGGATAAGAGGCAGAGTAGCTTATTCAATCGGCATAACGGTGACCACCCAGCGGGTGTTCAGCCACTTGGGAAGATATGGAGGCTGAAACTAAACAACTTCTTCGTTAAATACCTCCAGATTGGGGGATTTGTACATGCACCCTAAGAACGCCAGACCGACGCCATTCTCGAATTTTGGGTAATAAATGTCAGACGATTTAAGATAAATTTCAGGGAAAAAAAACTATCTGCTACTGGTCCTGCGAGCAGCAATGCCTGCGAGAGCTTGCTTACCCGTGAGTAA
The DNA here is from genome assembly GCA_022496215.1 of Russula brevipes. Taxonomy (NCBI): domain Eukaryota; kingdom Fungi; phylum Basidiomycota; class Agaricomycetes; order Russulales; family Russulaceae; genus Russula; species Russula brevipes. The sequence continues at coordinate 96,907 of WTXF01000021.1, forward strand.
GGTGAGTGTAGCTGCCCCCGAGCCATACAAGAGGATATGTCCGAGACGTAGCTCAATCCAGTACCAAAGAAGAAGGCCCTCGATGAGAGCGAGCGATAGTATGAAAGAGAGAACGCTAAGTGAAAAGAGGTGCGGGACACCCGGACGTACAGCACCCCACTGTGAGCCATACCCAGAAAGTATTGTCAGAACCGCATGACGCGAGAAGGGTACCATACGCACCAATACAAGAAGGGCGGCCCATGGGGCGAGGACGAGGGCGGCGAAAAGCGCCGAGACCGGACGAGGGGGGAGTCGCGGATCCGGGCGGAAAGTATGCACAATCTCGGGACGCGGACTGTAGAAGACTTCTTCTGAGTGCACCGGCGCGGGCGCAGAAGGCGGAATGTGGAGATCAAAGAGGTCCAGCACCGCGGGACTGTGCACAAAGGAGCCGATGAGGAGGGAGACGCGAAGCGGCGCTGCGCCGGAAGGCGGGAGAGAGCTCGGAGGCTTGGCCATATTCTGATGTTTTTTTTAACGGGGCGGAGAGAGGGTTACAGAAGACAATCACAACGGGTTAGTGAGCGGTTAGTGGGGTGCACGTTACGGGACAACGGACTAATTCGAATTTCGCCTTGCCGGAAGGTGTTGTTTTGACGGGCTGGATGCCCTCCTCACCCGTTGTCGGGTCAAAGAAACGCAGGAAGGTCTGGTGCGGCTGGACACCGGTGTCGGCTGCCTGATCGGCGACTTGGAAGGTGAGCTTCAGAGTGTCAGTTTGGCCCAAAGTGACAGTATCAGGGCGTTTTGTGAGGGAAAGTCTGTTTGGGTTTCCCTTTCAGTACAAGGGGAATGAAGATAGACGTGTCGCGTACGTCTCTGAACGCAGTTGGGCCCCATCACGTCCAAAGACAGTCAAACGGGGTGATTGAGCAATGAGCTGACCCGCATGTGCAGCTGCAATAAAGCAAAAAAGGGCCGAAAAGAGTAATTGAAAGCCCATGTGATGATGTGCCGAGGAAACTGAGTGCTTGGTTGTGGTCGTACTGCGTCTGACGGAGGAGCAGCCACGTAGATATCATGGTCACGTGTCCACTGGTTTTGCGAAAAAGGTGAGCAAAAATGGAGACCCGACCGTGGTTCGAACACGGGACCGCACGATCTGCAATCGTATGCTCTACCACTGAGCTACCGAGTCATTGTTCTTCATGCGAAAGGCATACAACTATATGACGAAGAACTCATCCGTTAGCAGTGACGCGTCGTGTGGACGCGTATCTCTTCCGCTATTATCTGCCTCGTTCCAAAACACTCGACATGGCCGACGTTGAAATGAAGGACGCGAAGACCAATGTTGACGCGAAGGATGATGTTGCAACGCCTCCGCTATCGCCCGTCGCAGAAATCAAATCCAATGTCACGCTCATCGAGAGAGCTGTATCCACGATCGAGCCCCGGTTCACCATTCGAGTATTACGCTCGTTAACCGCGCTCCGGAAACGCTTGGATGATAAGGCTCTGCGCGATGCGGTTTCCGAGGTTTACCCTCAAGGTGCGTAGGTGTTTGCATTCCCGGGGTTGTACTCGTCTCATCCTTCGTAGATTCTCCAGTCAGGTCGTCTCTACTCTCATGGCTCTCTGCGGCGCCTACTCAAGATGATTCCATGGAAGTGACCCTGCCTCTTCTCCTAAGACGCCGTCGGAAACTGTACCTGAAACTGAGATCTATTTCCGCCTTCTCATCCTGCACCATCTCCTTACTTCTCCCAGTACCCACTCTGAGGCAATCGACCTTGCTAATGAGACCGTGCAAAAGATTCAGTCTTTGAATCGCAGGAGTCTAGACCCAATTGCAGCGAGGGTGTGGTTTGCCCTTGAGCGGGCGTACGAACTCGGCGGAGAACTTTCTGATGCGCGGCCGTGCGTGTATTAGCACTGCCGTTTCGCCTACTCACTTCCGCCTTGTCATCTAGCCTGTTCCTCGCGGCCCAGCGCACTGCTTCTCTCCGCCACGATGATGAGACCCAAGCATCCCTCATTAATCGTCTTCTCCGCAGTTACCTCCATTACAGCCTTTACGACCAAGCCGACAAACTCATCTCTAAAACGAATTTCCCTACTTCAGCCCCTAACTCGCAGTTTGCCCGCTACCACTACTATCTTGGCCGCATCAAGGCCGTGCAGCTCGACTACAGTGCAGCACACACCAACCTGCAACAGGCGATTCGCCGAGCGCCAGCGCCCAAACTTGCGCCTGGCTTCTACCAGGCCGTACACAAGTTGTTCGTAGTAGTAGAACTTCTCATGGGTGACATCCCCGATCGCAGCCTTTTTCGGCACCCTGTGCTTGAAAAGGCGTTGCGTGGATACTTTGATATTGTGAAAGGCGAGCTGCCCCCTTCTCATTGTAGGTTTGACCGTCTGACGCCTTGTAGCGGTCCGCACTGGCTCCCTTTCGCAGTTCCAAACTACACTTTCGACGCATGCCGCCAGCTTCGAGTCAGACAGAACATATACCCTCGTCGCACGCCTCCGGCAGAATGTAATCAAGACGGGCATTCGCCGTCTCTCCCTTTCCTACTCACGCATCTCGCTGCGTGACATATGCGTCAAATTGCATCTGGACTCTGAGGAGGATGCTGAATATATCGTCGGGAAGGCCATTCGTGACGGTGTCATCGAGGGTCGTATCGTACATGAGAAGGGCTGGATGGAATGTGGTGGACAGAAGACGGGAGACGGCCCTGAAGTTAGCGAGATGTTCTCCCGTCGTATTGGGTATTGCTTGGAGTTGCACAATCAAAGCGTCAAGGTACGTTCCCCGAGTAGCGTATGCGTGTTAAATGGTACTCACCCCCCGCGTAGGCAATGCGCTATCCACTTAACGCGCATAGAAAGGATATCGTAGATGCCGAAGGTGCTCGAGAACGTGAGAAAGAGTTGGCTAAAGGTATCCAGGAGGGCGAGATAGACGAAGAGGATGCTCTAGGTGGCGGGGGATTTCTGAAGCTTTTGTATGTGCAATGCAGACTTGAGAGAGTCCATACTCGAGCGCTCGAGCGCAAATCATATTGAGACCACCTCTTGGGTATACATATAATTTACTAGGAGGTGACCCGTGAGTGGTGCGGGGGTGTGGAGGGCACGCGAGCAGATGTTTATTTTGATCTAAAAAATATCACGCCCGCTCAGATTGGCGATGTCTGGATATCAACCAATAAGACGTTCACAATCGTACGATCAGCCAATGAGAGCCAAGATTTGGCAGTCACTTTATATTGTAGTAGATAGATGTGACACTGTATGTAACTGTAGCCACCATCCGTCGTTGCAAACCTCACGAAATGGAGTAAGTAGTTTATATTGAGCAGACGTACACTACAATGCATCCAGGTGACAGTTTCTTGCAGACTATCGCGTCGTCTAACTTTCTTTGAGCACACTTAGATCAATGCCGTGACTTACGAAGCTTCGCTGTTGACTTTCTCAGGATGGAACTTCACCCCGGTTGAGGAGCCAGCGCAGTCCAGTTCTGATGTCTAACTGGTATTGTTCAGACGATTGGAAGTCCGGGTGCTCCCAATGAAAGACATGGGGAAGACCAGGATAACTGAAGATGGTGCCAACTTATCAGGGCCATAAACGGCTCGGTCGCGGGAACTGTACGTACACTTTGACATTCGTCTTACATCCTGCCTCGCGCAGAAGGCGATCATAAAGAAAGGCATCGTCGCGGAGAGGATCTAGCCCACAGATCTGGAAAAAAGTGGGTGGCAGGTTGGAATGCGAGGTTGCCAGGACGGGTGACATCTCGGGTCCGTGGGGGACGCGCCGATGGTTTCTAGAGGAAAAAGAAGGATCAGAAGCCGTCAAAAAGCCAGAGAATGGAAGAGCATCACTGAAAGTCCAGATCAATAATTCCTTGGTTAGCCACGGTCCATCCTTGTTTTGCTCCATTGAAAGCAGTTCGTTGGGGAAGCTGGTCATCAAGTCAGGCCCGAACAGACTCGCAAGAGCGATGAGCGCACCGGGAATACGCGTCGATATGTACCAAAAGTGGGCAAGCAAGGTACTGTCCGATGACCGGGGTATGACGAAAGAAGGGATCGTCGCGGACGCGAATGGCGAGACCCGCTGCGAGAGTCGCGCCCGTGGAGATTCCCCCGAGAATGAGCCCCTTTTCCTTGGGAGAAATGGAGAGAACTTCGGTATTGGCAAGAGCCTATTGATCCTAACTTAGCGGGTGCGGTACATCGGTGGCTCAAGAATATAAAGAATCACCCATTTCAGGGCCGCAAAGCCGTCGTTCAGTTGAACCGGGAACAACTGGCCTGGTGCGACGCTGTACATTGCGCGTGAGCTCCCAAAAAAAACAATAATTTCAATTGCAAACAAACCGATAGTCGACGTTCAGCGTCGTGATTTGAAGCTCCGTAGAAAGGTTCCGCATAAGATAGTCATCTTGGTCGACGTTGCCGAAAATCAAGCCTGCGGCAGAGAACCAACACGTCGGTGCCAAGAAAAAAAGCAACAACCGCCCCCAGGGACTGACCTCCCCCATGCGTCCAGAACAGCAACGGGTATGAGAGCCCTTCATCCCCGGTGCCAGGGATCACGGCACGAACCGTGATCTCGCCGCCATCCACAGGCACTTTGTAGTCCTGGACTCGGTACTTGGCATCTGTCAGACGATTCCAGGTCGAAACTGCGGTCACAATATGTTCCAAGGATGGCTATGCTACTGACCAGGCCGGAGACGTGTTTTGTCGCTAGCCGCGAGACCCGGCTGGCGGTGCTCGATCCATTCCCGCTGTGCCGTGGCAACGTCATCGGGCACCGACAGAGACAGAGACGAGAGCGGGTGCTGTTTCAGATACGCAGCAAGCTCAGGATCCGGGGTTGACAGGTGCGCATGGGATGACATCGTCGTCCTGGTCGAAGAACAAGAAGGGTCTAGTGCGGATGCCGCGGCGCCGAACGCATTGACTAAGTATCACCGTCACCGGCTATCCATGCATTTGACCGAAGCACTGGGTGAGCGGGTGGGCAACCGGCGCAGTTCCACAGCCGCGTTGCATGAGATGAGGTGTGCGGTCGGGACTCGGGCTAGATGACACGGAGCATTGGGCATTTGTGGCCGTGGTCACTCACAATCACACGATCACATGCATGGCATCCGGTAGCAATTAGGCTGTGCTAAAATATTCGGCCTCGGGGCCACCAGCCACGACATCCCCCCGCCAATATTCCAAATGTCTTTTCTACGAAAAATTTTACGGTCTATCTATCGTCCGGTGTGTCATGAACCAAGAAAATTTCTCTTTACCCCTGACATGATCTTGTTTTTTTGGCTTCGATCCTGTGTAGCGTCATCTTGTTGGGACTGACCTCGAAGGTACGCGTTCTCAGTTGTTCTGCTGTCGACTCTCGTGAAATTTGGCCCAAGGCAACCAGTTTTTTGAATACCCGAGTCTAAGCGATGGTGTGTTTTGCCTCTTCTAGGCCTCAGCGGTGGAGCTCGAATCAATAAGCACATACAGATGCTCTTCGGACCCGTCGCAGAGTCCAGTATGGTGTTCATGGGGATATGTGGGACTACGTCGGCGGTGCAAAACGTCTCCCAGGTCCGAGTCAATTTTCGCATATCGTGTGCTGACTCGTCGTGGACTAAGGGCTCCATGTGCAGTGCAGTGGGTCTCATGGTTGTCTCACACCCGGATGGAACCACCGTCTCTTGAGGTGCGTTCCTATTTCATATGCAGGGCTGTATCCACCTATACGAATTCTACTTGACCGTTAGGAGCTCCGGGCAGATCTAGAGCGTCAACGACGGGTCCTACACAATGCGGCTATTATTCAGGCCAGAGACCAGGAAGAACGAGCACGTACCGCTGCATCAGCATCCGCGGTTCCCGAACTCGAAAATCCATCCCTGTCAACTCCACAGGGGATTCGTGTCGGCGAAAATACCTCGACCATGCGCACTCCTGATGGTGGTGAAGGATCACTGCCTTCGAAAATTCATGATGTCAAACAGGACTCACGGCCATCCCACGACTCGGAACTGCCTCCGTTCGGAAAGGATAGAGACTGGCGGCCTGAGGCGTGGACACCACAGACTACCAGGCGGGGAGGTTAATCTCAGCAGGTCCCGGGTTTGGTGTCTATTCCTGCCATTTGTAGTCGCAAACTTCGGATATTCGGCCGGGTCTGATGATACGAACACTCAATCGAATAAGCACGAGACTAATATTACATTTCACAAAGTCAACCCACTTTGATCTTTTTTTTTCGGGGGGGTGGGTGGGGAGCAAGGAACCCGGGATACCCCGGGGCTGGTCGATGGTGTGTATTCTTCCATTTTATAGCTGACACCTGACAATTGGTACAGGGACTAACCACCTTGTTGTACCGCTCACCGCTTCCCAGAAAATGACAGGCAGCTAGTCTTCAAATTCTCGGAAGCGGCGCCTGCCTATGAAACCACCCATACTGTATGGTAGAAGTCCAACCCTGGATTTTTCAAGTGGCGCACGCTAAGACTATTTATCGTGCTGCATTTACGTTTGTTGTCGGCCTGTGTGTTTCACGATTCTGCATGCGTGTATTTGGACCTGTCAATCAAAGTTGCCCTGTCTACACATTCCCGGTTTCTTTCTCTCTTACTCAGTCAGGTGCTTTCTCGAGTTCCTTTTACACTATCAACAGACACTTACCGTGGCCAATACCTTACCAGGAATGCAAGGACGCAGTTGCTTTCCCTGGTCGTATGACTATTGTTGAACAGCATACACTCACAAACACGTTGCTACGCCACGATTTCATTTCCAGCTAGTGAAGCCTCGCCTCAGCCGCAGGGCAAATGGCAAGTTCCTCAAAGGATGTTTCACTTGGCTGTGGGAGCGTGTAGTAGGCGTGTGATCCAGCCATATGATCCACCACCCCGATCACCTCTCTGAACAAGGCGCTGAATCTGGACTCATGCCGCCGCTACGAGACCAAGAAGTGTCAAACGAAGAACGCATCATCTCAGCGGATCATAATGGACTGTATCTGCCTCCAGGGCCTCTCGTGAATAAAGTAATCAAAGCGAATACACGTCCCGGAGTGTCGAGCAATCGGCCATCGATCTCGATCATCGCACTCATTGTCTACATCGTGCTGCACTGAAAACGGCATTTGTGGAATGTCGTGATATTCATCTCCTGACTGGAACCATATCCATGTAGCGACCTTTCCTAGAAATGCCTGGGTGATCTCGATGGTAATCCCGCCGTGATGCCAAGTGCAACGCACACAGTGCACCGTATCTGGTACTCCGCATCGACATTGGAGCAGCGAAATATGATATCGAGCTTGTTATACGAGAATGCGACATATGACAAGGACCATGGTACTGTGTCGTGCTCCAACACCAGCTGTACTGTAAACAGCCCGAGGCTCCCGGCCCCCCTGACTCGGAACAGAATCGGGATTTGAGGACGGGAGAAGAGAGTGAGAACGCGCCGAGATGTGGTAGAGGCACAAGTTGCGTTTACCTTTACTAGTACAACAGGACCGACCCTACCATGGGCCCGTTCATGCCAGTCACACAGCCCTTTCCTGTACACAGGAGAAGGCGGAAGGCCCTTATCGTATGTTGCTGAAAAACCATCCTTTATACCCTGATTTTCATGGATGTCAGAGATTGGAATCAATTATTCTTCGCATCGAAATCCCTGCTTTCGGTTGAGGTGTTGCATTGAGGACGCGCATTCCGCGGCGAATTTTCTTTGCGGTGATGCCACACACCAATCGATGAGAGATTCCCTCTGATGCCGCCTCTAGATCACCTCGGCTTTCAACACCATGGATGTCCGCATCATCACCGATACGACGCCCGGGGACCTTCCAACTAAGGCCAAAGTCGTGAGTTACCCGTGTGAGATGTCCCACCCTACCCTTACAGTTCGTTAAGTTGGCAGCGATGAGCGCACTAGTTGATGATGCTCAACCCGGCGACTCATTCTTTTTCAACTGTGCGTGATGCTGCGCCTCTGTACCATGTTGAACGTGAGCGGAGTAGAAATTTGGATTTAAAAAAAAATCTAGTTTCTGGCCACGGTATACAGATTCGGGATACGAGTGGGGGCGGGAGCGGTGGGCTGGATGAGTGTTCCTTTCTGTGTCTTCTCTGTAAGACGCCTCTGACAAATCGAATAACAGTAGGCATTTGCGCAATTGACTACTGTGGCGACGAGCAACTCCCGAATAGTGTGTCACGGAGATCCATCGTATGTCGTACCGCCTCGTACGCGACTTCGAACTCGGACTGCTGTTTCAACCTCTAACTTTATTTTATTTTCATTCTAGTATTCCGCAGAAGGCCAGTAAAAGATTGTACTCTTGTTATTGCTGTGGAGAACAGCCAGGGCCTTCCGTTTCAATGTGGCGTCATCGTACGCGCATGCCGATATCAGGACCGCAAACACCGGAAGACCCCATCAGATAAAGGCTGATATCGTGCGCATGCTTCCAGCTATGTCTAATTGTGGGGCGCACGTAAGACCAGTGCGGATACAGTCGACGCTGGCCATGCTATTGGCCCCATGAGCGACGTACTAAGCGACATTATTATTTGTGCACGTACTATATTCATGAAATAACCTGCCTCTTCACGCCCACATAGCTGCTCCGTAGACCTCTCTTACAGGATCCTTGGCGCCCTGGCCTATAAATATTCTAGCCCGACAACCGCAGCAGCGTTTTAACAACTCTTCCCGACTTTTCGGAGAAGCGCCAGGTGTGAGCATAGCTCATTCCTCTTTGTTGGCTTCACCTTGAGTTGATTGATTTAGCACCCTATTGTGCATACTGCCCCACTGCTAGACACAGTACTCACATGTTTCGTAGGACTGGCGCAACTTATTGCATGAGCGCGTTGTTCAAATCGTTGGCATAAGCCTTCATCGTACGCCGCTGAAAGCCGCTGAAAATCCCGCCAGAAATGACTCTGCTCTGGAGGCCTACAGATCCATGAGTAAATGTAAATTGATGGGCGGCGTCATTGGGCGCCATGTACACGTAAGGGTCACGTAACTGCCTCTTGTTCGGGGAGGGGGAGCCAAGGTATCTGGGCGAGAGCTGCGTCCACGCCTAGAGAAATCGGGAAAACACATGAATGAAAGTGGGACGAGAGGTGAGGGGGGTATAGTATGGGTGTGCGGAGGACATCATCTGCATTTCATCGGGTCACCTCATTCCTAAAGTGCACACTGCAGTCGGACACCAAATATATGGGTCCCTGGATTTGGGAAATCGGCGCAAAAAGGGCCGTGTATCATTTTGATGGATCTCGCAAAGTCCAAGCAACGCCACATCCTTGTCCTCAACGTGCGCCTTCGGGCAGGTAGGTAGTGCCCAGTGAGGGCACAGAGCTGGTTATTCCCCTGGCCTCGATGGCAAGAAATGATCCAATCCACCAGGTTCACGCGCTTCCCAGAGGTAAATCAAAGAACAAATCATCAAGCATGGAATTCCATTTACACCGCCACCTGTCAGGCCATGCGTTTACAAGTGACCACTTTCAAACCATGGATGGAATCGGCCGACCATATGCACTGCCTCTGCCCAAACCTTGGCCCAAACTGCAGATCCGGGAACATGTGACTGCGCCTCGGCCACCCCGGGCCGTTGCATGGCTAAAGGATCCCCGCCACTCACGGCCACTTACGGCTGCACCCGCAAGTTCTCCGATTATTCTTTTGTTCAATTGACAACAGTCTCCGTCTGAAGACAGCAGGATTGGCCGTGTTGCGGGCCCATTCACGGCGAGTCCTCCTGTGCTACCTGGGTAGCGACCAAGGATAGGTTATAGCACGCCTTCTCAGGCTCCACCTCCTCCTCCGGGTTCCTGTCCAGTCCTTCAACCACATCATGTCCGCAGGAGACAGCGGAAGGCTCTTATCGTATATTGCTGAAAAAGCGTCCTTTATACCCTGATGTTCATGGATGTCTCAGATAGGGATCAATCGTCCTTCGCATCAGAACCCCTACTTTCGGTTGACGTCTTGCATTGAGGACGCACACATTCCACGGCAAATTTTCTTTGCGGTGATGCTACACATCAGTCGATGAGATATTTTCTCTGATGCCACCTCTCGATCACCTCGGCTTTCAACACCATGATGTCCTCATCATGACCGATACGACGCCCGGAGACCGCCCAACTAAGGCCAACTGAACATCGTCCGTGTGAGTTGTCCCACCTACCCTTACAGTTCGTTGAGTTGGCAACAATGAGAGCACTAGTTGATGATGCTCAACCTGGCGACTCGTTCTTCCTCTACTGTGCGTGATTATGCATATCTTATTTGACTGTATTCCGTATTGCTTTGCTGTCAAGTTCTTATGAGATGGTCTGCCCTCAGGCTCCTCCAACTGTAACCATATGAGGGGATCTACTATAACGTGAAGTAGTAAGGGCTTTGTAGAAATAAAGACAAAATAGGTTTATCAAGATGTCCGCGGGCACTTGACTGGAAGAATTGGACGACAGCATTTCCAAGCTGCAGAGTGTCCTCCATATTCTATAGACAAGGCCATCAACAGGTGCACAGGAGCCAACTATGATTACGAACGCACCAATCTCACAAGGTTGCTCAACCCTGGTTGTTGGAAATTGTCAAGCTCCCCGTCAAATCCATCCCCTTGGCCACGAACCTGAGCGGCCTTCTTCCTTTGGTCGCGAGTGTACGTGTGTAATGCAAGGGCGTTATCATGCAACTGGAAGCTAAATGAGGTGCGGCCATTAAGTGCCGGCGTGAGCCTCCAACGACAGACCAACGTACTTGGCATGAGACATTAGGGCACTATATGACGGGTATTGGTAATTCTCTGATGGGCATGTCAAATCGCGGTATGGGAGCATCACACAATCTACACCCACTAAGGTAGTTGGATTAATCAGCGAGACCTTCGGGCCCTCCCAAGCCCTCTGCAAGTTCAAGCGGGCAGGTAGATAGAGCTATGAACGACATGAGGCGAGTGCACAGCGACCAGAGACGCCCCGTACTCACAACAGTTGGATGTGGATCATTACTACTAGTATACTCGCACCGGCCATCGCAAACAAATGGGGCTCTGGGGAAGCGTATCGAGACTGATTTGCGAATAACATACGCTCCCATGGATGTCGAGTCTCGTGAGGTTGCGCTCCAGGAGACAATTCACTGGCACGTTGGTTTGCAGGGCAACTTTCGCCAAGTTCGGGGTCAACTTGTGGGGGTTGGTTTGAGGGCTGATCTCTGTTTGTCTATCGTACTTGTAATCAATTGCGGAACGCGCGGAACCACAGAGGTCGAGTTGGCAAAGTCCGTCGCCTGACGCGACGCACTGAGGGGATGTCAGAGTACGAAAAAGAAGTAAGGTGCGATGACGAGCCATTAATATTCTGCATGGCCATTGTTCGCCGCTAGCCCTTGGGTTGCCGAGCCAGATACTGTTACAATGGATGTGGAAGGTCGAGGATGGTGCACGAGTGGCAACTGGAAGGGGAATGAGGATGTCTTTGAGCTCCTGAAAATCTGTTGGTGAACCGTGACACAAACCTTCGAGATATATCAGAACGCAAGCTAACGTGATTGAGGATGGCCCGATGACTTTCTCCTTGGGTAACATTCATGATTTCGAGGCAAGGTGGGCCAGACGGACAATAGGTCGCAGGGAGGCTAGCCAAGCTGAAGCGGTAACCGTGCTTGCCACAGCCTCTGGCGGTCCCTGCAGGCTGCCGGGTGTCGTCAATGGCATATACGGCATACCTCATGTATGTCCAAAGTGTAACCTCACCAGGCCTCACTGGCCTCACCACGTGTTGGTCCCATGATTGTTACACACGTAGAAAAAAAGACACATGTGTCGGTGGTCTAACAATACGTTCTCGGAAAAAGAACCTTCCGAACACACAGCCATCTGTCCCATTTGACAACTACTACATATAGCATCCGTAGATACTGGACGGTACAGTAGAAGGTCCAAAGAAAGCATGCATTATGGGCTGTGTCGGGAAGAGAGAGGAGCAGATTACGTAATTAAGTTACGGGAGTAATAGTTCCATACAATCCAAATGAACGTTTTTGGAAATAGGACAACGCCGCCAAGAAAACCCAAGAGGTTGGGAAACTAGCAGGGTGGCGGACTGGGTCCCACGGGCAATCAACGATATGATGCATCAACTCGTAGGGCTTGCTACATCACTGGCGTTCTGGATAGGCTAGATTACTGTCTTCAATGTAGGGAATCAGTGCAAATGTTTGCTTACAGGGTTTGGCCAGCTGGCCCTGTGTAGGGCTGGCGATTGGTTCGCGAGGGGCACGAGGCGCCCATCCAAAAAAACGTCTATGAGGGGCGTGCGTTCCTTGCCTTCCCTTTGCATGGCCTCCGCACTCCAGGTCATTCTCGAATTTCTGCGCATATTACGCCTTGCGAAGGATTACATCAAACGTTTCCCGGCCCGTTATGCCTCGCACTTTTCCCGCCTCGGTCGCAAGTTGAGCGAATTGTGGCGTTTGTGGCTAGGGCGCGGTACGTTTCGAAGGCGCAAACCGGCTGAACCTTCCTTTGTTAGAATCGGAGCAAGCCAGTATTCCGTTTCAGAGGATTCGATCGTCAAGGAATGTGTGGTTGCCGCCGCTAGCAATGTCCCAGCGTCGGCGAGCCACCCGAACCTACACGTTGCCGAGAGGCAACTACAACTGGCAAACCCGGCACCGCCAGTCGGCACCCCTCCTCCTTTGGACACCCTGTCCGTTGATCACCCATTTGCCCCCAACCCACCATCCCTTTTGATGGAAGGAGCATCGTCAATCGTAGCTCAGGAAACCTGAGCGCGATCAGCATTCAAAGCGAAAGGCTCTCCTCATTCTTACAAACTCGCGTGATTCGGCTCGTGCCGCAGTTGGCCAACCATCACGGAGGGCGGTGCATCGACAATTCGGGCGAGGACCAGATCCATCGCGGTCGGTAGAACGGCCGTCCAGGCCGCCAACACCGTCGAGCCGCTCACATTCGCCCAACCACCCCCTCCATATCGACATCATTACGACCAATCCACCCTCTCCCGTCCATGGAGGGGAAACGAGTCCGATAGTTCAGTCCACGACATCTTCGTCCTACACGCACGAGCCGCTGAGCCCGCCACTTTTTCATGGGAATCGGAGGAGACAATCTTCCACGAGTGTGGTCGTGGACATCCAGAATCCATCAACCGAGTCACTCCCAATTTCGACCGACCCACAACCACTGACAGAAAAGCCGTTCGTTATAGACACTGCAACAGTCCACTCATCCCCCGTTGTCCCTCAGATGGAGCTACGTGACGAATTGTCTCCTCTCTCTTCCGCATCTTCGTCCGCGGTATTGGGCCTCCACTTGCCCGATGGTCGCTTTTTGCAGCTCATCAACTCCGATCAAGTTCCGAGATACACAAAGAATATCGTGATGCAAGTATTCTATACCATCACATCATTATGCCCTTGACATCTGTTGGTAGAGCCCGTGAGGTAGCACCTTACGATGTGCCACCTCTAACGACTGCATTTCCTTAGTACGTTGCTACTTGAATGACATCCCTCGTTCTCAATAGTGTCCTCTTTCTCTCCAGTATGATCGAACCAAGCGGTTCTGAACAAGGATCGTTCAATCAAGACTGTAAACCGTGGATACCCGCGACGCATCCAGACGGCGCCCTGTACTTTTATGATCCAGACAGGGTGCGCGCATCGTAATCTTATAAATCCAAGTCACGGCTAAATTGCGGCTGAAGAAATTGTTTACTGACACTGACATGCTCGATCCTATGTTAAGGGACGAGATGGAAGATTTTTACGATTACCTGCAGAATGTTATACGTGTGGACGATTTATTTATCCCCTCAAATCACTACGACCTGGTTCTGGACATCATGCCTACCGGGGATGGGCAGATACAGTGGTCGTATTACTATGCCTGCCATGAGAAGCGATGCCTGTTCTGGCTCGAGACATATGACGCAAGCTATATGATATCTGAACTATTTGGGGTTAAGTCGCCCGCCCATGTCAGTGCGTCACACCTGTCATCTCTAAGTTTCCGCTCTTTTCATTGTGATGTGTAGAGCACCGATTGGAATCACTTTATTGGTCTGTCAGCTATCTCCTGGATTCTGTCCTAAGCGTTGATTGTGTCTTGATAGGAATCACTGGTCACTCTTTCCTGTCGTTTTTGACGATCATCGTATTTCGTCCGATGCCTATGATGAGCTTATGGGGATATTGGGGCATGGTTGCGTCGGTAAGCGTATTTCTCCGAAGCTACGCTTCCAGGAGAGGACTACCTTAACATGAAAATTATAGATGTGTTAACCTCAAAGTCTTCGACTTTCCCGTATGACGACGATACTATGCACAGAATGATCAAGCTTGTGAAAAATGCCAAAGGTTCGTCAGTGTAGTACTGAAACGGTGAAAAGGATGGCTGACTCTGCAGCTCAGGTGCAGTGGGTGGGGAGGCATACCATACCGCAGGAACTAGTGAGTATTTTGTACACGCCCCCTTCATCACTACTTAAAGGTATCAATCTCAGCGCGTCTTCTCTCCTTCTTTGGTACGTCCTGCTCCCATCCAGTCACAGGTGAATCGCATTGGCCAACCCGCCCGTTACAGCACACTGGAGATTCCTTTACTTCCACGGCCAGAAGCACGCACGACTTGTCAGGGACCAGACCGTATATAATAAGCCAAAACGTGAACGATCATTACTTATTACGTTGGCGTCACCACTTCTTTTCCTGGCACCCGAAGTTCATCTGCGAGAGATGGAGAAACTGTGGACTGATGAAGTCATTATTGAGACGGTTTGGAAGAGCTTCATGACCAAGCTGTTAGGAGAATGGGACGATCTGATTCTCTGGGTACGCTGTCACCCCACAACGTGACCGATGATCTTCAGTGTCATTTTGACCACTACACAGTCAACCGTGATGCTTACAGCCAATGTGGGCTTCCTTGCAATTCCCGGGGTAATCCTGTCCAATCTCAGTGGGAGCCCTTTGAATAGTGCGAGTGACGTGGTCATCTTCACATCGCCTACACAGATCGCTAGTTGCTTGTCGATAGAAGCCAGCATAGGAAGCATTGTGGTCAGTTTGCTCCTAGTCCGTCACAACCGTACCAAGCAAAAAGAAGACCCTGCAGGCGCAGTGAGTGTGGACAGCCGTACATCCCGCATGTGTCTAGATAACTTAATCGTGGCAGGCCTCATATCTCTTCAAGAATACGCATAGAATCTTCGGTCTTGAGCCGATGGCCATCATTTTCAGTATTCCATGGGCATTGCTTATGTGGTCGTGCGTCATCTCTTGCCTCCCGAGATGTACTCTCCATTCCCATGTTTACGAAAATCACATCCCCCGCGAATAGGATGGTGGTATTTTTCATCGCGCTGTTGCTCCTTTGCTTCACTATCTCAAACGAATCCACGCGCATCTTCGTCGCGATCATGTCGGTATTTGCTGCAGCCCTCATTATCTGGTGCATTTGGACCGCCTGGGATTCCAGGGATGACGAGGATATTTGGGAGAGCAGCCTGGATGCTCTGCGACGCTCGCGTCGTGACATTTTCGATTACGTAAAGAATCTTGGGCGGGACGCCCTTGATTCATTTCCTTCCTGTCGGACTCCACGCCGCTCACATCAAATGGCTGAGCGACGGAGTAATGTCGTGGTTTAACGCGTCACGTATACACGCCACCAGACGAGCTTGTTGTACACTCCGATGTGTATCCCGAGTTGATATGTATTACGGCACTACGAATGAATAGCACGACATGTATTCACGACCTCACCCCTTAGTGGTGGACGAGCTCGCCGTTACCGCGGGGGGACGATATTTTTTTTGCTTATTGGCCGCGGCTGGTTGCTGTGCAGGCTGTGGTGCCTGACCCTCTGCAGTTTGGGGCGTCTGTTCTTTGGTGACTTGGAATTTCTGCTCCTGCATGGGCTGAGTTGCCTGTCCCGGTGTGGTTTGAGTCGTCTGTTCCCAAAGTCGTTGGGGACTCTGAGGTGCGCTTGGTTGGGCGGGTGATGGTGCCTGCCCTGGGACGGCTTGGGATGTCCGTCTCTGCGGGGATTGGGGTGTCTGCCCCTCGGGCTGCGTGGGCTGGGATGTCTGCCTTGGAGGTCGTGCCAGTGGAGGAACCACTGGCACGGCGGCCGCGGGCACGCTAGGCGGTCCGCGTGATAGGAACCGCGTCATCGCCCGTTCCGCGCTATTGGGATGGCATGGCTTCAGCATCAGAAGAAATAACCAGAAGAGCACAGATATCCATACGTGGCCATCGCGGGGTTGTGGGCATCGACGGGCTGGGCGCTGAATTGGCAATTCTAGCTGCTTTTCCGAAAACGGATATATGCTGGATCTTACTGTGGGAAAACGCATCCTTTCTTGGTGGAAAGACTGTGTTCGCTGCTGTGCGGTCGTCCTTCTACGCTGAAACCCGTGCGTGTGTGTACGGCGATCAACCTCGCATTTTGAAGCACGTACCTGTCTGAGCTGTGCAAAGGAAGACGTGGAGTGAGCGACATCGCACGCCCACCAAGACGATGGGAAAGTTCCCTACCCGAGATCACCATCCCTGACAACCCTGCAGGGGGATCAGTTGTCAGATACACGGGACACCGCCAGTGGCACAGTGTTCAGTTGATGCTCCGACTACTCACCTGTTATCCTTCGAGGATCCTGTGGACGTGTACTCCATGGCTAATCAGGATTGGTTCCAAGTGCTGTACGACTTTGGCCGCGGTAGGCTGAGGGTCGAGAGATGAGCTCGATTGTGGGAAGGAGCGCTCGACTAATTCAATGATCTGCCCGATTAAATATGGCGGGAGACTTGCACAGGTTCAGGCCTTCAAGCTTCAGGCTTCAGGCGCCATTTACAAGGGGTGGACAGATTGAAAGGCCCAAGACTTGAACTTAACGCCGCGTGTGCAATTGCAAGAGCAGGGACCAATCAGGAGCGAGCAAATCATCCTATTTGTGGAGGCCGACTCCCATTTCATACTGTATCTGCACCGGAGCGCACGACTGGTGCACGTCATGATCGAGCCGAAAATTGACCGTATCCCCAATATGAAGGTACTGTACCGAACTTGAAACCATCAAGTCAAGAAAATTATACCTTCTTCGATAACAGTGAGTCTCTGGGCAAGTCTCCCGGACGAATCTTTGACTTGATGCCAACGTATTGGCAATACTCATCTAATGCCGGCCTCTAAGTTGAGGGCGGCGCAGTTTAGCATTTGATGCGTCTACACGAGGTTAGGACGAGATTGCCAGACATAGCGACATGTGTTCCGAGGTTCTGCCAGTGTAATGTGCCACAATAACGATCCGAACAAACGCGATCGCGATACATCCATTGACTCAAATCTAGATCAGGCCAATTTTGGCCCTCATGCAAAATACACAGCGCTTCAGTATAAATTTCGGCATTACTTCTCCGATGGCCTCCTCGAGCCCTACGTGGGACGCCTTTTTCCATGCTCTGTCGGGCCGGCTGTGACGCAGTCTGCGCGGGGACCTGACATATTTTGACCTGGTGGCGGTTGTTGCTTTCAGTTGACGGTGGACAGTATTGCTGTCGTTTCGGAGGTATTTGCATCCACCCTTTGGCAGGGTCACTATATGGTCCCTGCAGTGCCAGTGTAACAAATTTCCACCTCTGATGCGTTTCGGAATCAATGGCAGATGGGGTCGGCAGTGAGAGAAAGATACATACGCAGTGATATTAGGGTCCGACTTGTGCTCATCAGTTGCGCTACTATCTGCGTTCAATTGTACTAGGCACTGTCCTTGGTCGATGTGCCCGGGCCCTTATGACGGCATTAGCTCTAGTACCGGTCCTAGGGTTCGGAGGCAGTCAAATGAGTGTGCACTGTTGGCACCAAGGTAGAGAACTACCACGGCTACCGGGCCAGTTACAGAGTTTCTTCCTACTGTAGCTGCTCCGAGTCGCATGCCACGCCTTGCTGTATTTTTGGATCGCCTGCCAGTGACACATCCAACTTGAAGGACTGGTAAACTTAGAGGCAGAGCTCACCGATGCCAACTATCAAGCAACCATCCATCAGGTAATTTCACGTTCGAGACCTCACCTTTGACGTACTGTATGCCGCGCTGGCATGTACCGCCATAGTCCGTCTCCGCCCACTCTCCGCCCCCCGATAAGATGACCCTTCGATGTGGCGTGAGAAAAAACGTCCCGTAAAGGGAAGACCCGTAAAAAGGACCTGACCTGACCCGATGCTGCTGATGACCTGGTACTTATAACACTTCGTTCGCTGTCCACGCGCCCACGGCGGACGGGTCGGAAAAGTCATGGGAACTGCGCGGAGTGTGCACGGTGTACGAATTGCCTGTTGCAGTCGCCCAACCTTAAGGTAAGCAGTTCAGGCGATGCGGTACACTGGCAGTGTGGCACTGGCAGCCAGTAATATTACTACTAATATACCTTTTTGAGCCAATGCACAATTGACGCCGTTGACCGGACGTTGACCTATTGACAGCTTGTTTAATAAAGAAGCGGTGCTCGTGCCAATGCCTGGACAGCATGCACGCTACGCGAGACATCCAACGGCACTCGGGGAAACAAAGTGGGGCAACAACGTTACTCTGGCACCTTCTCACCTCGATCGGTGTCAACTTGTCCCAATCGCTCACGTCCTTCTTCCCTTTCTGTGCTAGGTATCACATCAGGAATCGGCACGTTGGGCCTGGTTCCTAGCCCCTCTCCCTTGAAAACGGAAAGTTCTGTGGGTCCCAGAAGCCCAGACCGTCTGAAGCCCCGTTTCTGGGCCCGCCTCAAAGGAAAGCGCCAAGTTGGCGCTTGGGTGTTCAGTAGATCCTCCTATGAATATGGGTAGTAGCAGTAATATTCCGACATCAGCAGGCTGCACCGGTTTTCTTCATGAGCGCGCTCAGACGTAGTCGGAAATGGCAACACCTCGCGGTCGATAGGGCGACTGATAATAACACGTATAGATCACCAGGGATCGCTACCCTTACATCGAGGTCGATGCGGTGAGTCTATCCTCTCACGCGCGTAGACGAGGATCAGCCCCGTCCCGCGACTGGCATGAGTTACTGCCCAACTTTTGCCTCGGTCGTATCATCACCACCTACGGGCGACTCGCATGACATACGCACTCCAATTCCCAGTTTGGCCCTGTCGGGGTAGCTACCGAGGTGTGTCACCCATGCATATCCACTTTCACTACAAGTTGTCTTTTCGCGAATGACGTATTCAAGTTCTACCCAGGTTCAGCGGAATGCAAAGGATGTCACGATGTAAGTAAATAAAGCTACGACACTGTTACAGCCCTACATCCGTTGGCAGACCCCGCAAGGAGGCAGAATTCGATGTGCAACCTTTATTAATCTCATTCCCTCAGTATGTCGGTATTTTAATAATGTCATCCAGTGTTCCTAATGATCTCCGGTTACTGTAGTACAGCAGTAAGTAAACAGATGCGCTGGACATTTGAAATTGTCCGCTGGTAGTATTCTACCGGTTAGTGACACATCTCTGGCTTATCACCGGAATACTCACAGAGCCTTCGGGCTTGAACCAACGATAATTGTATTCGGTATTCCACGGATACTGTACTGATTATACGGTCATACTCCGTCACTTTCCTTCTGAAATGTTTACCTCGGCTCCGATTAACGGGCCACCCCTCTCCCGGGACAAGGTCAATTAGGGTTTTCATTCCACTATTGCTTGAGAGCTTATATCAAGGCTTATATGTATATCTTTTCAAACACCTCAGGATGTGAGGCCTATCTTGGACTGTTATGCCTCCATTCCTCTCCTCCGTCGCGACTCTCAGTGGCTGACCGGCGCTGACCAGTGTATGGGTCGAGTTTAGTACACCTTGTATTCACGCGCCGTCCCAGTGCCTGGAGATTGCCTTGTACGAAGTGACACTGGAGTGACATGCCCCCTAAATTTCCGTGGTGTACCTACACCACGCGACATGTTATTTATGGGCATTACAATCGAGCATAACATGGCATCGGGGACATCATAAGGTACAGTCGCATAGAGCACAGCCTCACATTTCTTTAAAGTTACTGTAACCGGTCTCCGAATCACCGTGCTCGGGCCTAACGCAACTGCGTGGCTTTTGCCTACTTGTTATCCATGGCAACGGGGGCCATGTTCTCCGGAGTTCTGAAGGCCTGAAGATCCGTGGAGGGGCCGGTCCTCGGTTCCCGTACTAAAACACACCCTCTTTCATGTTCAATAGACTGGTAGACAAAGAACTGAACACCAGCGTTGACGTTACATTTGGCGCTGCCAGTGACGCTGACATGATGTGACATCCGATTCGTTCCAACAGTAGGGATATGAGAAAGTCCGGTCCCATCGCAGTTACAGGAAGCGTAACGTTCCGAGTTAGCGACTTAACCCCCTATTTGGCGCATTTTCCATCAGAACAGGCCAAGCTGAGAAAAGAAAAAGAAGTCGGAAATGAGACTTTTCGCTGGCTGTGCCAAGTTCCCAACACATGGTCAAGTCTGTGGCCATCATCCCTCCCGAAATATACAACGATAACTTCCAACTTGAACAGATGGGCTATCAGACAATGAACGGTGTATTGGTGGCTTGAATAGCATTTGAGGTACAGTACGACTACGAGAAGGTCGTCGAGAGCTTCACAACACCTTGTGTTTCTTTAGCGAGTATCGTGCGAATGTTGCTCAGCTCTGAGGCTGAAGCCGTGATTGATATGGGTAAATGAAGTCCAAATTTAGTAAGCATAGCCGACGCACGTGTACAGTGTTTCCCCTTCCATGCGGGCAGTCCATGCGGGCAGTGAACTAGGGAACGAGATCCCCACTGGCAAGCACAGGTCATGGCATACTGTACAGTAGCGACATGTACAATGAAGTTAAATTCGTCAATAGAACTCTACAGGAGAATAGATGTGCCATTAGGTTTCCATACGAACTGGCGGAGACCAGCAATCTGTTTGGGGAGGTACTCGGTTCCTCCGCGAAGTACTTAAGCCGGAGGGGTCAGCGGGAGAGTCGTTGACAACGTCACTGCGGGGATTTTACAATGTAATCAAATTTAGTTTGGAAAATTTGAAACAGGGCGGACTGGCGGACTGGTACAGCACACGGCCACGGTCCCATGGTGCGGAACTAGGGCGCAAAATTTGGTGACCGAAATTTCGCACCTCACAGGGTTTAATTCACTGGACGGCTGGGATGGGGATATATTGTAACACAGCAACGGAGACTGGGGTTGTGGGTACTGTATAGGAATAGGACAGGGACAGAAGGGACAGGGACAGGAGAGTTCCACGTGGCAGTTGTGCCGCCGTGGCCACGGCTTCCCAACCGTGAGCGCTTGAGCGCCTATTCCATTGACACCTCCAGGCTGGGGGCTTGTGAGTCACCCGTTTGAGTGACTATTGACCATCTCGTGTTACAATCCATGACACTGAAGGACAGAGGACCAAGTCAGAATATTATCGGTTATCTGCTCGTTGTTCATAAGTAAACGGGCCGGTGGAACGCGGAATTTGGACCAGGCACTGCACTGTATGCACAGCCTGAGCGCCTGAGCGCCTGAGCCCTACCTACGGTCAGAGCATTCTCCAGCACTGCTACTGTATGCACATAGACGAACACGCTATTTAAGTACCTCTGTGTCTCGTTCTAATTTATCGGATAGACAGCCCACCTCTTTTGCATCCGAGTCTTCGTACTATTTCGCTCTGGCACCTCAACCGCCCAAATCACTTTCCATGACTTTTACTCTCAAGAGCGACGTCCCACAACTCGAATCGACTTGTTTCCAACCCTCCCCGCTACTACCAGGGATTCGAGATACCACAGTGATATTCGGTATGCAAACGATGTTCCCGCGCGCTGGCAATGGCCTCACCGCAGGCCCATTTCATCAGTGTCAAAGCGACCTCGACAATTATTCCAATAGGAGCCCATTGTAGTTCAGCGTGCGCGTTTTACATACGGTAGCTGCGCGACATTTGAGACTCATTGTGCCCCAGGCCATCCTATCAATCCTATGGGTGGCCGGTGTTCTTTCATCCCGAAGGAAAACGCTACGCACACAATCGGACAGAAGAAGGCATTTCCGTCGTCACAGAGGCGGATGTCAACCATCCTGAAGTTGCGGACCGAATAGACGCCTGCCTCGCCGAGATTCGGGCTCTTGCTGCGGAGAAAGATGTCGAGATCCCGGACTCCGCGGATGTTTTCATCGAACTTGACCCGCATTCCGGTGCCTGTTATTATTGGATCGCTGACCACGCCAACCGAGCCATTTTCTGGGTCCACGAAGTGGATACAATCGCCCTCGGCCTCCCGAATTCGTCCTCAAAGGGTAATCTTCGTGAGTCGGTTTGGTGCTTGCGTGTCGAAGTCAGCTAATATTCACGGTAAGAATATGCCTTGGAGGAGAACTACTGGATCCACGTCGAAATGTTTCCTATTACTGCGTCCCAATATTCCTCGATGGCCCTAAATGAACTCCAGATAATTCTTCTGCATGCCCATGCGGGTGAGTTGGGAAAAAATCTGCTTTCACACGTGGAATACCAAACCATACTAGATGCCCTTACGTCGGACGTTCCTACCTTCCCATACACAGCCGAGGAATGCGAAAGATTTACCAATCTCCTTCGGTGCAGTAGAGGTGTGCTCCGCTTATCGTGCCTTTTGTGGCCTCAATTAATCGGCTCCTTACAGACAGTGCCTCTAACCCATATGTCACGACATTCGTGGCTAGACTGTGGGTGATTGTCGGTAAGCACAATGCCTACGAATCACAGGAAGCTTTACGAATCTTTCTGCTGTAGCAAACCATCGCTTTTTTACCCATTTCGGTGAAGATCAATGTCGCATGTCCGCCGTCCATTCCGTCCTAGAGGCACCTGTCAAGAAACAGAGTATCTTCTTAACGGCCATTTCTAAGG
The DNA here is from genome assembly GCA_022496215.1 of Russula brevipes. Lineage (NCBI taxonomy): Eukaryota > Fungi > Basidiomycota > Agaricomycetes > Russulales > Russulaceae > Russula > Russula brevipes. Next base: position 119,911 of record WTXF01000021.1, read on the forward strand.
CTCTGTTCAATATACCTAGCGAACACACGGAGCGTCTTGAGAGACTTTGGGTCGACGATCTCGTTTATACTTCCGCCTGGCGCAAACATGTGTCTGAGAGAGTTGAAGACCTGAGACTGAAAATGATATGGGTAAGGAATGCCTCCATATTGCTATGGAGTATAATCTTACAATTTCTCATTGCAACAGCTTTTTGCTCTGATGATGTATGCAACCTTCCTCCGAACCACACCGCCAGAGACTGGACTGATCTCCCACTTCTACAGTGCCAACATCCTCATGTTACCTATTTCTCAGTTCCCCGCTTTGAACAAGTCCTCCATTCTCTTCTGCATTCTCGGAGAGTGTATTACGCTTGTACTCTTCCAAGAACAGCGTAAACTTGATGGCACTGGCGCTGCCACTGGAGTGAGCACTCTTGACACTGCCCTTCTGAAGTTTGTGCTAATTCTTCCGTAGGCCGCATATCTAGATACCCGTAATACAAGCTGCGGCTTCCAACCTACTGCCATCGTCCACAGTCTGCCCAAGGTGGCCTTCGTGTGGGCATCAATTCTTTTCACGATTCAGGGTTTTTGGTTGACCTTCGCCGACATTCCCGCGACGCTGCTCGTTCGCATTTTCATTCCTGTTCTCGTCGTGTTAGGTTTAGGGAGCTTCGGTATCTGGGTAGCCCTTCATCCGCGCGAGAAACCTTTCCAGGACGCTTCGCTTCCGGAACCGGTATCCCCTCACATGTTCCCCGTGGATCAGAAGGACTTCTCGGCGGTCGAAGTTATGGTATAATGTTTTCTTGTATACCCAATTTCATTGTACGTCTTGGACAGAGAAGCGTACTACGTGTACTTATCACTTTGTTACGAATACCCAGGATCGAGTTCCATCTTGTTTTTTCCGCGTTTAAGCAGTACCTCAAACTGAACCGCGTGACTCGCAAAGGCTATAGATACACCACTGCGTTCCAGACTGACTCCAATTGCACAGCCAACAGGGCATGTATCATGGGCTACTGGGTCTGGGCGAGTGCTCTGATGACTTAATCATTGGCCATAGTATGAGCCCCCGCCTTGGCTGTAGGATTTCTGGTACCATGGCGGTGTATATGGTGGGGTGCTATGCGCGCTACAGTTGGAGTCTGTTCACTGCGCACTGGCACACTGCATAGCAAGCGCCAATTACGCACGTGTCAACTATGCCACCAGGCCACTTGCAGGCGTGTCGACGAACATGGGACACGGACACCTGACTCGTGCCTTGGCCAGTTGCAGTGGTCGTGTGCCCAGCGTGTGCTAGGGATGGCGTGCGCGCCATGTGGCGTGGTGGCGCGTCTCGTGGCGTTAGCTGTGCCAATGGTGACTCGCGCTTATGGCTCCTGGTTCGAGCCCTATTAACCATGGTACCAGGAATGTGGTTCATGGAGCCACAAGTGTCGATCTCCATCGATCTGCTCCATCCACACGGCATTTTCTCACCCTCTTTGCCCTTCCTCGCCTCAAGCTCCGCGCAACCGGAACGGATGTCAGACAAGAGCGCCCGGACTCGTGTGATCCTTCATTCGTGGCGTGTCTCGATTCCTATTTATAACCCCGCTAGTTGGCAACGTGCTGCACCCTACCACTACTTTTGCACTTGGTCGCCGTTGATATCAGCGCCACACTGGCAGCTGTGCGTCTTCGTGGTATGGGTTTCCTCCCCGCTCGGAGTTTGCCTCGACAATGATGGACGACCCGGAAAAGGGGCTCCCTATCCCTCGCTATGGACACTCACAAAACTGCCACCGCCTTCCTTATTGACTCGGAATTTATTGACTCGGAATCTTGCTCGGAATGGAAACGGATTTTGCAGTTTGACCAGGATGGAGCCGGATTGGAGCCATCGCACCAGAATGGAGCAGGATTGGAGCCATCGCACCAGAATGGAAGTCTTGAAAATTTCCTATCCTTCCTTTCCACAGCCATGGGTGGCTCATCGCTCATCCCTTTAGAAGTTAGAAAGCCTAGGATGCAACTAACTTCGGCAAGGCTATGTGCTATGTGGAAAATGGGAGCCCCTTGTTTCCACACTGCACTGTCGAGCTGGGGCCATGATGCAAAATCCGATGCACGGAAGAAAGAAATGGAGGAGAGTTTATCGTTTATCCCTTTGGATCCGATGCACGGGTGCCGCACCTGCACCCACACCTGCAAGACAGCCTCCGGAGACTTGAATCTCCGGGTGGCATTTTCTCTACAGATCTTCTATGGAGCCATCGTTCAGGCGCTTTCCACTCACCTCGGCACCTCGGGTAAACATTTTCAGGCGTCCAGCGGTTTCCTTCAACTCCAGGGATACAGTATCCGCCTAGTTGGCTACGTACTTGTCCCACATGAATGGATCATACGAAGATGGACGACCACAGTCAACCCGACGGGCGTCTCTTCGACAGGGAACACATGGCCAATGTCCTATCCGATGACAGCAACGACAAATTGAAAAGGAAACCAATACCGACAGTCCCATCCGTGCTTCCACCGCTCTCAACCCTCATACATCTCCTCCGAGCCGTCCTTGACCGTCTCCATTGGTTTTTGAATGATCTTGGTGTTCTTTGGAGATATGTCCCTCGAGATAGCGAGCATTTCGGGCGGACTTGACCTCATTTCCAATAAACCGGTACATGGAACTCAGGCTGTGCTGGAGGATGGCGTTTGACTCATCAGGAGGCGAGTCACCCAGGTCTCTCGCGGCAGCCTATCAAATAGCAGGATGAGAAAAATACGTTAGCACATCCTGCTGAGGGACTGGGCGCGGGGAACATCCGAAAGTGAATGAGACTGCGGATGATGATGACCACGAGCAATAACCCAGTGGCATAGGCTTAGCGGAACAAGGACACACAATGAATACACGTGGTCATAGCGGACAAGAGCTGTCTTTCATCACCGAACTCGTCTGGGCACGCATAGCCGGGGGGGCTGAGCGCTTGTTACATGGCATGGCTGGCATGCGTACAGATCGAGTCCACGCAGGGTAACACGTGCGATCGATGAACATACCAGAAACATGCGCAGGTCGGATGGGCATGTTAATGGACAGACTGCACATCTCACTTCCTGCTTCCTGCTGGCGGAACAGCCTACGATTAGGGTCAGAAGAACCCACGCTTGCAGAGGTATCGAGGAGAGAAGTCGTTTCAATTTGTACGAATCGGCCAAGGAACTCGAGGAATACTGCCGAATCGATGTCAAGACGGTTCAGAGCGACCGAAGTCGTATATATAGTAGCAGGTCTTGAATATGGTTAAGTGAGAAACCCACGACATTCGGAGAATGACGGACCAAGGAGAGTTCCAGAATGACAGGACCCCGTCAGTGAGCCTGCAGCTCACCACGGATTGGCTCACATCGAGGATGGTAGTCAAGCAAGCGGCGCCACCACGGAAGAGGAAGAGGTTTGACCATGATGTCATGCATGACCTGATAAATCAAAGACTGATTGATGAGAAGAGAAAATACGCAATTCTTTGAGGTAATGCGTCGTCGGATGCTCTTATCATTTGAGCGTCGTATATATGGCGGGCCCCGAAAAACAGGGGCAAGAAATGGAGCGTTTCGAAATACGGTCAATGTTCCTCAGCGTCGAGTCCCTATGACCAAAAACCAATGTCGCTTTTCCGCTTTCATCACATCATGATGTTTCCTCTTTCACTTGCCGATTGACCATGTCGGGTCGATGAGGCCCTTTCCACACCCCGCATTCGAGGCCTTGACGACTCGGGTCTCTTCTAGTTTTTGAAAATTGGAACTGCTCCATCACACATGGCGCATACAGAATTTCCGCCCTGCCACTAGGGATGCTCGTCTCAAGACCGAGGCGCTTTGCGCTGGTACTGATAGTGATCATGATCAGATTGGCAGTCTCGGGTTCCCACCTTTTTGATACCCTCGCCACAGTCGCCAGTATCTGATGGGCTGACGTGAGAGGTGTATTTTTGACACTGTCTCGGTAATGATTTGCATGCCGAATCGCAGAGATTAGGCGCGGAACTTGACCATCAACTCCGGACCAAGTACCCCACCACTGCAGGGAATCCCGGGAAATATTCAGCATCCGTGGTGGTGGTTAACAGACCCCGGGCCGCTGCGAATCAGCTGGCCATGAACCCCTCGAAGAGGACCGGGTTCAGATTCGCGGGCAAGGCAAATTGCTGACGTATGTCCTGCACTGGCAAGCCCTGGGCCTACAATGGGTGAGGCCGGTGAGGACGTGAGTCTCTCTCCCAAAGGTGGACTGGGAAGGGACCATTTTCCACTTTAGAATGGTTGGAGCTCTTACTGACCTTGGACTTTGGTATCTCGAACGATAGGGTGAGATAGATAGATTTCGCATTCCTTATGCAAGACGTACATCAGGATGAATCCTGTATAAGTAAGACCTATGTTCATTGACCGTGAATGGCGATAATCGTCATTGAACGTTTGCGAAACAAATGAAACAGCAAGAAATATCATTTGACATTTTGTCGAACGAATGAAACGGTCACATAGAATTCGTAATCGGTTTTCACGTCGTACATCAGGCCTCAGGATGAATAACAGATATTGTGGTTGACCGGCGCTGACCGGCTGACCCCACGTTCGGACACCTCACATTTACTCACTCAATACTTACTCAATCGCTATGAAACTCATCTTGTATATTGTATAAACATACTCCAATCCTTTTTTGATATAAAATGCACTGAGTGTGTGACCATTGTGTGACTGTCCGAACGAGGGGTCCGTCCGAACGGGGGGTCAGCCGGTCAGCCACAGTACTGTAACCATGCCATTTGGTTCACGACGCGAGCGGCGGTTTCCCAAATTGAAATGGCGAGAATCGTTTCGTCGAACCAATGACAGCGCGAGAAAGATTTCATATTCCTTCCTTTTTGGTCGCTTCTTGTCGAACCAATGAGAAGGCTAAAGATTCCGATTTGTCCTTCCCCCCAGTTCCTTTACATTATAGAGGATGCCATTGTCCGACGCGTGGTGGTCCAAACGAGAGCAGCTGGGTACACTTGAGAATGTAGGTTCTGGCGGCTCTTGGGACTACTAACTGCTCGTCCTATTTCTACTCCCAAGTCATCTTGACCGTACAAGTCCTCATAACATCATACAATGCTGGCATTGTACTTAAATCTCAGGGTGGATCTGCTGTCACCGTACTTCCAGGTTTCCGCTTCTGTTTTGTTTGTATATCTGAGCTGCTGACTCGTGTTTATATCAGTTGCGCATGCACATTATCTACATGCCCTGCGCGATTGTCTCATGATTAGAGCAGGGAATGAAACGACTTCGGGGTACGCTGGGACGTAGGTGCAGTGGTCTGGGTAATGCTATTCTGCTCAGCATACTATCGGCTACCAGCACATACTTTCTTCATGGCCATGGCTAGACAATTCTGAAAGCTACTGTTCCGTGACAGCTACTAGTACGAACAACTGAAAAGTTACGATGTCATAGGATAAATGGACGACAACTGCAAATGCCCGAGAAATACTGTGTCGATACCGGAATGGGGTACACCCTTGTGACTGCAAGGTACCATTTGGCCCAGTGTCGTGGCCCTCCGCATCGGCAAAACATATAATTGAGATGAACTCCCTTTGTTGCCCAAATTTGAGTTTGATCGCTGGCCCGTACATCTCCGCCATTCAAACGTGATGACCAATCCGAAATTCGAGAGGTCTCGCTCACTTTACTGATACAAACACATGCCCTCATGGCAGTTGAGGCCTTTGAGGAAGTATGAAGGGAAAAAAAACGTGCATCTGGGTAGTATCTGGGTGCGGTCATGCACATTCACAGCCCAGTCCCGACTTGTTTCACCGGTCGTCACCGCGTAACCCCCCGGTGCTAGAACACTGCCATGCAAGTCGGCCAATACTCCAGCACCTCGGCGACTGTGACCAGGGGTGACAGGTACGCCCACACTTGTAGGAAACAGCCGCAGTCCGCCGCGATCCTCTCGCAGCCTGACAGGTAATATTTCTCCCCTAAAAATCACCAAAGCTTCGGGAAGCGCAGTGTCCCTCGATTCTGCGCCAACGGTTTGGAACGAAGGCAGCAGCGGATAACCACAGCTTCGTAAACCCGTAAACGGAATGACACGTCTTAGAATCTGCGGCCACGGTTGCGGTTCAAACGCGCAGCATGTGCTGTACAATGAGTCAATGACACGTGTGGGGTGTTTGTAGAATCCGTAGTCTGGGGAGTAGAACTGGAGTAGATGGTCTGAAGCACAGACGGAATTGTCTGATTCAGGACTGCACGGGTGTCTCGGCCTAGAGAGATCTGTGTGCCTGTGCATGGCCCTGCGGTGCAACAGTCTCAGGCTCGTCGCCGTCGCCTGGACCACTTGAGCACTAGCGTCACCGCCAAGAAGGCCACTCATGCAGTGCTGTCCTTATAATGTCATACCCTGGACAGGGGTACAAGGTAGGAGACGGGGAGTGAAATAGAAATAGAAAGAATTTGGCACGCAGTCGCAGTGGAAGTGAAAGGGGACTGGCCGGGGGCCATCGGCCATGGCCAGTGGGCCAGGCAACCGCACGAGCACAGTCAACAGTCACGTGGCCGTGACGTTTAAGGTTCGCAGTTGTGGGTTGTGGACTTCTGTCGACAGCCAATTGTTGCAATAGAAGATGTGGCGACTTTTGCCGGCGCATCTGTGGGCACGCCGGAAGTAGGGCACTGGCACATTGATACAAGCACAGCGTAACTGAAAAAGAGGGGCAGTGTAAAGGGGCCCTCGGGTTCGCATTAATGAACATTCATTCATCAAGGCGTTTTGGCCACAGTCAGAATAAATGTCATTGTACTTTATCATGGACCCGCCGCAACTTGACGGACCTTGCGACTAGTTGCGAGTCAACTTCAGCTTCAACCCTTGAACATTTGCTTCCGCCACAAGCACACCCTCACCACTCACCACGTTCGATCGCCGCGGCACAGCCAGCTGCCACTGACTGTGCAGTGTGCCAGTAGCGTGCCGCAAAGCCACTGGCCCATGCGGATAATGCAAAACTGTGTATTAAAGGCCAAGTTTCCGAAGCTGTCCTCCGTTCAATTCCCTCTTCCTCTTTCAAAGTGCAATGTCTATCCCAAGTGCCCATGAAATACCTCTTGACTACAAGGTCGAAATCTCCAATGGCACTCGGGCCGACTTCAACTTGTTTCCGATCCTTCCGACTACCGTCAGGGATGCAAGGTACCAACTTTCCCTCGGTAGGTCCATGATGGCTCCGCATGCCCGCAACATCCTCACCACAGGCTCCTTCTTTACAGTGTGAGGGTTAACCCAACCATTATTTCTCTGGGAACCCATTTTGGCTCAGCGTACGCCCGTTTTGTGTAGCTGCTGCACGAGATGATTGAGACTTATCCCTTCCCAAGGCCATCCTATCACTCCAAAGGATGGACGATTTCTGTTCACCCAGAGGGAAAACGCTACGCCAATATTCGGACTCCGGAAGGCATTTCCGTCGTGACGGAGGCGCATGTCACCGATTCCCCGGTCGCCGACCAAATAGGTAGCTACCTCGCGGTGGTTCGGGATCTTGCAGCCAAGAAGAATGTTCACATCCCGGAGACCTCCGATTTGTTCCTCGAAATCGACCAGAATTCCGGTTCCTGTTACTACTGGTTCGCTGACCACGCCAACCGAACCGTTTTTTGGCTACATCCAGTGGATACAATCATAGTTGGGCTCCCAAATTCATGCTCCGAGGGTCATCGACGTCAGTCTTTTATCTGGAATTCGCCTGGTCAAGCGAGCTAACATTCGTGATTAGAGTACTCCTTGGAGGAGAATTATTGGACCCATGTGGAGATGTTCCCTGCCACTGCGTCTCAATACTCCCTGACCGCCCTGGAGCAACTCCAAATCATTCTCTTGAATGCTCGCGCAGGTGAGTGAGGAAAAAACCTAGTATTCACGCATTGGAATGACAAGGGGCATTAGATACACTTACGTCTGACGTTCCTACCTTCCCGTATACTGGCGAGGAGTGCGAAAGTTATCTCGATCTCCTTAAGTCCAGCAAAGGTGTGTTCCCTTTAGCATGCTCTTGGTGATCCTCGTGATTCAGTGCCTTATAGAGCACGCATCCAACCCATACATCACGGCATTCGTAGCTAGGCTGTGGGTGATTGTCGGTGAGCATGAAGTTCCTACGAATCCTGGGAAGTGTTCCGATCTTTTTTATTTCATAGCAAACCACCGATTCTTCACGCACTTTGGTGAAGACCATTGCCGGCTGTCATCCGTCCATTCCGTTTTGCAGGCTCCAGACAGGAAGAAGAGCATCATCTTGACGGCGATATCCAAGGTCCTGTTCGACTTACCGGACCAGCATAGAGAGCGTCTTGAACAGATTTGGGTCGATGACCTTGTTTATGCATCCGCTTGGCGCAAGCATGTATCGGAGAGAATTGGGGACCTGAAGCTGAAAATGATATGGGTAAGCCAAATTATTACTGCCTGACTACCGCGTGAATTCTTATCCTTCTTCTCCTTTCAAAAAAAGATTTTCGGACTGATGATGTACGCAACCTCCCTCCGAACTGGAAACCGGAAACCGAGCTGACGTTCGATTTTCAATAGTGCTAATATCCTTATCATGCCAATTTCTTATTGCCCAGCTTTGAACAAGTCCTCAATTTTGTTATGCATTCTCGGCCTGGTGATCACCCTTGTCCTCTTTCAAGAACAACGGAAGCTTGAGAACACTGGCGCAACCACTGGAGTGAGCACGATTACACCTACCTCCTGAACCTTGCAACTAACACCCATTTTTTCCACAAGGCTGCGTATCTAGATACCCGTAACACCAGCTATGGCTTTCAGCCTACTGCCATGGTTCACAGTCTGCCCCAAGTGGCGTTCATATGGGCGTCGTCGCTTTTTACTCTCCAAGGTTTTGGCTTAGTCTTTGGCGACCTCCCAACGGGAATCCTCCTCCGCACCCTCATCCCTATTGCCGTCGTGTTGGTTGTAGCGTGCTACGGTATTTGGGTAGCCCTTCACCCACGCGAAAGACCCTTCAGAGAATTTTCATTGCCGGAATCTGCTCCCTTTCTGGACTCCCCCACAGACCAGAAAGATCCGTCAATAGTTGATGGCATGGTCTAGAAGGTCTAGCCTGGTGCACGCCATGTCACTCGCGCGGCGTAACGTCTGTGTCAATGACACGAGGTGTTTAGTATTAGTACAGTACATTACTTGTTCCTATCATGAATACCCAGGGTCTAGTTTAATTTGTTTAGGCGGTTCCGGGCGTTGTTCTAAACTTGGTGGTGTGATCACGTCAGCGACATCCGAGGAACGTTGTACTCTGTCCTATAACTGCCGTCCTTGTTATAGCTTCACCCATCGACGTCCCAGGTCGATGAGACACGTGGCAGGCGTACTATGCGACGCCATGCCGACGCCGTCACTTGTTGCGTCCAGGTGTGGGCGATGACAACTACTGCAGTGATTCACCTACTGCAAGTGTATCCATTCTCTGCCTCTGCCATAGGAAACCGGTATCATGTACTGTTGTGCCGCATTGGACAGACGCTCAGGTGGCTACAGCTGCTCCTACAGTCCTACACCCTGGTGGCACTGGGCAAGTGCTAAGTGTGCCATCGTGTCAATACACGACAGCAGTCATGGACGCCTGTCACGCGAGCCAATGGCTAGACCGAGACACTGGCAGATGAATTCTGATGCTTGGTGCTTCGCTGCGTGTATGTGTGCCAGTGCCACTAGCTCTACCTGGAAGGTGCCCGGCGACTCATGCCCGGAATCACATTAATCACAGCCCAACCTGAGAGCTGTGGTGCTTTGGCACTGACTGGCGCGCCATCACTGGTCTGGGCCCCAGTCTGTTAGCCTCATGCCGTGGCTTCTGGTGCATGGACCCACGGACCCACCCACCCGTTTTCCTCTCGTCAGGGTGGAAACGTTGAAACGTTGAAACCTCGAAGCGGCATAACTTGCACTTGGACGTGCCAGAAGTCGGCGGTCCGCCTGCAGTGGGTTGGTCGTGCCCTCCCATGCGGCGACATGTATGCATATTTGATGCGGATCCGTCTGTGATGTCGCCCCAAAGTTTGGCGGGCTTGATGTGCTTGGACATTCTACAATTGCTGCACTAGGACGCGGTCTAGATCACTGGTGACACTGCCAGCCCCTGCCTTTATGGAGCAGTGGCCTGCCAGTTCCGGTGCGTTGGCAGTGCGGACAGGGCTGTGGATTAGGTTCCTCACTTGTCTCTCACCTCTCATGGGTCGGAGATTCACACTGCACCTCGCGGCGAGTGATTAATGATGCTGGACGAACCACCCCTCAGAGAAAGCAGGTAACCTACTTGGTGGGAATGGCCACGCTAGATGTCACACTGTACCCGTATCCTTCTTCACCGTATCACGCATTCTGTGATGATAGTGTGAGAGATTTGGTGTGATATTGTGTGGCGTCCCAAGTGTGGGAGGCAAAAAGCCAGGAAAGAACACGATTAACAGTCGCCCTGGTCTGATGGTTTCATGGATGATCTGGACTTGCGCCACGACTTCGAAGGGTGGCGGCCTCAATGTGTGTTTGGACTCCTCGATAGCATGGTTTTCCCGCTCTCAATTCTGTCGTCTTTCGCGCTTGTGAACGCGCAACATGTATGTCCCTGTTCCCTCCGCATATCGGATAGACTATTGCAGTGAGCGCAGGCCTGGTTGACGAAGCGGTCGGCTCACACGAGTGAATTCGCTGAAGAGTGAACAAGTCAGGTGTGGGAATGATCGACTGAGATTAAGGCTGGGATGACAACCGATCATCAAGTAGCGTAGGGAGGATGAACACGGATTGGTAGCTTCGCTAACACGCACAGAAGATGAGCACACTCCTGCGGATGTGGGATGGTCCTTCGCCTTCGACTTTCGAGAACCCGGGCCTCACTGGCAGGGCCAGTCACGGTGGTCGAGTACAACCCCACGTGACTCGTGACGCGACGCGTCAACGCGTCAACAGGCGTAAACGTTGCCGTTGGGGGTAGGAATTGCACACCGATCTGCGACATAAAAAAATCAAGGTCAGGGGAGCAACCCAGGGCAGGAAATACAGTTGATTAACTTGCTGAAAACACCCCCAAGCCCATGAACTTGTCAACGGCTGGATCACTGAATCACACCGATCACGCACTACTAGTACATCCTGCTGGTGGGACCGCCCCGAGGAAAGGGGGCCACCATCGTGCGAGGTGTCAGTACCGGTCAGTGGTTGGGGGTGTTTCGAGGATACAGTACTGCCGGAGTAAGATCGAACGACGCGCGGCCTCAATGCACCTCCGAGCCCGATGCTTAGTCGTATGTTCGCACCGCATCTGTCATGGTCCGCATGATGAACTCAACTGCCGCATATTACATTGTACTTCATGTTCGCCAAACCCGATGACTAAAATTCTCGCATTGCGCTAGGTGTGATACTGCGCAGCACAAAATCCTGTACGCGGGAAAAAGTGGGCCCAAACGGCCGCCATCACTAGCGTGATGGGAAATCCTAGTTTAGTTGAGCTTATACTCATATTAGCTCTTACCTATTGGAAGATGAGGCTATACAACGCGTTTCGAGACCACCCCCGATTTGAATTGGCTGTACTTCCCGGGAGCCAGCGGCCATCGTCAAGGATCCAGCTATTCAACTCGAGACGCACCGCCCGCTTCATAGGGTCCCCAAAAAACATGTTCCTCGTATCGGGACGCTAATCGGATGTAACGCCACTGATATTCGACAAACCTGGCTCTGACCAAAGTTCTTTCGGAATATGGAAGCTAATATGATCGCTTCGATGAGCTTGACAGAGGGGCGGAAAGAACTCATTGATGTGAAAATGGCTCTTCCGCCATCCTGTGCACTTGCATCTGGACAAATGCATTACGGGCATTGGTCTGCGCAGACTTGAAACTGCATTTCTTTGGTTGCCTTTTCATCGTCCGGGAAGACGGCCAAGGTCACCTTCACCACCGATCGAAGACGGACCCACCTTTCAAGATTCGTTCCGTCGCGTGTCAGGGTCGATGGTAGTCCTGCTTGTGTTCCAAACAGAGGATGCGGTGGTGGCCATATACGCAGGATGTCCCAAGACATTGATGGCTCGAGATAGAGGTTGTTACCTCAGGCGGTGTACCCTGGACTAGTAGCAGGTCCAAACCAATGGCTGCGGATAAATTACGCCGCGGTGATATTAGACCTATCCACCGGTCCCCATGCATCTATTTTTTTATAGGTTTGCCATTTTGCCATGAGAAATGGCTCATCCAATAAATGCTTGAAGTATAATGCCGATGTCAGCCCCGCGGTCTTAAAGTAGGCAAGATACAACTGGACATTTCGCCGCAAGAAAAATCATGCCCAGGGTGATACTTTTTCCAACTACAAGCACCTTGGCATGAACTGAACGAGGAGCCGCATCGTGCGAACTGGAGTAAGGTTCAAGCAAATTCAATGTGAAGCAATGCCATGCTAACGAAAAGGGGACACTTACGTGGCACTTGCTGCGGAAAAAAAAAACTTGACGGGTGGCTGGTGACCCTTGCTTTCGACCGCCATTTGGTAGAGATGCATGCAAAACTCGGCATCCCCGGCGAGTTTATCAAGAGGGGGGCAGTAATCTTGCGATGCTCGGGGAACTCGAAGTGTCAGGTCAGCGCTGTCAGCACGCGGCCCGCGCCGGCAACTACTGCAGCCGTCCCGACTCGGACATGCCAGTGCCTCAGGCTTCTGGTGGCCGCCGACGACAAGCAGTGCGTTCACCAACCAATCCCATCGTCGTCCCACTGGCAGAGTACTGCCTCTAGAACGACAACTGAACCGGGGGTGCGGAGAGTTAGTTCCATGTGATGCGAGGCGGGGGCCGTTCAGGCACTCGTATCAGAGCTTTCACCGTTTCACTGGCCCGGCTTCGTCTCACCGTGCTGCTCTCATTTCAACGACACTAGAATGTCAGATGGTGTTCATTGGCCGGTGATATCTTTGCGCTGGGAATCGCACACCGATCGATAACACGGAATAGCTCGTCCTCCCACTTGGAAAACGAAAAAGGTGCCGAGAACAAGACTTCAACAAGTAACCATGTGTGGCTACCAATTAAATGAGCTGGCGTGTACAAATGGGAGCTCTGGAATCTCTGGATGACTCGGGAGGCGTGATGTACATATCGCCATCTCCTTGAGTGCAGTGCACTGGCAGCGCCCCTTTCAAATAGCATAATTTTGCGTTCTCACGAAACAGCCCATCGACTTGTTCTCGTTTCTCACTATCTGGCATTCACGAGGCCAGCATTGGAGGGATATACTGGAAGGTTTTTCACTCGAAAAAAAAATCGAGGCGGTCCTCCGGCGGGGTGCTTCCCGGTGTCATGTAACACAACTTCTTGGGTCGGTCCAGATGCAATTCCGAGTCAAGGGGCGATCACACGATTAACAAACGACATACCTTTCATCAGTGCGGTCGTGGTAACTTAGCTCCTCTTTCTCTTCGGTTGGAAATCGCGGTCAATATCAATATCGAATTCGGTCAGGAGTCGGACTCAGATGAAAAAAAAAATGGTGCCGGGCCGGGCCTTCGACACCCATGGCGGCGTTGAGGCACCAAAAGAGGAATATAGGGGACACTCGGACACTCGGATGACAAAAACTTGGGTACTCTGTGGCCTTCAAGATTCAGTGACACCATGAATACTGAAAAGATACGGTGGCGTGGACGTTGTTTCCACCATGAGTGCGGTGATCCCCAACGCAACGGCTATGTAGTGGTGCGGTACAGTCGACAACTGTCATTTGTCACATAACTGCAGCACACAGGTGCACCCAATCCCAGTCACCTCATCTGGTCACTCTAAAATTTCTCATTCCAACGCCGCAATATATAATGTTTGATGGCTGATGTGTGGTGGCATCTCTTACCCATGATCCTCCTTTTTTGATGGAAATCTTCTCTTGCAATAAAAAACGTGAACATTGTCGTGCGTGTCAACCTGTGGTGTGCCCCGGTGCCAAGTGTGTAGAGGGAGGGACGCTGCACGGTCACCAGTGCGTGGTCAAGTTGTGGAGCAGCCATGGAAGATGGTGCGTGGGAGTGCCAGTTATGCGTTGACTTGGGGAAGTAAAAGACGAAATATGGTGCGATGGACTACATGGGATGTATCACCATCCTGACACATAGATCTGATGAACTATGATGGTATCAACCCCACCCTCGATATCAACAGTAATTTTGTCTATTCTTAATGCCTGCTAAGATCCGAGAGACAGTGTTTCGATGTTGGTTCTCCTCCATAAGTAGAAAAATTGCGATCATTTACACACCATTGAGCAGGCAACAAGCACCTGATAAAGGGTTTCAAGGGTGACACAACTTGGAGTTGACTATTTGAGTGGAAGGACTTTCTCGGTGTCATTAGCGAAATTGATAGTACCACCGGCGCACACAGAGTAGCAAAAGTGGCCGGGCTGTTCGAGATGCAACTCCCACCCCCAGCTGCACACCCATTTGTTCTGTGCGACAGCCAAGGGAGCAGTCATCAATTGGAAAAAAACACCATGAGATCTTACTTGAAGTGCTCGTAACTTTAAGCAGAAGGCTCAGAAGGGAGAGAGACATAGGGGGAGAAGATGAGAACAAGGAACTCGCGAAGGAAGCCAAGATGAGGAGACAGGACTTGCGTTTTTCACCTCCCACCCCCAGGCATCCATCTTGCGTGACAGCCACTGTTTCGCTCTCTCACTCTTGCCAGTGGAAACGAGCGTGATTGATTGATATTGATCGGCCATAGCATGTACTATCCATCCGTGCACACATGGCCCAATGAAACTCCTAGTTTCGCCTAATCACGTCTTTGAATAGAAGTGCCTCAATCGATGGTATTTGAGGGAGATTTTGGGCTTGGAGCATCGCACAACAAAGAGCAACTGACGCGTGCAGTTCAACTGCACGCGTCAGTGACTCAATGTGTTTTCGTCGAAGACGCTCCTCAATGCTCCTGGGCCGAAAAGCACTGGGTTTCGTGATAAACGCATCCTCACAGAGCTGGTGGAGTCTTTTCCCCGTCATAGAAGTGAAGCATAGAATGGCTGAGCCTGAGTGTTGGAATACATGTGTGACTACCCACCGGAGATTTCAAGAGTCTGATTGGTCGCAGTGACGGGCCACATGCCGTAATTTCCAACTTGAAAGAAGATCAATCGGTATCAACGGTTGAAAATCACTTCCGTGGCTCTTGGCAGTCCTGAGGGGACAGCACTGATTTCTGTGAAGCATCCTAGTGAGTCGGGGGCTTCATGGAATTTGGGAAGGAAAAACGCCGCATCTGCATCTGTAAATGGGCAGTGCGAGCTCGGCTTGCCCTTACAGATTTGCGAATACCGCAGATCTCAACCTCAGCAAAGTTAAACCATGACTGAGCTCTCTACCGGCATCTTGCGAATTGCGTCACTGGCGGCATTTATGCGTTGTCGTGCCTACCACTGGACCCCTCGCAGCAGGGAGACTATTTTTGGATAAGATCTGGATTGGGGCGGCTTCCGCGCCAACTTTTGACGTGCGTGTGCTTCTACGGAGGTTTGTATAGAACTACGTATATTTGCATATGTGGGGGCTGTTGACAATAGATGAAGTACGCCGCGAGCTCAAGCAACCTCTTGATGTCGCCTGGTCATCTTGTGCAACAGGACGGTGCCCCAGCTCGGTCGGTCGATACACCGAGCAGATATTCACGAATGGTGGTCCGTCACAACTGCTTAGGATGAGCGCTTATGCGCTTATGTATCGCCATGTCGACAACAAACAACTGCGAAGCTTACAATAGAACAGCACGGAACGTTGCCTGTGCCCTGGGAAGCTCCGCGCCCGACATGGTGACCTTCCGACAACTCCGCGCGAACCTGAACCTGACGAAGGCTCTGCGCTACAGCAAAGGACACAGGTACAGTAGATGTAAATATTAAGAAAGAGATCGTTCTGTAGGGTCGCGACGGAAATTATGCCAGCGGTGACAAATGGATGCGGGATGACCGAAAAGCGTAGACACAAGACGCGGTTTAAAGGTCGAGCAGTCAGGGAGATACAAATACATTGTCCGGTACTGTACTGTACTAGTCAAACGCCGATTAAGCGAACACTGACTGGCATGCGTGATGCCCCCATCCGTTTCGAGGACCCTCCCGCCTTCATTAGCTACCATAATTTATATTTCTCGTCCTCCGAGAGCCACACAAGTGATACCTGCCTCAACCACTGACTGGCATGAGGATCAACCTCGGTCTGTCGATAACGAGGGCGCAGTCGAAGATATTTCTTGCATGTGCAGTTCGCGGTTGGGATGACAACTGGATGGGGACCTTCATTTTGAGGGCGACGTCTTGAAAACCGATCATCTTGACTGTCAAGCAAGCGAGAGGGCGCAAGGTACTCCTATCTTGAGAGACACTGGATAATCCCAAAAAAGGGGCAAAGGGAGTTCTGAGTTTGTTGATGGGCTTTCTCAATGATCTGATAGGATGCAGGGAACGTGCTATTCATGGAACACCTGGAGTAAGTAGCACGAGGGGAACCACGCACCTCATGGTTCCCCTGTTTCAGCATTTGCTGGGCACTGGGCCAAGCTGTACATTTCTGCATTGCCTATCGCATGATATTCTCGATGCGATACTAAGAGTGCCATATACACAGTGGCCGGGTCGCAACAGGCGTCTTGGTCCCCAATGCAGTGAAGGGCAATCTGTCGGGTGATTCGGTGGCCTAGGAAATGCTGTTTGCTGCAAACGAGCATGGTTCCGGCCCAGTAGGCTCGAAATGTGAATGAGCTACGGAGCTCGGAGATCGCAAATTACCATGGATGGGTGCAAGCTCGAGGATCCTGTGCAAATTTTCCGGTGGTGACATGATGCCGGGCGGAGCCGGCTTCGGTACTGTAAGTCGTCGGCTTCACTCTGATTCTGAAACTCGAGCAATTTGGGCTCACGCCTCATATTTGTCATTCATTTGCAACAGTCCTTCCTCTAGGAAACTTGTCGGGCTCTACCGGTGTTGTCGATCAGGAGCGGATTTTTTTTCCGGTCCCGGTCTCAGAACGACAACATGTTGATATAGGCGCAGGTTTAACCTCCCCAGGACAAACCCAAACCCCGAACCTCACAGCCATTCTGCAATACAGGCATCGTGGCCGAGGGCAGAAGCACAGGGAAAGGGTACAGGGAAAGGGGGAAAAGCAAGGGTAGAATCCTCGGTGCGTGAGTCTCCTTATGTGACACAGCGTTTGGGCGCTAGCTGTCGGAGTTGCGGAGTTGATTCGAGAGATATAAGTCAACTTATAAGTTACATACTTCGAAGTTATGTCCCCTTCAAAATAGAAGTGCGAGAGTGCAGGTGTAACTTCTCCACTTCTCCTTCAAACCGCCTCAGCCAGTCCCACATCATGTCTACTTCAAGCGATGTCCTTGTTGACTACACGAAAATCTCCAACGATACCGACTTCTTCCCTATCCTCCCCACTAGCATCAGAGATGCACGGTACGATTCGGGCGCTCGGTAAGCCAACGACGGTTCTAAATGTACAGAATGTCCTTATCACAGCTTTAGGGTGAGAGTTACTCCGACCAGTATCCCACTGGGAGCCCAATTTAGCTCAGCGTGCGCCTGTTTTCATGACAGCTACGCGAGGCTGTGTTGATATTAATTCTGCCCTAGACCATCCTACTACTCCCAAGCATGGACCGTGTCCGTCCACCCAGAGGGTAAACGGTACGCCCATAGTCGGACACCGGAAGGCATTTCCATCGTCACGGAGGCGCATGTCAACGATTCGGGAGTCGCTCGCCAAATAGATCGCTACGTAGCCGTAGTTCGGGACCTTGCCACCAAGAAGAATGTTCACATCCCGGAGACCTCCGATTTGTTTCTCGAAATCGACCGGGATTCCGGTTCCTGTTACTACTGGTTCGCTGACCACGCCAACCGAACCATTTTTTGGTTACATCCAGTGGATACAATCATAGTTGGGCTCCCGAATTCCTGCTCCAAGGGTCATCGACGTCAGTCTTTTATCTGGCATTCGCCTGGTCAAGCGAGCTAACATTCGTGATCAGAGTACTCCTTGGAGGAGAATTATTGGACCCATGTGGAGATGTTCCCTGCCACTGCATCTCAGTACTCCCTGACCGCCCTGGAGCAACTCCAAATCATTCTGTTGAATGCTCGCGCAGGTGAGTGAGGAAAAACCTAGTGTTCACGCATTGGAATGACAAGGGGCATTAGATACACTTACGTCCGACGTTCCCACCTTCCCGTATACAGCAGAGGAGTGCGAAAGTTATCTCAATCTCCTTAAGTCCAGCAAAGGTGTGTCCCCCTTAGCATGCTCTTGGTGATCCTAGTGATTCAGTGCCTTATAGAGCACGCATCCAACCCATATATCACGACATTCGTAGCTAGGCTGTGGGTGATCGTAGGTGAGCGCGATGTTCGTACCAACCCTGGGAAGTGTTACGATCTTTTTTTACAGCAAATCACCGATTCTTCACGCACTTTGGTGAAGACCACTGTCGGATGTCGTCCGTCCATTCCGTTTTGCAGGCGCCAGATAGAAAAAAGAGCATCATCTTGACGGCGATATCCAAGGTCCTGTTCGACTTACCGGACCAGCATAGAGAGCGTCTTGAACAGATTTGGGTCGATGACCTTGTTTATGCATCTGCTTGGCGCAAGCATGTATCGGAAAGGATCGAAGACCTGAAGCTGAAAATGATTTGGGTAAGCCAAATTACTACTGCCTGACTACCGCGTAAATTCTTATCCTTCTTTTCCTTTCAAAAAAGATTTTCGGATTGATGATGTACGCAACCTCCGAACTCGAAACTCGAAACTGAGCTGACATTCGATTTTTAATAAGTGCTAATATCTTGATCATGCCAATTTCCTATTGCCCGGCTTTGAACAAGTCCTCAATCTTGTTATGCATTCTCGGCATGTTGATCACCCTTGTCCTCTTTCAAGAACAACGGAAGCTTGAAAACACTGGCGCAGCCACTGGAGTGAGCACGATGACACTTACTTCCTGAACTTTGTAGCTAACGCCCATTCTTTCATAGGCTGCGTATCTAGATATCCGTAACACTAGCTATGGCTTTCAACCCACTGCCATGGTTCACAGCCTACCCCAAGTGGCATTCATATGGGCCTCGTTTCTTTTTACGGTCCAGGGTTTTTATTTGACCATTGGCGACCTCCCCTTAACATTGCTCCTCCACGCCACTATCCCTATAGCCATCGTGTTGGCCATAGCGTGCTACGGTATTTGGGTAGCCCTTCACCCACGCGAAAGACCCTTCAGGGATGTTCCGTTGCCGGAACCCGCTCCCATTCTGGGTTCCCCCACAGATCAGAAACTGTCATCGGCGGCCAATTATATGGTTTAAGAAAGCTGGTCTCTTACATTTCTTGTAACTTGCCTCATGCTCATGTAGTTACGTATCGATCATTGGAAATGTTTGCTACGTATACTTATAGCGAAGACCCAGTATTTGTCACACTTTCGCTTTCTCCTTCGACCCGTTTCTCCGGTTTGCCTTAGTGACTGAAGCAACGCCCGAGAAGGTTGTACTAGACCGACGAAACACTCACCTTCGTGTTCCATCCTCGGCTGACAGGACGCATTGCACCCATCATCTGGGTTGTCAACCGAAGGACCCGAGTGCGTGCGCTGACGACCTACTAATTGGCGTCGGTATGGTACCTCACCTCACTTGTGAACGGTGCCTTTCGCCGTGCTGCCATACGGACTGCGCGCGACAGCCAGCGCGTCCGGGCACCACTACGCATAACGTTGTATGTAGCAGGCAGTACGTGTTGGTTGGTGACGCGGTGACGTATTACAGCGCGTGCAGAGACGTTCGATGCGCCCGCGTGACCAGCGCACGTTGAGCGCACCCCCTACCGGTGCTGTAGGCCCTACCACGTACTGCACCGAATGGGATATCAGTATCAGCGCCGCACCTTTGGCTCTCCCACGATAAGGCCCCGGGCGAAGGCCCACGGACCGCCGTTGCCCGTTATATATTTCCCTTCTGCCTCCCCCTTTCCTCCTTGCAGGGTCAAACCTCGAGGTTGTACAACGTGCACTTAGCCCCGGGACATCAGACGTCGCTGAGCTTTCGGTCTGTGCTCGTGTGATCCTTCATGAAACGGCGTGTACGCATCTGGCGCAGACGATCGGCCTCCGCCCCTCTGCTCTCTTTCTCTCGGCAACATTCAAGACGTTTTATGCACTGCGACTTGTCCAGGCTCGCGGTGACAACTGGCCGCAGTCCTGACCCGAACTCACTCTGACGCACTGATGTCTTGGCACTGGCGGTGTAGGCAGGGTTGCATGCTGTAATTTCCTCTCCCCTTTCTCGCTTCCCATGTCTTGGCCATCGCACTGCCTCTCCCATCCAGTTGACTCAGATAAGATGGTCGACTGGCAGTGGTCCAAGAAAGAGAAGACTAGTGCGATGCAGCCTGGTGTATGGAAGTCGAGAGAAAAAAAAATGCAGTGGCCATCCTTCCATGACACGGAATGACTTGAATCATGGTATGGAACGGTAGGGTGGCGAGGCAAGACGCCTAGGATTAGGATTGCCTCCTCTGAATCCATCGATCCCTATACTAGTAGAATGGAACGTATAGAAAGCTTCGAACCAATTTCATCCAAACACACGATCGTCCACTTCCGCTGGTCCGAGTCTGTCTAACACCTTCTGAACTTGCGCCACATCGAGTACTGAACCGCATGGCTAACGCATCTCAATGCCCGGTAATTGTTTTTCGTCTCATCAATTTATTTTCCCGTTGTTTGAATTATTTTCAACCCCATGTCATCTAGCGCAACTATGAAGCGCACAGCTAACATCCTCCGTACCGATCGGACAAATTTTATCCGCCACTCACGGCGGTGTATTGCTCCGGCTTAGTAGGGCACCTGCCACTGGCAATTGGCTAAGCAGGGTGTATGAGTGTATGACCCAGTGTGAGTGGTCATGACGGTGCCTACATCAGGAAAAATACACAATGCTTTTTGAGCTTTATAGAGTCTTTATAAAGTCAAAAAAGGTAAAAAGTTGAAAGTCATTTAGACCGACCCAATTCCCAGAAAAGTCCTGATACAAAATTCCACTATGAAGCCAAAAAACTCCAGAAAAAGTTGTTTTATGACCTTTTGATTTTAGAAATTCACCCTATAAAGCTAAAAAGTTCAAAAAGTTGTAAAGTATTTTGTATTTTTGCTGATGTAACCAGTCATCTACTAGTAGTCATCCAGCAAGGTACGATATCTAATGCTATAATGATACAACGAAATACAAGATCTTCCCTAGCTTCACCATCCCGCACCCAGGTTGAGTTCGCTCCTGTGGGATTGGGTCCTCGAGAACGGGGGATGTATTGCTAGCAGCCAGGACCAGAACTGGACCAGTCTCTCACGTTACCACGTGACCCCTACACGCGTGTGGTTGAGCGCTTGAGCTTGAGCGCTTGCACGGTCAGGCTGGACAGCGCGCTAATCTGCGTGTGTTCGATCAAGCACTAGTAAGGGGCTAAAACCAGGAGGCATACAGTCAACTGAACTCGCCGGAAACATGCACAGTTGAGTGTTGAGCGAGCAGGCCAACTGTCGGATGGGGCACCACTGCCTGCTGGTGGGACAGCCTGAACAAAAAACTCAGGGGAAGAAAGAAGACCAACGCTGTGAGAGGGGGAGCTGTAATCATGTAATCACTTAGCGGATGGGGTCGAGGGGTAGAGTCCTGCCGAAAGTAAGGCCAAGGACGCGTCCGACTCGGTTGTGTCTGCATCGCATCATGATCCGTCATGATCTACCATGGACCATGACCATGATAGACTCAGCTTGCGTCACGGTCCTGTATGTGCCTTGCGTTCCGCAGTCACCAAATTTGATAATTGCCGTCAAATCTTCGGATCGAGGTAGTTGCAAGACTACGCCCGCGAAATCCTGTACACGGGAAAAGGTGGGTCAGGCGGCCATGCGAGGATCCCCGAAGCTCGGCCATTACTAAGGATACATTGCCTCCCGTCGTAGTGAAACATCCGATATATCGTGGCTCAATGCCAGCCCTCGATCCGACCTTGCATTAGCCGTACCTTCTCTCGAGCAGGCGGGATCGTCAAGAAAGACCGCCCCGCTGCCCCCTGCCAGTGAGAAGTGTCGCCAGGACCCTCAGGCTCGTTAAACTCCACCCCGGGAAAACCGATAGCTGTTGTCGTCTTCCTCATATCGAGATGATGCTAAATCCGACGAAGCGTCACCCCTGTTCCCAGAACTGGGCTCCAACTAGAGTTCCTCCGAAAGGGGGTTGAGGCCGAAATTGAATAATCTAAGATGAGGGAAACTTGAAACGTATTGTAGACGGACAGTGATTTGGTTGTCCCATTAATGCAAGGTATCAGTGGGGCTGTGATGATAAAATATTGGGCACGATGTTTGGTCGTATATCGGCTTAGGAAAATGCATAGGAAATGGGCTTTCTTTTTCTACCATCTTCTCTTTCTTTTTTCTCCGTCGGAGAGCCCAACTGAAAGCAAACTTGAAGGTAGGGAAGTGCTCGACTCGGAAGTGCTTTTCAGTTGGATTTCTTGTGGTTTTTTCTCCCAAGAATGCATGATGGCATAAAACAAATAAAGTATCCGGAAGTCAAGATCTCTGCGATTCGGCGAACACCAATTCGATCATTATCGCTATCGCCGGTACTAGGCCCGGTACCCAGCACAAAGCACCTCAGTCGGTCTCAAGGATGAGGATTCCTACTGGCAGAGCGGCATTTTTTGTGTGCGCCATGTGTGACGGAGCAGTTCCAATTTTCAGAAACTAGAAGTGACCAGAGTCATCAACTTGAAGGCCTCGAACGCGGTGGTGTGGAAACTGGAAAGGGCGTCACTGACATGGTCAATCGGCAAGTGAAAGAGGAAACTGAACATGCGATGAAAGAGGAAAAGCGGCATTTAGGGACGCAGAGTTCGAAACGCACCATATTGATTTATCACTGGCAGTCATGCCGGTCATGCATCCATGGATGGCCAAACTGAACGTCTTCAGTTCTGTGGAGGTACGGGCCGCTTGACCGCCACGAGCCAATCCGTGTGACCTATTCAGACCTGTCATTCTGGGACTCTCCTTGGTCTATTCTCCGAATGTCGTGGGTTTCTCACTTCACCATATCCAAGGCCTTCGCTATACTATATAAGACTTCTTCGGTCGCTCTGAACCGTCTTGACATCGTTTCGGCAGTATTCCTCAAGTAGGAGTGCGGCGACAGTCAAGACTCAAGAAATTCAGGCATCCAAATAGCGCGAAGGTTTTAAGGCAAGAAGCCAGCCCACCTGACGTAGTAAGCGCCGTCTTCCAAGTGACTTTAGCTCTCGTAACGCTCCTCTAGATCTTTTTACGTGCCTGCAAGGATACTACTCCGAGTCAGAAGGCGAACGCCACCGATTCACGGGCGTTCGTTAATTGCGTGGACGCATTCCAAAATAGCATAACCTACAAGGAACTCATCAGGTCCGGTATGTAGTACTTCATGCCGTGGCTCATTTTTCCACCTAGAACATTTCTTATTAGTGGGTACATGCAGAGGGGCGGGTTTGGGAAGGAACCTCTGGTTAGTCGCCTTTTAAAATACCGGACCACTTTTTCTCTTGCTGACCATAACCTACGTCAGGTTCAAGTTCTCATGATCTCCAACTCGCGATGTACATGCCAGTCCCTGGCCGTCTTTTCAATTCTGAGGAGACCGATCTGCAATTCATCGCCTAAATGACGATAAGTGAACTGGGTACAAACCTCGCCGACCCGCCGCTAGTATCACGAGAAGCTGTTTGTCAAGAAATCAGGTCAGATGCAGAGACCCAACGGCCTTCCGAGTCGTAGGTCACGTTCGCTGGCGTGGCTCGGTGCCCCTATATATATGGCGCGGGAACGACTCGGACTCGGATATCTTCGACGCTCGAATGGCTTTAACAATATGACTAGTTGAACCGCCTCCCCGTCCGCCGGTTGGGCATCAGTATCATGGTCAAGGACCCAACAACAACATATGTCGCGTTTCAGGAGATTCAATTATAAGCGCGATGACATTTTTGACCGACGATCAGCAAGACCTGTGCCCCAAACCGACGAAGGCTAATATTGTACTGTAAGTCTTTTTCTAGAGGGTGCCTCTTTTTCCTTACACCCACATTCATTCTGCGGTTGAGGGCCATGCAATGGCTGGTGATGGACGCCCGGCCAAATGACACTCTGTTTCCTTTGTATGTTTTTTCACATCGAAGTTGTTCAAAGCTGTCTTGAACTCACGTTTAGATTCTGGGCATGGCGGACAGACGAAGGATCTGAACGGCGACGAAGGCGATGGATATGACGATGGGCTAACGCGTTTCTGCAGGCCTTTGCAGTATAGGTGCTCTGAGTAAACCTCCCCCTCTCGCAGAACCCTGGATACTTGACTGATCGTATGTTAGCTCGACAACTTCAACAGAGCTATCAACAGCTTCTCGTGTCTATTCAGTGAGCATGTTTTTTGTGTACTACATGTACACGATGTTTGACATGATACCATTAGCTCTAGCCTGAGTGCGAAGTTAGCCAGAAGCCCCAGGTAAGCCAAGTGCTTATTTTCAGTCTGTTGATTCTGGTCTCACATTCCGCCCGCTCAGCTTTCTAGCTCTCATCCTATGGTAAGGACATGAATTTGCAATTTATTACGTAGCGTGCTATTTACAGCACTCCATTTGGATAGATTGCACGGATAGATTGCACGTAAGGTTACGGCTTACGGCATTTGTACCGCCTGCGTAAATAGAATTCTCGAAGTTTGACATCTTGTCTACCGTATGGTGCCGTTTGCAAGTGGAATGAACAGTTGGCCAATTGGGTCACCACTGGCATCATCCAATCCATCACATTGTTTGTTCCATTCTTGACGGCTACCACCCTGCTCGAGGGTGTATCCTAGGATTCTAGGAACAAAGCAAGTAACAAAGTGTCACATTGATCGGATTTTGCAGAAACTCCGATAATCTGATCACCTGGTCGCCTGTTCCGCTGGTGTTCCTATTGTAGGCCTGACGTGACTGCCAGTGACAGACCTTGGCTGTGCTTCTGGGATCCTGGGTGGCGCTTGCTGTGCGCCCAAAATAATACTGTCAGTCAGTAGTTACGTGATTACGTATACATTATTCCCACATCCCTACAGTAATGTATTCTGTACTGTAGACCTCCATTTCCACAGGCGCCAGCGCCGTAAGATTCAGATCATTCCTGGGTTCCTAGCAATCAATGTACTGGCAAAAGTCCTGGAGGTGAATGTTCGTGAGATACTAGTAACAGATAACACCCGGATGGAACCTTGGACATCCAAGCCTCGGGGCCGGTCATGGAGTTCCATCCGGCCCATCGTCAAACGTTCCCTATCCCTACCTTTATGACACCGACGCCGATGGCGGCGGCTTGGTCCATGAGCAGAACCAAGTTGCACCCGAGTCACGGTCACAGTTTCAGGGTTACCGGTTACCCTCAGGGCCTCAGTACTCGCAATTGTCACTGCAATCTTTCAATAAAGACAGTCGGACTCGCTCCAACGCGGATCCTTCGCCTACGGGCCTTCCTATGTCGCCTGGGTTTCAAAGAGAGGCGCGGGGCGCGGGACATGGCACGCACGACTTTGCCACCACCCACGGGTTTCCCTCGGGCCGTCCGTCCGTCCATCAACCCATTCGCTTCAGCCCGACAACGTGCCTCAGTCCTATCGTGACATCGCCGACAGCGGCGGCTTTCAGGCTAAAGTGGTGCGCCGAGGACGCCTTTACCATGGCAAACTTTCTTTGCGGTACCGCCTACTACTCTTATTGAGGGGCGGGATATTTCTCTGATACTTCGGGACGAGCTCGGCTTTAAACACGACGACATCCGCATCATTACCGACAAGAACCCGTGAGGCATTGGTTCGCGATGCCAAACCTCATGACTCTTTCTTTCCTTTATTGTATGTGATCGGTCAGCTCGTACGCTGGCTGTCGTCAGTGTTGACACGCCGCCAAGTTTCTGGACACGGCACGCAGGTTAAAGACATGAATGGAGGTGGGCAGGGTGGCATAGACGAATGTTCGTTCGTCTCCGTGCATTCTCTGTGCGACGCGTCTGACAATCTGAATATCACCAGGCATTTGCGCCGTGGACTGGCGTGGAAACGGGCAGCCTCCGTATGAAGACACGCCTGGCCTTATCATCGACGGCGTGAGCTGCCTCGATCATTGGCGTATCATCTTAATTTTACTAATCGGTCTATTTCAAGAGGTCATGCACGATATGTTGGTGAAGCCCTTCCGTTGCATTGTCGTTTGACTGCAGTTTTTGATGTGAGTTTGATTCAATACGGCGTCCGAGTCCGAACTCATTGGTAAATGCGTGTAGGCCTGCCATTCGGGAACAGTCCTTGGTTGGTAGTTCTCCGATACCGATGCACTTGACTAGCTGACTCACCATATCCCAGATCTTCCCTATGTCGTACGTGAAGTCTTCTGGGTCACTGCTGTTCATCTCAACATATTCTACAGTATTCTTAAACGAGTGTGTGCCCGCTGTAATAATTTCTCTTAGGTGTCTTTAAGCGCTAGCCATGACAGACTGAGTCGGCAGCAAGGGAGACCCGGTATGTACGCTCATGCTATCACTAATCTGTCGTTCAAAATATTTCAATTAGTGAGTACATGCGGAATAACAGGTGCATGCAGAAACCTGTGGTGAGATGCCTTTTGAGAGGTCGTACTGCTGTTTTGCTTACTCGTCGAAACCTTTCTTCGTAGCTATCCAGTTCACACGAAATAGTATGTCTTAGCCTCTGATGCGCATATCTCAATGGCTAACCTACTTTTCTTGTTCTAGGATACCGATTTCTGGTTCATCGTGGAGAATGGAACGGGGGGAACGTTATGCCGACCCCCAGATATCAATTGGCACTCCGGTTGCCAGTGTTATTAACGGTGGGCTGAAATAGGCCAAATTGTGCGTCCCAGCATGCTGCTGCTGCCTCGGGCTCGTCGGGGCGTTCGCTGCGCGCGCGTTGGTTCCCACCCTCGCCATGTGGGCAACCCGTTAGCCAGACGGTAGAGATGGTCAGCCAGATCATCGTGATGGACGTAGCATACGAGCGAAATAAGGGAATCCGAAGGACGGCGACGAATGAGCAGGGTTAATGACCTGACTGATGATGTCTCTGAATGGGCAACGTGTACGGAACATCTTTGTTCTTTTTCTTTGGCTTCTGTTAACATGTGCTTCAGGGTGCTGAGCCCTAGTCATCAGGAAAAATACACAATGCTTTTTGAGCTTTATAAAGTCTTTATAAAGTCAAAAAAGGTAAACAGTCAAAAGTCATTTAGACCGACCCAATTCCCAGAAAAGTCATGATACAAAAATCCACTATGAAGCCAAAAAACTCCAGAAAAAGTTGTTTTATGACCTTTTGATTTTAGAAATTCTCCCTATAAAGCTAAGAAGTTCAAAAAGTTGTAAAGCATTTTGTATTTTTGCTGATGGCCTACAGGGCATGTATCTACTAGTACATTTTACGTGTGGACTCGAAATCGAAATGCGCGACTCGTAACATAATGTTGCCACAGTACTAGGCTGGGTGGTGTGAGAATTATCGTGACGTTTTGTCGTCCCTGATCTATTAGAGGTTGCGATGGCGTACATAATTTCATGTGAATTGTACATTACTACATGTAGAATGTAGAGATCTGCAATAGAGCGCCGTGTGGATAGTCTTGAATCGTCTACAACTATGCCAATGTCATGACGGCGGAAATGAAGCACTAAGCGGGGCTGCAGTCATCGTGTCTCCGCACCTCGCTGAGAAGTAAAGTCGCGCTCGTCTGCTGTCACCAGCCGGAAGGAAGGTCGCCTCGGCGTAAGGTGGTCCTACGCGATCGTCACGATCGCAAGGACTCGGAAGGTTCGCGACCTTCGCATGCGCCAAGGGGAAACGCGATTTCTTGGTGGGCGGGCAATACTCAAAAGGAGCGTCGAATACTTGGACCCGTAGATCTGGATAACGAAGCGAGACAAGCAATAATGGGAGAAGAACAATTGATATTATCGTAGACAGATACTATAGTACTTAGTAGTGTCACGGCTGACAGCCCGCCTCACTTAATATACAGGGCATCGCCCTAAAGTATCTCAACCTCCAGTAACATTTTCAGATATTTGATTCCCTTTCCCCTCGTCCGGGCCAGGTAGTCTCCATGCCGTGTCATCCGTCGCACCTGTGTGGGCACACCCATATCGGACAAATGTATTGGGATGTTTTGACCTAGATGGGGGCAGTCGTTTCGCACTTTACTTGAGTGAATGCAAGTGAGATGTGTGAATGTATAACTCAATGTGTGACCCAGGAGATAGCAGCCATCCGGTAGTGTATGGTATAATGGCATAATGATACACAACGAATACAACCTGTCGTCTAGCCTTCGTCACCCTGCACCCAGGTTGAGTTCGCTCCTGTGGGATGGGGTCCTCGCGAACGGGGCAGGTGGTGCTAGCAGGCCAGCACCAGAGGGGTCTCGCACGTTACCGCCACGCGATTCCCGTGCATGTGCTTGTCGCACGTACGCATAGCGTTGGAAATGGTTGAGCGCTTGTAAAAACTGCACGCCAATCTGCATGCGTTCGATCGATGATCAGTTAGCGGGCATGAGCCCAGGGCGAGGCACATGATCGACTGAACGCACAGGAAACATGCGGAGTTGGGTGAACAGGTCGACGGTCAGATCGCGCACCACCTCTTGCTGATGAAAAAGCCCGAAACTTAGGGGAAGCAGCCCGCCGTTGTACGGTGGTGTCAGGGAGAGGAGCTGTAGCAGAATGGGGTCAAGGGTTACTGTCGAGAGCAAGACCAGAGGACGCGTGGCAGCTGCTGCGCACCTCCGTGACTTGATCGTATGTCTGTACCGCATCTACCATGGTCCGCATGATCGATTCGGCTTCTGTGTCTTGCATGAGCTTGGCGTTCCGCATTCGCCAAAGCTGGTGATTGACGTCAAAACCTCGGATTGCGCTAGTCGCAAGACTGCGCTTGAAATCCTGTACACGGGAAAGAAATGGAACACGCCGCTCTATGAGAATTCCCCGTCCGACCGTGACGAAGAATACGTCACCTCCTGAAACATCCGATACATCGCGGTTCGACGCCAGCCCTCGATCCGACTCGCATAGGCCATTACTTCTCTTGAGCCGGTGACATCGTCAAGGAAGACCATGCCACTACCCAATTGGGAAGTATCGCCAGGACCTTCGTTGAACGCCACCCCGGGAAAACCGATGGTTGTTCCCCCATGGACATCCTCCTCGTATCGGGATGCCAACCGGACAAAGCGCCACACATAATCGACGAACCGGGCTCTAACTAGACTCTCTCCGAAATGGAAATTAATGGCCGTAATAATCTAGGAACCAAAGACGAGTTAGGCTTCCATCGGTTATGCTGTGTGCTTACATCTTCGATGAATACATTATCAGCATTGTCCGCCTTGGCAGTGAAATCGCTTTTTTGCGTTTCCTTTTCTCGTCCCGGAAGACGGCCGAGGTCGTCCTCACTGCCGATCGATGACTCGCCTCTGAGCGTTCCGTTTCGTGTGAGGGTCGATGGCGGTCCCGTTTGTGTCCCAGAGGGAGGATGCGATGAGTGGATGTCTTTGGATACGACCATGCGGCCGGCGGTCACGTCGCATAGGAGGTCCCAAGACCCTGACGACTCGAAAATAGGATTCGTGACACCAGCTATGTATGCTGGCCTAATAGTAAGTTTTATTCCCGGTTAGTTCAGACCAGCCACGTTGCGGCAGTGTTAGAACCTTACACTGCTTCCCATTCGTCTCGATTTGTGAGGTTCGCATAAGGAAAGGCCCGCTCGATAAACCCTTGAAGTATAATGCCGCAGCCAGACCCCAGGGCACAGGCAGACAACACGTAACTGGACACTTGGCCGGCAGGACGATTATGTCCAAGAAAAATGATGCGCTTGCCAGTCACGAGCGCATTGAATAGTAGAATAATTGGGTGAGTGAGGCTCCCGTTAGAATGAAGGTGAGGATGCAGGGGTCCAGTCATGGTAGCAGTTGAGAAGGTTTGAATTAGCTGGATGAAGGAGCACTGTGTCGCATGGGTCAATAGTTGCCAGGTGACGACAAAGAAGGACTTACATCCCCAACTTCTTGAGGAAACGTAGACAAAGGCATCTTTATCGGTAGCTGGTGTCCCTTGTAGTCAATCGACGTGTGGTAAAAGTGAGTGTCTTTTGTTCCAAAGCGATGGTCCGACAACCCCGCAGTCATTGGTGGGCGGGTGTGTGGACCATGCGATGAGCTCGACGACGCATCCGTCGACCCTCGGCCGCCTTTGGTGGCCGCCGAGCTCCCATGGCTTCCATAGCTGGACGCGACTCCGGGAGAGGCGGCGTTTTCGACCAAACCAGTTTCCTCGCCCACCCAGACGGCGCTCCCCCCCAGGGAGAACGACGGGTCGGTTGGGGAAGGCGCAGTCCCGTTGTGCTGCGGGGCGGGCGCCGTCCTAGCGCTCGTCTCTGAACTCGCCCGGCCTCGTCCCTCCGCCGCCGTGCCGTCCTTCGTTCGCATTATTATGCCCTCGTCAAAGCTTGCGTGCGATCCGACGGAGTTCGATGGACGGTGGTTCCCTCGTCCTCCGGGGTGCTGTGATGTCTCCGGAGCACGCTGCGAGGTGAACTTTTCGATGAAGACATCCTTGCGCTCCGAGTTGCGCATGATGAGTTTCTCAGAACGCGTCAAGGTCGGTGCACCGGACAGGTCCATCGAGTTGATAGCGTCGAACAGACGCGCCAAACAATCTTGGGAGGGCAATGAGAAATAGTCGTCGAGGGCTAGGAGGAGCACAGGCTAGCCCGCCCACACAATAAATGTTAGCCACCGATTAGCTGAGTGGGGCGTGTACAAGGGGCGCACCTTGAATATTTGGATGAAAGGATGTGGCGTACATATCGCCATCGCCTTCACGACAGCACCTCTTTCGAAGAAACATTGCTTGCATCGACACGAACCCTCTGTGTATTTTGTGATGCCGCTCACCTTCGAACCGTCTTATCGTGTTTCGTCCGCACGAGATTGAGTACGTAAAGCAGCTCCGACTTGCTCTCCTTTTCCTCACTGTCTGGCGTTTCCAAAGCCAGCACGGGCGCAATCGTGCTGAAGGGGGTTTGGTTCAGAAAGAAAATGGTCCAGTCCTCTAGGTGCTTCTCTGCGCCATCGGGCAACATCAAGTTGGCGAGGAGCCTTGGTCAGGTTCAAGGGGGTTGAGATGGGATTCGGGGAAACACACGATCGGCACACGACGCACCCTTCATCCGTTCCTAGCGGTTGCGGAAACTGGTACGTGAGTTGTGCGCCGCGGTCAATGTCGAATTCTGCCAGGAGGACAAACGAACAGTGCTGGGTGATGACCCCCATGCCGGCGGTGGCGCTGGTATCGGGGAACGAAGGTGTGTCTAGAGATGCACGAGCAGATTATCGCGTAATATTGGTGTATCCTGTGGTCCCTCGAGTTGGGCTATGGTCGCGAATGCAGATAAACGTTGCGGTCGTTGAGCGTCGAGCGTCGTCCCCGCGTGATGAGTGCGTCGTCGGCCGGAACGGAAGGCGATTAAATTATTGAATTTCCATATGTGGTATAGCCTGTCTTCCACACTCCGTTCGACGACAAGGTACACCACAATACAATACTCTACATCACCACCCTACTCAGAGTCGCAAGGGCGGCCCTAATGTTGGAGACGCAGTTCTCCAACTGCACACGCATTCGTTCTGCCACGACCGCCAAGAAAACGTCAGTCATAAGCGGCGCTGCGGCGGTTCCTAGGAAAGTGCCGAGACAATGTATGTATGCGCAATGCGCAAGGTCCGGAGAGGGTGCGAAACCCAGAGGGAGGGGGTCTATGCACCAGGAAGCCCAGAACCAGAAAGATGATGGGGAAAAAAAAAGTAACTTTTACCTTGTTCTCTTTCCGCCTCTGCGACAGCATCCATCTCGCGGGACAGCGACTCGCCCGCACTCTCGTTCTCGGCGATAAGGCGCGAGAACACCCAGCTGTTCGTCAGAGCGATGATCTCGAGTTGCTTATCCTTAATTTCTGCAACCTGTTGTCAGTGGCGTGCTCCATCAGGCATTGCACGGGCGCTTTTCTGCGCATATGTCCCACGGACATGCGTCGAACTAACTTTGATAAAATTCCGCGTCACGTCTAACCTCGTCATCGAAGGGAGCGATAATACAAGAGCTTCGATCGAAGGGCGTCGAGGCATCGCGCAAAATAGCAGCGACGGAACGCGTTCGAGAGGTGTTGCCATTAGGGACACTTCCGGATGGTGTCGTGTTGGAAACCACTGGAGTTGGTGATGAACGCATCCCTACGGAGTCTGCAGAGTCTTTCCCAGGAGATGAGGAATAAGCCGATTGAATGTCAGAATACATGTGGTCGCCCACGAGTATCCGAAGAATATTTTTTAATAATCTTTGATCTACTGTATGCTAGACGCGTCTCGCTCCCGTGACTTTCCATGGTCACGTGCCAAGAACTTGTCCCAAGGGGAGAATCGTCGAAAAAATGTTCTACGTATAAAGGATCACCTGGAAACCAACTACCGTGGTGCTGGTAACCCCGAAGCAGTAGCACCTATCTCCGTCAAGCGTGTTAGCGGTTCGAGGGTACCCTTAAACTCCGGAAGGAATGCTGCGTCTGTGTAAGGGCAGCGCACGCTGGGGGAGCCCTTGTAGATCGGCGTGTAGCTGGCCGCGCAAATCTCGAACTCAGTAAATTCATCATACGAGATCTCTACGGCATCTCGCGGATTGCGATCTCCGGCGGCAATGCGTTGTCGTGCCTGCTGTTAATTAGTAATGTCCTCTTCTCAATTATGGGGTTTACCTCACCAGAGAGACTACTTTTGGATCTGGATTGAGGTCAAGCAGCTTCCGCGCAAACTTCGCAGCCGTCCCTGCATTGCCCGCTTTCGTGAAGACCAGACTAGCACTGCGCAAGGCGATTTGCAGATGTGGGGGCTGTAGCTGGCAGTGGGTGAAGTACGCTGCGAGCTCAAGACCCCTCCTGACGTTGTCCGGCTCTTCTTGTCCAACACGGCGGCGCTCCAGTTCAATTGATACACCGAGCAAATATTCACGAGCAGTAGTCACCGTACTGCGCCACTATAACAAGGTTGGTTGGCAAAAAGAGTATTTTGCACGAGGGAGGACACTTACGTCTTTAGCTTCCTCGTCCGATGAAACTGCTACGAAGAGTAGTGATTGCAAGACAGAGCGGAACGTTGCCTGGGCCTCGGGAAGCCTTGCGCCCGACACGGCGCGGAGACCCTCCGACAACTCTGCGCGAACCTGTCGAAGGTTCTGCACCCCCGTAGGTATTACTCGAGAAAGAGATGACTCTGCTGGATCACGACGGAGATGCAGTTGAAGTGGGGGAAGCGATGCCAGCGGCGACAAATAAGTATGAGACGACCGGAATGTAGACACAAAAAGTGGCTTCAGGAGAGTAAAGTTGACGACTCCAAAATGGCGGTTGAGTAGCTGTAGGGCGATATGTCAACTCTTTGTAAGGTAGTATGAGAGGGCCCCGATGAAACGAACCTGCATGGCCGTCTCGAAAGATCCAGCCGACACGTGGTCCCCGGCGAAAGGCGAGTTGCGCGTCCAAACTTCAGTCTCGTCGACACCCGGTGTGGCGCCGGGCCCGAGCTCTTCGGTCTCCTCGAAATCATCGTCTTCAGACACCTCTCCGTCATTGACATGGCTGTCACCACCTGCGTCGAGATCCCAACCGTCTTCATCAGCTGCCAGATCTTGTTCTTCGTCTTTCGCCCAGTCATCGAGAGCCACAGATGCGGCACCGGCATCACCATTGGCTTGAGGCTCAACCCCAGTCTCCAAATTCCCGTTAACGAGAGCGCGGTCGAAGAAACTCTCGCCGCCCGGGACAGTTGGCCACACAATATTTGTGGTCGGTGTGACAACCGACGGGATCTTCATGTTCGCCTGACCGAAATCTGGAATGTCGTCGACATCTGATTCAGTCAACCCAGCAGCTTCGAGGATCTCGAGGGCAATGTCCTCAAGCCCGTTCGTCTTGGCTGTCAAATAAGCGAGAGGGTCTAAGGGATCGGGTTGATAAACACATAACACTCTGGATCAACACCGAAGACGTACGGAGACCAACTTCGCGCAGTACGGCGATGCGGCTACGTACATCGCCCGCATATAGTGCGTTGTGAAAGCGAGACATTGGGTCACCACGCGCCTCTGCGATCTTCTGCATTTTGACCAATTTATCCGTGCTCCCGGTTGCAAGATAGAGGAATGAGAGGCGATCAAAGTTCTTTGTTTGCTGATAAGCCTTCTCAACAATCTGGTAGAATGTAAGGAAAAAACGTGGAATGGCAAGAGAAGATCTACGAGCCTTATGATTCCCCTGTTTCAGTGCTTGCTGGGCTAGACGGTTCCAGCATTCAGCACGGTCGATCGCTTTGGCGGTCTCAAACGCGACATCAAGATTGCCACACTCGATAGCTAGATCGAAACGGGTATTTTTATCCTCAACGAAATGAAGTGCAATCTATAGAGAGAGATTGGTGACATCTGGTTAGAATACCTATCATTGCGTACCTCAGGGAAACCCTTTTGCTGCAAATAACCGATAATGCTCTGGCCCAGCAAATTCGAAGTGCGAATGAGGTACAGAACTTCATCATAGTTGTTGCGGATGAGCGCAAGCTTGAATCGATATTCAGTGGGATCAATAGTGATGGTACGGGGCCGAGCAGAGCGGTCCAAACAGTGCACAACCTTGCCCTTGACACGAGTCAAGTAGACCGGGTTGTCAAGCGTGCAAATGACTCCGTGGTCGCTGTAGTTATGAAGGTGAATAGCACGTCGCGTGACAGAGGTAGAGGGACAAACCCTTGAGGAAGACTGTATTTAACGTGATTTAGAGTGGAATAAACGAATACACCTGAGTCGTCCCATGCGCCAGATTTGATCCGAATGGTCTCATGAATGAGTGTACTCTGGGAGAATGTCTTGCTGGCAATTGTGATAGCTGAACGTAAGGGCGATAAATTTCTATTTTACAACGAATGGGATATACGTAGCACATACTGTGTTTACTTAGAAGAGCAACTTGAGACCCGTCCTGGCACCACACGATGTATTTCACGGGAGGGGTGTTAAGCTCGGCGATGGTCTTTTGCTGCTGAATGTCGTAAAGGACAACAGAACTTGTGGAACTGAGGATGAGGCTAGCTGTGCCACCGTAGAAGATTTCGTTTGTCTGAACAGGTGGCTTTATGCTTTTGACGACAGCGCCGGTCAAGTCGCAGACCTCGATCAGCTACCCGAGAAGAACCCGAATTAGATAGGCGATGCAAGCGTGCTGAGGGCGTACCTGTGTTGTCTTGTTAAGGATAGCAAACCTATTGCGGGCAACAAAGATGGCACTCTGCCCAGAGCCGCGCTTCCCATCAAGCGAGGAGTCCTTCAACTCTCCAGAGATATCCTTCGGGAGGTTTGTGAGTTCGTATAGCCCATTGTCAGACGAGATGGTCAACAAGACAGCACGTTCCGCCGGGTTGTAACTGAGTGTCCTCGGGGGCACATATGGGCTGCCGAATTTGCGCACACTGAGAAGACCTATGTCCGAACCCGTATTGATGTCGTATGACCGTACATATTTGTCCCGGACGTAGTACACCGTATCCCCTTGAAGAGCAAAGGCAGGGCGCTCACGCTCCAGCTTGAAGACGATGAGCCCGTTGTCGTGACCTGATCATGGTAGGTGTTAATTCATATCCAGGATGGTAGCAGGCACGCACCCGCTGCGAAAAGGTTAAGCTCGGGATGCGAAGCTAAGACCCAGAAGCGATCGTGCTCCCTGCGGAAGGTCTGTACGGCAGATCGTTTGGCAAGGTCCCAGACTCGAACCGTTTTGTCTTCTCCACACGATACAATCAGTTCATGCTTAGGATGGAAGACGGCGCTGGAGACATTGTTAAAATGACCACGGCAAGCGTCGACCTCCCACGCCTTCAAGTCACTCATCCTCCATAACTTGATTTGTCGGTCATCCGCAGCAGAGATGATGAGCGGTAGGGTTGGGTGGAACACAGCGTAATTAACACCACGATCGTGACCCTCGAGAACATACTTGACAGTTGAGAAGTTGTCAAAAGTGTCAAATGTACCCGGGGCTGAATTGGGTGTATTCTTGCGCAGACCAGAGATATCCCATACCCGAACAGTCTGGTCCATGGATGCGGACACAACAAGATCTTCCTTGGGATGGAAAAGGGCTGACATGACATAGTGGGAGTGGCCAGTAAGTATGGCTATGCAGTTTCGGGATGTGCTGTTCCATACGCGGATGGTCTGGTCGTCTGAGGAGGATATCTAGGTTATTTAAAAGGATTAGTAAATGTCAACGAAGGAAATTCTGCAAATACGCACGATCCATGGCATTTCATGATGAAATTGGACAGTCCGCACGTAGTCAAGATGGCCATGTAAAGTGAAAAGGCACTTTCTGTTTTGAGGCCTAAGATCTGGAGAAGATTGATGTGGAGAGGTCCAAATGAGAGGCACATTGGCTCACCCCAAACCTTGATCTTATAGTCGTCGCCCCCAGTCACCAATAGCGGCCGACTGGGATGGATTGCGACAGCGCGAACCGGTCCTTGATAGATATCAGCAACGCCAAACCATGCAAGAGTGTGGCAAGTCACCTTCATGTTCTTCGAAACGATCCACCAAGACACCCATGCGGTAGTTCCACAACTGCACGCTGCCATTGTGCAAGGACGCTGCGAGCAACGGCTGTGTCGGATGAAAAGCGAGGCCTAGGGGAGCATAAGTAAATATTTCGAGTTTTTCGTGGATGCTTGGACACACCCTTCACGCGGTTGCTCTTAGATTCGAACTTTGTGAGCATAACAGACATGGCGGATAAGGCGGGCAGAAGCGGGATTGAAAAATGAGTTGAGAGCGAGCGAGCGTGCTAGTGATGAGACATTCTGAGGTGATGATCCCTTTAAGTGTGAAAATGACACCGAACGTACGGCAATTGGCTTGCGCCCGAGATTTTGTTTTGTGGATCAAGAAATGGGTGTTGCGCGACGAGGGAAAGTCGGTAACGGTAACGTGTTGATTACCAAAACGGGTCGCGCCTGAGTGAGTCGTGACACGCTCGCTCAAAGCCATTGCCATTCGTTATTCATATCCCAGTTGAGGGGCCGCAGCGCATGGGCGTTTTGGGGCTCACACCATTCCTGCACAAGGCCTGGTGCGCATTCTTTGGCTAATGCCCTTACAGTGTGGTTTTTACCCAAGTAGTCCGCAGGTGATTACACAGCTACCAAACCGTCTCAAATCCCTCTCCAATAAGACACTGGTAATGTGAATGCAAAGCACACTCCCGCCCTTCGCCCCCACCTTATCGATTCTTTACCAGCGATGGCACGCTGATCACGCAACGATTTCACTTTTCACCCATGCCCCACAAATACAGGCACATCTTGGGATGGTATCGTCTCATCCACGAGCTCAAGGAACACGGTATCCGAGCTATATGCGTGTTCGATGGCGAAGAACGGACCGCTGCAAAGAGTAGTGAGGTGTGTGTCTCCCCTCTACGGTCATTCATGCATTATTGACGTGATGCAGCAAAACCGACGACGCCATTTAAGGCGTACGGACGCCCTCAGGGGAGAAATAGAATCTGACAGGTTAAGACGGCTGTTGGCCCTGTCGAGGGACCTGGACGCGTTGCGTCTTCTTGAACAAAGTGAACGTCTGCATATCATGACATCTTTCCGGAACCAGATGACCAGTCCGGAGGACCAATTAGTTCCCAAGCCACACGACCAGCTGTCTTCCACTTCCACCGATCATACCTTTCAGCGCCATCTCTCAAACGCGGATCCCAATCTGGCTCAAAGGGAAATCCCCTGGCCTGATGAAGTAGACCTTGATGAAATACACCAAGAGGACTACGTGTCCGTTACGACTGGCATAATTGCGCCCGAAGAAATTGATGCAGTGTACGTCGCGTCCCTGGTTACCTCTCTGTGAAATCAACACAGCCCCTAGCATTGGCAGCCAATGTAACATTGCAACTGAAGATCCGGACTTTGACCGCTTCGAGCAGCCATTGTTTTCTTCTGGCATGATCAACGAAATTGAGGGCAGACATGATCTCGTTGACCGTCTCGCGCCCCCAAATACAGATCTCCCTGAGGATTACCAGGAAGGTGGACAATGGCAAGATCTGGCTTCGTCCTTGACTGAACTCTACATGCACTACCACCGTGGTGTGGCTAAGTTGGACGTGATGCCAACGACTGTCATTTCAGCCACGCCCTCGGTGTTCGCTTCGCAAGAACCTCTGGAGTCTGCCAACGCTCAAGTCCAACTGGACGTGCTGTCATCTGCTATACCTCTACTTCATCCTTCCACTTTTGTCTCTTCGGAACCCGTGGATCCGGCCGACGCCCAGGTCCAAGCTGCCATGTCCAAGACCCAGCACCAGCTGATCATCGAAGAAGGTAAACTCTGGGAGAGACTCACGGATCCTGATGAGGCTGTAGACCACGATGAGTCACCGACCGCGGCCATCCTTGCGTCCCTTCAGGAGAAGAGCTCCTTCATGGTCCAGTCGTACCTCCGGCGTAACAATCCCCCTACCGAAATTACATACGAGGAGAGCAAGGATATCCTGCGTGCGATGGGCGTGCCGTGCGTCGAGTCCACCGGTCCCTACGAAGCGGAGGCCCTCGCCTCCTCTCTCGTGTTAAACGGCTGTGCGGACTACGTCGCCAGCGAAGACACCGTACGTATCGAAAGTTTTCGGGCGCCCTTGATCCTGCTTCCCTTCCCCCTACTCACCGAATCCCTCCCCCCCCTTGCACACGCATATATGCACTCTATAGGACGTTCTCATCTACGGGGCGCCTCTCCTCCGCAATATCACGAACAAGGACAAGCCGCTTTTGCTCATGTCGGGCCCAGAAGTGCAATCGGCCCTCCGCCTCGACGCGCGCGCGTTCGTTGACTTTGCACTCCTTCTCGGAACGGACTTCGCCCCTCGCATACGGAAAATTGGTCCCCATCGAGCGCTGCAATTCATCCGCAAGTACGGCACGATAGAGGCCATTCTGGCCGAGGAAAAGCAGTACGTTCCGCGTGTCCCGCTCCAGGCGTATCTCCAGGCTGTGCGAGAAGCTCGAGATGTGTTCGTTAAACTTCCTCCGGTGCCGGCGCCCCACATGCTAGAA
The DNA here is from genome assembly GCA_022496215.1 of Russula brevipes. Taxonomy (NCBI): domain Eukaryota; kingdom Fungi; phylum Basidiomycota; class Agaricomycetes; order Russulales; family Russulaceae; genus Russula; species Russula brevipes. The sequence continues at coordinate 159,373 of WTXF01000021.1, forward strand.
CCGAGAGAATATCGGGAGGGGGAAGTGACTACGATATTAGGATCGCATTGCTTACAGCGCTTTCTGGAGCCCAATGCGGTACTCGGCGCTTTGCAAGGCAACTACTTCAATGACAATCCTGCAGTCACAATCTGATTGTTTAGCGCTGTGCGACCCAATCATGGAAATAGTTCCCGTGTCGACGGTGTATTGCATGGCGGAGATAAATATGTCACTGTGTTGTAGAAATTGCATACAGTAATGCCGTCATGACAGGTCGTGATAAGATGATCGTTTAAAAAAACAAAACGAAACGAAACGAAAACGAGTCTACTACGATAAGATCACATCTCGCTCTTGAGAATGATGGTGTAACATCGTTCACAGAAGGGTTTATTGTCCCGCAGGAAGAAAGACGGGTTGTCGAACGGCTTCTCACACCCCTGTATACCCGGTGTGAGCCAAGTCAGGAACGAGTGCCATAAAAGACGAAACCTACAGTACAACAAAAGCACTGCCAGTGATATTTCCCACCGAGCGCTTCTACGGCTTGTGTGCCATCCCGGATGATGTTCTTGCACTTTTTGCACCTCGGAGAGCGCAGCCTGACATGACATGACTCACAATACGGGTATCCCTTGTATACGGTAAACCCAACGTCATCGTTCTCGAACTCGCCATCGCCTTTGAACGTGACGCCCCCGGCGCTCTGGGCATTTTGGCGATCGATGTTGGGAGTCAGGAACGGGTCTCCACATTCGGAGCAGAAGAAATGCTGTTCGTGATATGTGCGTTTGCCAAGCTCAGGGTCGTCCAGGGTAATGAACCGCTCGTCCACAATGGCCGTCTTGCAGTGATAACAGCGTGGTGCGAAGCGCTAGATGGTGGTTCCCAAAAGAAATGAGTGAGCAACAGCCCCGATTCTCAGTTAGAAAATTCGAAATTCAGAAAGAAAAAAAAAAACCACATACCTCATGATAATCAAAATGACAGTAAGGTTTGCCGTCGCGCTCATACGAGCTGACGTACTCCAATAAATCATTACAGTCAGAACATCGGAAACATCCTGGGTGCCACCGGACACCCATTGCGCTGACAATGCGCCCGACAATCGGGCCGCCACAACCCCCGCACGCGAGGCCACCGCCACGACGAGCGGATGAAGCCGGGGGAAATACACGGCCGCCACCGTTGGCTGGCAGGGGTGCGTTGCTCAAGGGGCCGTGGTCACGACGAATCTCATCGGTTGGGGACGCGTCGCTGTAATCCGTGTCCAACGATGACGCGGTGGGATCAGAAAAGGTGATCTGAGGGAGTTCGGGCTCGGATACAATGATAGAGGCATTTCCCCCGTCATCGTCGGCATTGATGCTACTGCCCCGGGAGTTGAGATATGGGGAATTGTCACTCTAGTGGTCGTTACGTGTGGCTCTGCTGGGGCTGGCTTGCCGGAAACAAATCTCTGGGAAAAGGCTGATGGAGGAGGGCGAGATGCGGGTGGCTGCTGGACACGGGGGCGCTCTATTAGAGGTTGACGCGCACTCGCCGGGGTAACGGAACGACTGCGGTGCCCTTGATGTGTCGGAGCTGAAGACACTTGAGGTAGACTGGCATGTATTTTTTCAGGCGATGACGGAACAGAAGCGGAACTACGACGTGGGGTGACTGACGCGTCGTGCGTAAGACCTTTCAGAGGAGTTGACGCCATAGACCGTGTCTTTATTCTAGGTACAGTCCGATGAGAAACGCCAGATGGGGAAGGAGAACGCCGCAAAGAAGGAGGTGGCGCGTCATCCAAGTTAACATATTCCCGTCTTGGGTTTCGAGAAGTACGATTGACCCTGGGTTGTTCTCCAGCGCCAGGCTTGGGGGCGCGTGGAAGGGGGGGGAGGGTGTTGGGCCATCCTGTGGGCGAGGCGGGTGTTGAAACAGGAAGTCGGGAAGGGCCTGCGACTGGGGCGGACCGCAGAGATGCAGACTTTGTAGAACGGTGGTTGGAGTGTGTGGGAAGAGTCTTTTGTGGAGGCTGAGGAAGGGTCGAGGAGCGATTAGAACGGCCACGAGGCGGTTCGTCGACGTCGACGTCAAACGAGGCAGGAACGCGAACATGCTTGGTGGTGTGTGATCTGAGGGGCAGATCGCGGATTCCATATTGCGGACTCGGCGGGCCGTGATCCTTCTCAGGTGGTGCTTTCCCATTCTGGGACGGCTTCCCATCATCATCTGCTGATGAAGCAGGAGAAATCGGACGAGACGGCACGGTGACTTTGCTCGGCGACGCGGGACGAGCTGAAAAAAGGGGCCCAGCCGTGGGGGGGAGAGAGGAACTGCTCTTGGCAAGCTTGATGGGAGACGGCGGACGGGTGCTCGCTCTCACAGGGGAGGAGGATGGATGGGGAAGCACCCGGGAGCTCTCCCCGAATACATTGATTGTCGGAGGGACAAGGGGCGGCTTCCCAACCGAGCCATCGAGCGGAGACGGCGGTAAAGGCCGCCCGCTAGTGAAACTTTTGCTGCGATCTCGCAGTTGTTGGCTAGCATCGGGCGGAGGAGCTGGATTGACAGCTTCCTGTAAGCCAGGTGCGCTAACTGCACGGTCCGCAGAAGGCTCGGGAAGTGTGCGTTTCCAATACGGAACAAATTTGGTCCGTGGTGAAGAGCACGAAGAGGAAGTATCATGAAGGGGCGTCGCTGCTGGCGAAGGGGAGGACGTCATCACGCCATCCTTCGCCGGGCTGCTGCTCCTGGTTGCAGTATCCGAAGAACTACCCGCAGAGGAACGGGGAAGAGGAAGCGGCCGTCTGCCACTGGTAGGGGAAGTGGGAGAGGCAGAGGGGGGGGACGTAGCAAGCTGCGGCGATGTGACGCTAATGTTGGAACTGGGAAACGAGCCCGAGCGTAATGTGCGGCTATGAGACAGTGGCGATGTCGGTGCTGGAGTAGGTCCGGGAGTAGGCAGAGGGGGACGAAAGGGAGGTGACGTGATCTGGGATGGGGGTGCGCCAGGTGTGGGCAACGGTCTCCGAGAAAGGCCATTGGAGACGGGGCTGGTGGATGGAGAGTTATAACCTACGTGGGGAACGCCCGGCAGTTGTTGAGGATATTGAGGACTCGGCGCCGAAATTGGGTGGAAATTAGAAGCAGACTGGGAGACATGATCAACTTGACGGGCTTGGGCGAGGTAATGCAACGGGGTGGGCGAAACTGGCGGGGGCAACGGCTGGGTGTGCTGGAATTGATAGGCTGGCTGAGGATAAGCCTGGGAGGACCGTGGTGGCTGTGACCGGGACTGAGGTTGATAGTCATCCGTAGATGATGCATGAAGTTGAGGTTGTTGGTGTTGGTAGATATGTGTGTACTGATTGGACATGATGATGAGATAGTTAAGGGGGGATCTGGGGGAACAGGGGAACTGATAGAAGGAACTACGATGTCAAAGGGACGTCAGTTTGTTGCCAGTGACTTGATCATGAGCAGCAGATGCCAGTGGACAGCGAACAGGAACGACCGGAGAACGGTCGGCAACGCGACTTGGCCATCACGTAAGCACAACTCTCTTTCACCCCACCCACCCCACACCCATGGCAACTAACAGGCTCAACTTGGATGGTCTGTTCATCTTTGAACAACCATTTGCCAGGGTCAACCCATTCACATCTGTCTATTCCTTTACCTTAACCCCCCCCTCCCCATCAGGTTCCGTATGAAAACTACCGCAAAGTATTTCGTGCCACCCAGAAGAACATTGAGCGCGACCTTGGGGCTATACAGACAACCTCTATCGATCTTGCAAAAAATGCACAGAATTCCTGCCAAGATCCACAGGAAGCTATCAAAGCTATTGAGGGCATGATAGGCAGAGTCGAGGGCCTCAAACGAAAGGTCTGTATGCATTCACATCCCTCCTGGTTTATATTGCTCATCCCATACATCAGCTATCTGATCTGCAGGCAACCGCAGGTTCACCTACGTTGGACGTGATGCGCGAGCGATGCAAACATCTTGCCACCGCCGAGGACATCCAGAACTCCAAAGATCCCGAATACATCCGGTGGGTTGACACTCGCCTAGACAGGTGGATAGTGGATTGGGTCCTCCGCCATGGTCGGGAATGGACTGCTCGGCATATTGCCCAGGAGAAGGGCATCGAGGTGAGTCCAGACGTCCCGGTCTTTACCGGCTGACTCGATCTCGATCGCATGGACGACTTTTAGACGCTCGTCGACATTGATTTGTTCATGGACATCCGTCGAATAGAGGATGCCCTCAATAGCCATAGCTGTACGGAGGCACTAGTATGGTGTAGCGAAAACAAGAACGCTCTCCGGAAGCTCAAGGTGCCTCACTCTGATGAGACCCCATTTATCGACGCTGATCTCCCCGAAAAGAGCACGCTAGAATTTGATTTGCGTCTTCAGGAATACATCGAGCTGGCTCGTGATCGGAGAACGACAGATGCCATCACCTATGCTAGGAAGCACCTGATACCATGGCAGGAAACTCACTTGATGTCAATCCAACAAGCCTCCGCTTTACTCGCATTCCCCCGGACAACGACATGTAACCCATACAAGGTGTGTGCTGTCGCTCGCTCAGACACATTTCGGGGTCTTTATTCCTTAAGCCAGCGACTGTACGACCCGAATCGTTGGGTAAATCTCATCCAGTCTTTTCGGCTCGCGATCTTCAGCCTCAATACGTTACCCTCTGAGCCCTTATTGCATCTCGCTCTCTATGGTGGTTTATCATCACTGAAGCTCCCGACATGTTACGACCACGATATGAAAAACCCCGACTGTCCCGTCTGTGATCCCTGGCTTGGCAAATTAGCAGAAGAAGTGCCATTCAGCCATCACGTCAATTCAACCATTGTTTGCCGTTTGAGTGGAAAGATTATGGACGAGGATAACGCACCGATGGCATTTCCTAATGGTTATGTCTATTCCAGAGAGGTAAGACCATTTTGTGACTTGCCCCTCCACTTCTCTTCGCGTTGGATCTTTTTTGCCATTTTTACTCATCAATTCCGACAATGATCAGGCTTTGGAAGAGATGTCAGCACAGAACGACGGAAAAGTCAAGTGTCCTCGTACCCAAGAAGAGTGCGACTTTTCAAAGTTGAAGAAGGTATTCATATCCTGAACTCGCCCTTCTTGCTCTACTCCACCCCACGATACTGTATCATAGCATTTCCGCCTTAATCGCCTCCCGGTATTCTTCACTCGCGTGATGTCAGCACCAATCCACCTGAAGACGGCAACTTGCAAACATAGCCGGTTTGGACATCATGTGTTTTTCTTTTCGGGTACTGCGCTTCCAATGTTAGAGGCGCATCAGACCAGAAATCCCATCGCAATTAATGCTGTGTGCTTTGCATCCAGTAGCTTACGTACTCGGGATTTTCATTGGTGCCAACGTTCACCGATAGGGACGGAAGACACTTTCATGGCTTGGCGAGATACTGGGCATTGGACCCGAGCCCGATCCATTATCCTGTTTCACGTCATGACTTGCATTGGTATCACCACGTGGTAGTGAGGAAAAGGACACCGCAGGAACATTTCGGAGAGGAGAGTTACTTTGGGGGCAGCCTGCTTAGTACGCGTATATCTTCGCCAGTCAAAGGTCAGTGAGTCGCGTCCTAAGGTCATCACACTGGTAACTTACTGGCCCGTGCGATAAGACTTATCAGTGACTTATCTCGCTTCCAAATGAGAATGAGGGCCCGGAGCCGAGATGCCCGATGAACTCTCCTCAATGGTCATGACCCGGGTCAATCGGTCAACAACCCAGGGCAGACGCAACACTGCAGAAAACTGCCCAAAATTGTGCTTATTACAGATCTATCTTGTTTAGAGCCTCTAATCTCTCTCTAGGTTCTTACGGCTGCCCATTGTCTACGAATCCCTTCGCGTAACCGAGGCAAGCAGTGCCACAGATTGATTAATGCATGTACACGAGACAATTGAGGGAAGACGGGCGCTCACGCGCTCACCTCTCACGACCATCATTCAGAGGCTATACGATGGTTTATCGACGTCCTGTTCCCAAGGCTACCGCACCATACCTTAAAGTCCTTCCACCATGAAACGTCTGTCACGTTGAGGTTTGAAGTGACAAAGCAATCGAAGGTACTTGGTTGTCGACCACAAAATGAAGTCGGTCGACCGGAAGTACCATACCGGAATCGGCGCAGTACGCAGTCGCGTTAGGTCATTTTAAAGTGCACCTCAGTTAAGTTAACCAGACTAACCGCAGTCTGGGTATGGCGCTCGTAGCGCCGTACCAGAAGCAAGGACGTTGCGCGGGCCACTAAGCCCTGCACAGTGTTTTGATCTCCCACACCACGAGACATGACTCATTTCCCACGGCTCTCCTCTCCGGGTCAAAGTTCAAGAGCTTCCTAGCAAGTACACCGCGGCACCTCGGCCGTGATGGGCAACACGAGACTGTTCTCTTGTAAGTCGAGTAGAGCGTAAACATTTGGTCCGCGGAATTGAAAGCGAGGCCGTAAGATTGCAAAGAAAAGAGCCTCAGATGTGCATTCGTTGGCCAAAACGGGGTGCGCCAGTCAGCAGATGATGCTCCGTCGCGCGTCAGCCTGCGCAGCCGCAGAACGATGACAGCGCAGTGCAAAGGAGTCATTTACGCGTGTGTGGTTTTTGGTTATCGCACCTCTAGGATTGGACGGGGAGGATATCAGGAAAGAACTAAGCACATGCACATGAGCGTATGCGGTGCGGCGTTGTTCGGATCGCCCCAGTGAATCTGAAAAATACAATTACGCCGGATATCCGGACGGCCGCAATGCTGTGCTGCGAGGTGACGTGACGAGTACCTCGCCCGCCCCGGTCCGGATCCAGTTGCGTCAGCCGCGCGAGTGTTTTTGGCACGGTGGCGGCACGCCGTTGCGACGTTTCAAGCCGTTCTGGCCCCCACAAGAGAGCATGGCTACACACCAACGGAGCCACGCGGCAGTGCGATGTGCGCCTCCATGATGATGATCTCTCCGTTTCTGACGCCTCGCTCTAGTCATCCCCCAACAATTTCCCTCCATCATCGCCCGTCCGCCCAGCTCGATGGCTCGTTGCGGTGTTCCCCCATCGATTACTGAGATCGCGACGACGCGCAAGGAGACATAGGCCGTCCTTTTTTTGGTTTGATAATCTCGTCCCGCTGTTCTGGGTTCAGTTCGCGTGGTGCCCCCTCGCGTCTCGATCTTTGGGTTTGCCACCCTGGGACGCCCGCTCACGCCCGCTGGCTTACTGCCTGGATCCCACTGCTTTCTCCACCCCAAGACGTTTCACATATACGCTCGAGCGCCCGGGCGAACGCGTTTTGCTACCCATACGATCAGTTTAGCTGCGGCATGACATGTCGTCGGGGTCATAGCAGCAGAGTCACCGCTGACTCGTTTTGGAGGCAGCATCATTCTCCGGTGGGTGCCCACCAGGTTCCTGGCGATCTCCTTCTTTTTTTATGATCCCTGTTGTTGTCCGATCTAATTCGCTCCGCACTGCCGCTCCCTGTTATAATAAACGGGTCACCCGTCCAACTTCGTGGCCTGTAAAACATCTCTTCCCATTTCCTACTTCTCGCCGTAATCCCGTGATCCTGGACGCATATACTTCGATCTACATACCCCCAACCTTCTATCCAGATATGAACGTCCCATCGACCACGTACTACGCGCCCCCAGCTACGGGCGCAGAAAACATGTACCACCACGGTTACATCGGGCTCGCCTTTGGGTCCCACGCCGACTCGTTCTTCTCCGCTCTTCTCAAAATATCTCCCCGACTCCTCCAGGTTGGCTTCTCAGCTCCGGGATGGCCGACGGCCTTTTACATTAATCCGATCAATAACCTCGCCATATCGGCGAACGCGATGTCCTCGCGGGGTACCTCATAATGGTCTTGGACTACAGAGCAGACCTCTCGCGGGGCACCATCATTCCCAGATTCCGTGGTTCCCCCAGACCCCCCGGGATTTGCGAAAATACGTGACGGACGCGGTCCTGCAACTTCCCATTTTCCTTCGTCAGGACGACGGAACGATTGGGATGTCGCTTTCGGACGTGGTCCTTGGAAACTTTCGACGGCTCGTCGACTCGGTACAACCGGTGAACGTGGGGGAAGGACGTCCGTCCACGTTCGGATCAACGTGAGTACGCGCTGGGGTGGGGGGAGGACACTTTCTCATGTGGTGCTGATCTCCTCGCGCACAGTGGCCGGGTTATAGTGAATGGAAACGCCAATTCCAAACGAGGGACGAGACTCCCAATCGTAACCCGATTACCATCGAAAAATTCGTGAGGCATATCGGCCGCTCGGTCGACAAGTTCATGAGTGTGAGCACGGAGACTTTTTTTTCTTCTTCTCTCCCCCCTTTCTGTCCTGTTACTTTTTTTTATTAATCATGACTTCTTTTCAGGGAGCTGTTTCAGAACCGCATCAAGGAGACCCACGCTGGCGCATCGGGTTCAATGGAATCACCCGTAATGATGTCATTTTGGTCGGCGTTGTGCATGTCTCGTCGGGAAGCTGGATGCCCATCATCCAGCTGAACCGTCGTCTGTACTGAATTTAGCGCCCGGATTGCACATGGCCGGCAATCACCCCGTGAAATCGCGCGCAGTTGATGCTCATTACTATTACCCTTCATGGCTATTTATTAGGTTCAACGTGGGCATCCATGCCCTGTATCATCATTACTGTACCTGCGCTCGTTTCCCGGGATCACCCTTCAGCAGTACAAGGGGATCGCCCGTCATTAGGAAACGAGACTAATATTTTTCGACTTTGTCAGCGCCTCGACGGCGCTTCTGCTCTGTTTGCTAGATCACCCGCAGACCCCTATTTAATGCCTCATGTTATATTTATTGCATCGAATAGCGTATCTTCACGTTAGTTATTGTCATACTATACTATAAATTTGTATTAGTCAACATGCGCGCAAGAGTTTCTCTCCTCAAGGCAAGAACGTGTCCGCTTCGAGGGCGCTCAAATGGAATGGAGAAGGCCATTCGGAGGGTCTCTCGCCTTTGGCTTCCGGTCGGACACGCCCACGCACCGATGGATACAAGTGCCTTTTCTCTTTTTGTTGGCTCGCGTCGTCGAGCCGGGAGCAGGTGGGTGATTTCGCCGGGAGCGATCGAGGGATGGGTAGGCTTACATTATGACTTTTTGGTGGTGTAGCGCCCGATCCAGCAATACGTAAAGTTATCGCCAGGTGATGATCAGACCGACGGGGGCGCAGATTGCGGCTACGGCTGCGGCTTGACCAGAAGTGGGGTGGACTGATGATCAGTTGGTTCCCCCGGACGTCGGTGGAATAAATAGGCCGACGGGGTTTGCCCCTTAGCGCCTTGGCCAGGTGGCCCGGGCCGGAGACCTGCCCATCCATCCACGTTTTAATAAATTAGATGGAATAGGGTTGCGCATGAGAAAAAGGGCGGTGAAGATCGGCCGTCTGGACTTAAAGGGATCGCGTTTGGCCCTCTCTCATGGACGGATCTGGGTTGCATTAGGGAGGAGGGGAGGAGGGAAGGCCAGTCGGTCGGCGCCTGGTAAGGTATGTCAGGCGGACGTTCTAGGTCCTCGCTTGGCTGATAACGACCGAGATTTTTTGATCTCAGATTTCTGCACGGTTGGTTGGTGCCTCGCGATTGGTGGATCTTTGAGGTCGGTGTGACCCATCACATTCACAACCAAGTAAGTGAGAGAAGAAAGCGGACGACTTCTTCCTTCGTCATCTTCCCCTATCGATTCCAGGCCCCGCCGAATAAATCCGTCCCGTCGTCTGGGCGAGAACAGAACGATGCCATCTGGTCTGTCCCCGCGCCCGCGTATCGTATCATAGGATCGTGTGCCCGTCCTACCACTTCCAGGACCTCCACGGACATGCAACCAACCAACCACCCTCTCCCCGTCCTCTCACCACGCCTCTACACCGGCGCTCCCGTTTCCCAGTTTTTTATAAAAAAAACCCTAAACTGCGGCGCCTGGGGGCTGGAACTAGGCCTTTATCTCCGTCGCGGGCGTTCCCGCCTCCCAAAGGGACAACCTTGCCTTGCCTCGCCTTGCCTAGGGCTGGGGCTTGCCCACCCTATTCTTCCGATTTCGTGACTTACTGCCAGGAGTCCACGGCCGCTATTTCTTTTCGGGTCTCTCCCATCGTCGTCCCTTTTCTTCTTGCTCCGCGCCCTCACACTGGCCTTCGTCCCCGTCAGCTCCGATTCACTTCTGCCCAACACTGCGTGTTCTTCGTCCTCTCTTCCTCCCCCCCCTCTCACCCACTCTCCCCCCCCCTCCCCCCCTTCACGTATACACACGCCCCCCCACTCTCCCGCGGGAATAATAACTAATCTTGCAATTCGATGACGGCGCGACGATCAAGCTATCAGATCCGACCGCCACCCAAGGAAGTCTTTCCGGAATCGACGCTCAGCCCTGGCGGCTTGCAGCTCACGACGTTGTTTTGGGATATCGGCATTTTATTCCATCAAGGCTCGCATGCTGGTGCCAGAGTGGGCAACAATTTCGAGGTATTTGGTTGTATCACGACTCGTACGTGTTTTCCCTTTCCCCCCCTCCCCCCATCCCCTTTCTCTGTCCTCGAGTTTCACGACCAGTTTTTTGTGCTCACGCTTGTGACCCACTTTGCACACAGATGTAAGCAACAAATCTAATGCGGTACGTACTCACTTCCAATATCTTTCCCCCCCACCGGGCGGCGGCGGCGACGCCTAGACCACCTAATTTAGGATGCGAATCACGATCACGGTTCTGATTTGTGGCTCTTCTTTAGCCCCCCCATCCCATATATTGGCGGCGCATCCCTTCCCCAGGAGGTTCCTTCTCGCTCTCCGGCCCAATCGCGCCTTTCGCGACGGCGGCCTATCAAACGGGGGCACACCGTGTGCACGGACGACATCACTCCTTCCCCCGGAACCATCCATCGTTCGCCCCACTGCCCCCCCACATGACGACCCCGCTGCCAAACGAGTGCTTTTCACCAGGACGTGCTCACGTACCCCTCAAACACGATAGCGATCAGCTGGCGTCTTCCGAAAATGCTGTGCGCCACGCATCCGAGGCGGGTCTAGGGCCAGTCCAGAACGGTACGGCACCTGGATCGTCCATTGACAGACAGGCGGGCTATTACCGCGGCGCCGGACTCCCCAGCGCCCCGATGGGCAATTCCAATCCCCAGGGCCATAATCTCATCATCCAGTTCCAGAACTCCACGACACAGTCTATGGGACACGATCGGACAGGTGTCGGTGGCGGGCGTAACACCAACATTGATGCAGACGACATTCACGGCGGCTTTCCACTTCCAGTCGAACATCTGACGGTCCAGCCGATCTGTAAGCGAGGGGGATTCGCTGCACATTAATGTGACACACGCGCTTACACAACGACTCGAAGCCTAGGGATTCGCTGAAACAAGTCTGTTCTCAGTGGTCACTAACGTGCGCTTGGAAGCGAAGGGCCTCATGGTGGTGATTGATGATCATTGCAAGGGGGGCGTAGTACGCGTTGCAGCACTGATTTTTTGTGAGAGACATCGTTGCGAGGCTTGCGGAGACAGTTTCGACAGCACAGTTCGTGTCGCGCAGAATTATCATATTTCGTTTGAGAGTGCGCCGTCGTGTGACTCACGCAAGGGGCAAGGGACTTTTTTGAAGAGAGATGAAATTGCAACCGCAAGGCAAGAAGAACAAAAAAGTCGAGGCGCTAGAATGGCAGCTTTTGTGTCTTCTTCAACACGCTAGACCTCCTTGCCAGCGGCATCGGCTTTCCCTTGGCACGGTACTAAAATGGAATCCCATGTACATCAGCAAAAGAGGAAGACAGAAGGCAAGGAAAAGAAGAAAGAAAGAAAAAAGAAAAAAAAAAGAGGGGGAGGAGGACTTCTTAGGAGTCGTGCGATCGCGAGAAGGACTAGACTAGACCAAAACGCACCTGTTTGAAGCGCTGGACGCGTTTGTCCATGTCGCGCAACAACATCCTGGTGCGGGCGACGCGCCGCTCGCGCACGCGCTCCCATTTGTGTCCCTTGAACATCCGCTTCTTCCCTGCGTAGAGGCGATTTCCGACGTCCGAACCCGCGACGTTCCGCTCGCGCACGGTCCCGACCCACTCGACTTGCCTCCGCCACGCGTCGGCAGCAGCGGCGGCGGTAGTATTAGTATCCTCCGCCTCCGCCTTCGTTTCCTCGTGCCGCTGTCGCAGTCGCACGCTCACCAGCCCGCGCTCGACCTCCTTCCCTTCTTCCAGCTCTACGCGGTCTCCCACATCGGCAGAAGACGTAGAGGTGGGCGCCGGCGTGGTCGAGGTCGAGGTTGGTGTGGGGCTGCTGCTGCTGCCAGCAGCTGCGCGGCGCTCATTTTTGGGCCTGGAGGGAGGAGGTGCAGCGTCCCGCTCACGCGAGCATGTTTGACGAGTTGCGCCTGGCGACGGAGGGAATACTTTGGCGGTGCCCACCGCCCGGACGTGGGATTTTTGTGTGGGAGGAATGGATTGTTGAGCGCGGCCGCGGCGCCCGTACCGGTGCCAGTGCCAGTGCCCATCATCATCATCATCATCATCCTCCTACTGCTACCATCATCGTTGCCGTGAGGATGCGCGGGCTCCGACCCGCGCTCGCCGCGCTGGAGTATATTTGGGGAGGCGGTGGTGGCCGCTGGGGGGATTCGGGGCTTGTTTGGCGGCGCGAGTATTATTCTCGACGACGATGACGACGACGGCGTTAGTTCGCGTAGGCGAAAGCTTTTGATCGCGCGGAGAGATTGAGATTGGGACATTTTTTTTTTTCGGTTTTGTTTTTTTGGCTGCTTGTCCGGTTTTCCCTTGGAATGCGTCGTGAACGACGCGCGCCGACGGACGAAACGGACAGACGCCGACAACCAACGGCGCGGAATCAGAAAGGGGTTATCACGTGCACATATTTTGTCGTCGTGTAAAAGCGCCGGGATCAACATCGATCAAGACCCTCAAACCGGCGAGTATCACATCGGACGCCCATTGCAGTGCAGTGCCGAGGGCAACCAAGGCAGAGGCATTTACAGCACGAGCACCCTACTTCTCTCCTTTCTCCAATCGTGCGTTGGTTGGAAAAAAAAAAAAGGAAAGCTTCTCATCATCGTATCGTTTTAATCAGCAGCCGCTACCGTATACCCCGTTCGCGCAATCCGAAATTTCCCCCTTTTGACGATCAGCCAACCTTGTCCTCTTGCCATGCCATCGTGACACCACCAAACCTTCTGCAATCGGCACACTCTTTACCTCTAAACGGTAGCTGGGAACCGAAACTTGGATGCATTCTGCGCATGCTTGCCCCGTTCAGATTTTTACTGGGGTCTGAACAGCAGTTGACTTTCGAGGGTTTGTTTCCACAAACGAGCGACCATCGGAGAAGTAGAGTTCGGATTGTTCAGAAAGGGGGGCTCTGCCTGTCATCCCTTTCGCGATCAGAGCGGTTATCACAAGGTTCTCGCATTTTCGCATTCCCTCAATCACACAGCTTTGCAGACCCACCCTTTAGTCCGCGGATGGACGGACAAGGATGGGGATAATACGGGAAGGGAAGGGAAGAGTGAGGCAGTCCTGCCCTGGACACTGAAAATGGAAACTTTTACCGCCCTCGCACGCACAAATACAGCGAGTCCGGCGAATAAACGTGCATTCGCATCCGCACAACGCGTCATCAGTCACTTCCATTTCCTCCAGTTATCAATGATCCTCCGTCCGTAGCTAAGAAAAGACGAGGAAACCGAAAAATTTAACCCTTCCCCCTCCCCCGATGATGACGAGTTCCTGACCGTGCGACAAGTGCCCGACTGCGCACGGCTAACCGTGTTTCGAAGAAAGAGACGCGCATGACGTCGTGCGCGGGAGTGGCAGGTGAAATGGTGGTGGTGGTTGGGGCTGTCCATGGAGTGGAGAGAGGCCCGTCCAGACGCCGCCATAGGCGGAACGAGCTCGAGCTCGAGCTCGGCAAAGTATCAGGGTGCGCCAGCACCGAGTTTTCCGTAGTATCGTGCATGCAACCCATGAATGAAACCATGACGCCCACAATCAGCGCGTGCGCGTGAGGAGTCGAGACACGTCCCGTCCCCCATCGAAGCACAGAAACGCGAGGCGAGTCCCCCCCTCGCGCGCGCGTCGTTACTGCATCGCCTAGACTGCTTCGAGACTGGGCCAGAGGAGGTCGCTGCTGCTGGCCGTCCCCCGTCCCAGTCGTGGGGCGGGGGTTTGGCAAAAAAAAAAAAAAAAAAAAAAAGGGTTGCAAAGCAAAAGTTTGCGCAGCGTAACGGCGCGGGTACGGGATATCCCAATTCCAGACCAGCACGAGGCCAACGACGCCCCTCTCTCGGAGGCATCATCACGACAGCAAGCTCTGGCAACGGCGCGCGAAGGGGGGCGTCCGCACCGCCAGCACCTCGCACCTCGCACCTCCGCGGACTGCAAAAGCCAAAAAGGTCCATCCTTACGTGAACACAAACGACACACAATCCTGTGCGCTATGTACCAAAAACCCAGCCAGCCAGCCGTTAGAGACCGAATTGGCGGCCATCTCAGCGGCAGGAGATATGGAGACGCGGCCGGCGGAAGACGAAGCGTAAACGAAGAAGGAATCGTTAAAAAAAATAAAATAAAAAAGCGCGGCGGGAGGGCGGTCCAGGGGCAAAAAAAGGTAGCCCGTGTGAAAGCATCGTCCATGCGGTACAGCAGTTATGGCGCGATGATCGCGAGTTCGAGAGATTTGGGCCCAGGACAGGCATCGCGAACCGCCGAGCCCAAGCAAAGGCACGTCCCCCTTTTTTTTTTCTGGCCATGGGCAGGTAGTTGGCAGGTACGCTGATGTAACAGCAAGATGGGAAAGCAAGGGATCACACTCACACGAAGCTGATATAGCGTGGGATGTTTGGTGCAAGCAGAGATATTCAGAGACGCGGAATTGGCGAGGCAGGCCTCAAAGGCCCTGAGGGGATGCGACCTGAAATTCGTAGTACTGTACCTACACGTACTCGCCCTGTCTGTGCGCCGTGAACCAGTCAACGGCTTTCTGTTGCGAGGCCCGAGGGTTACGTATCAGCCGGATTTTCCCTGGCAGGAGCCTCGAAGTTGTCAAAGTGTGTCAGTATCACCATGACGTTCCTCGTGGTTCACATGCGCTGTCGCCACCAAACACTGCAGGAACCACCACAAAGCGTCGACAATTAGAATGTATTGGGGTTGACAACACTCATAGCGATCTAGTCGACACGTATGCTCGGCCCAGCCATCGCAAAGGGTAGTGGCCACTCCAGTCCCTGAACTGGTATCTAACTGAGGCAATCGCAATAAAGGTAAGGCACAAAGAAGGCGGAGGGGGAGTGAAATGGAATGTCAGGGGAAGGGGTAAACGAAAGTGGGGTGATCCCCTGCAGGGTTGACAGCACGGTAGTTTAACATCGGAGGATATAGATAAGACAGTGACGTGCCGCCTGCCTCAACGGAAAGGTTAATGCACCAAAAAAAGAACTACTGAAAAGCCAATCGGGAAAAAGTACACAGAGAAAAGGCCTTGTGATGATTACGATTGCGTCATGATGCCAGGAAGTGACGAGTAGAGAGACAGGACCCAGGTCGCCCAATAGAGCAGACACTCATCGCTGCGAAATAGGAATCTGGCCCCGCGGGGGTGCTGCTGGCACAGGGCCCGTGTATTGCCGTGATGGAGTGACTGTGCCTGGTGTGCCTCCGTTTTGTCTCGCGGTAGGCTGTCCATTAGTTTGATAGACAGGTTGTTGGAGAGCCGGTTGACGTGGAGGAACGACTTGAGGATTACGTGATGTAGGGGCAGGGTGCTGCTGCTGCTGCTGTTGTGGTTGTTGCTGTTGTTCTGGCTGTTGCGCTGGCTGAGGGGCTTTTGGGCCCGTAGGCTCGTCAATAGCGCTCGGCGCGACATATAAACCCTTGTCAATATGCTGAGGGATGGGTTGGATCTCAGTGCCCAGTTCTTGTTCAATCCTGTAGAGATTGAAACGGTCCTCATAGGTCACAAGGTTAATAGCGAGACCCAGATGTCCGAAGCGTCCGGATCGACCAATTCGGTGAAGGTAGGTCTCAGAATTCTTGGGAAAGTCAAAGTTAATGACGACGTTGACGGCTTGAATGTCGATACCACGGGTGAGCAAATCTGAGCAAACGAGGTTTCGACAGACACCATTGCGGAAGTCGTGAAAGACGCGATTGCGGTGTGCCTGAAGCATCTTTGCGTGCGAATAAAAACATGAATAGCCTAGCTCAGTAACTTTTTTAGCCAGGAGCTCGACACGATTTGTTGAGTTACAGAATATTATTGATTGATTGATTTGCAGCTTTGGGGAAAAAAAATAAGACCAGCGTAAGACGACGAGTGGACATGGACTGAACCTTAGAGAAAAGGGTGTTGAGACAATGGACCTTCTGCCGCTCCTCGACATAGGCATAGTATTGAGTGACGCCGCGCAGTGTAAGTTCATCCATGAGATTAATTTCATGAGGAGTGCTCATATGCTTGTCCTAATTGGCATTCAGCTGGTTGTGCTGAGGACGACAAAGGTGAACGAAGGCTGACCTTGAAATCTTTTACAATAAGGGGAAAGGTAGCAGAGAATAGCATGACTTGACGGGTCTTGGGGAGGTATGAGAGGAGCTGTTCCATGACGGGTGAGAATTCGGGTGAAAGCAGTTTGTCGGCTTCGTCCATGACAAAAACGGGACATTCACTAAAGTCGGCCACACTTTTGCCGGCGAGATCGAGAATCCGACCGGGCGTGCCAACGAGAACATGTACAGGCTCAGATAGGCGGAGAATGTCGTCTTTTAATGTCGTTCCGCCGGTGGTAACCATGACTTGTACGCCCATATGCTTGCCGAGGGTTTTGCAGACCTGGCTCGTCTGGAGGGCGAGTTCGCGCGTGGGGACAAGGAGGAGTGCTTGGATTTTGCTCTTATTGATGTCGACCTGTTGTAAGGCGGGGATAACAAAGGCGGCGGTCTTGCCGGTGCCGTTCTTTGCGCGGGCGAGGATGTCACGTCGGGTGAGGGCGACTGGAATAGCCTCTTCCTGGATGGGGGAAGGTTTTTCGAAACCGGCTTCGAAGATGCCCATGAGAAGCTCGCGACGGATGAACATGTCCTCAAATTCCAGGCCCTTTGTGGCCTTGACATCTTCTGTTTGTGGACGGCTGTCGCGTGGGGGCGCGTGGAGGCCGCTGCGCCAGTTATCGGGGGGACTAGAGTCGACGGTGGAGGGTCACGGGTGAGGAAGATCTACATGCGGAAGTATGAGGGCGTACTCACGGTGCTGTGGAGGAAGAGCGCGTGGATTGGACATTGTTAGATAACGTCGGGGTTAGCTACGAACGGGCGGAGGGGGGCGGTGAAGGATTTTCTGCAGAGATGAGAAAATGGCAAGGGACGGATGAATAAGCGAGGAATTGAGTTGGCAAATGTGAAAAGTAAAAAAAGTAAAAGCCTGGGTTGGGGTGCGTGTTCAAATTGTTTGTTGGGCTGAGCGGAGCGAGCTTGCCAGTGCGGTGTACTGCAGTCCGTGCGTGCGACAACAGAGTTTCTCTGCGCCACAGCTGGCCAAACTCTCCGCTTCAATCCGTGTGCGTGCCGTTGTGCCTGTAGACAGACTTTTTTTTTCTTTCCGGGCGACAGTGCTACTGTACCGTACTGCTGTACCGACAAGGATTCCTCTGCTGCAGATGCAACGTTATTTTACGGGGCCCTTTTGCTGGGTGCGACCCTCGCTCTCTCCCGCACAAAAGCTAAGCGGGCAAGGTCGAGACCGCGAACGCGATTCAGCGGCGTTTGATTAATACCGATATTGATTGGCGGGCAGCTCCATATCCGGTCAATGACGGTGCCTGTCGGCCACGTTCGTTCCGATCTGGAATAGTGTGGGTCCTTGTCCACCCGACCGTGCCCAATAAAGCGCTGGGGGTGGGCCTGCCTGCCTCTTGGCGGCCTCCCCGGGCTCTTGACGTATCGTGCTGCCTCCATACAGGTCTGCCTTTCCTGCTCTTCGTTTCACCGTGGCCATCAGCTGACAGATCTCCCTTATAACTGTAGCAGGCTCAGCTGCCGTGTTTCCGAGTCCTTCTCATCTCCTCGCAGACACTCCTACTCCTTTCACGTTCTTTCAACCACACACTCTTTTTTGTTCAAAAGCTACCAGGATTTCTTTCATGTTCACCCCTCCTCCATCTCCTCTTCCTGGGCCTCATGCATCCTTCCATGGTCCGGTTCCTCCCGTTCCACCTCCTCTCCTTCTCCGCCGTTATCTCCCCAGCCATCTCGGACTCCACATCTAGTCCTCTCGCAACCTCCCCCGAAGTGTGGTAGCAGCAGAACGGGGCCGGGGCCGGAAACGAGCGTGCAGGCCATTTGGGATCGCAAGCGTCGAATCGCATGGCGCACCGGAATAATGGTCATCGTTGTTCCACTCCTGCTCATCCTGGGCACGCTCTTGACGCGCTTTCCCTCGCGTTCTTTCTTGTTGGGCTTGCTAGCGGGCCCTTCCCCATCACCTCATATCGACATCGCCACTCCCTCCGACGGGATCGGGGACCCAGTGCACGCTCTACATCGGCGACAGAGCGGCACGATCACGATGCCCACATCTACCCCTAGCGGCTCGGGGATAGTCTTTCCATCGGCGACTCCCAGTAGCCCCAAAAATGCTTCTGGGGACGTGCCTACAATTCCGTCATCACCCGTTACGCTTCCCACCCCGTTTCCTCAGGCCTTCGACACAACGATGTCTGACAACTTTACGACAAATTCATGTAAGACGTTTTTCACAAATATGACACAAACACTCCCTTTTCGTCAATGTCGACCGTTCTCCTTCTTATCCCAGACATCCTCCGCCTTTTTGCAGGTTCGTGGCCCTGTTTTACCTTTGACAGCAATCATTCTCACTCCTGATGTTGATACGTCCTTCGCGCGCTCAGGCACAGTCAAATCTCACGGAACTCAACATCGATGTTTGGGGTACCTGTAACACTGACGTTGACGCGGATCAGTGCGCAGCCAATATGGGATGGTTCGAAGCACAGCTGCAGACCGCGTGCTCCCAAGAGACACGTGAAGATAATCAAATGGTTTTGCAGGCGCTTGCCGGTGCGTTTCTATTCTTCCCTTGTGATCGGGAGTTCTTTTCTCATTCACACGTTGCCGTCGCTTTCACAGGTTTACAGTCGTATTCTATGATGCGAGATGTGGCTTGCTCGGCGAATAAAAATACGTCTACGTACTGCTACGTCGAAGCAGCCAGCAGCTCAGACCCCTCGGATCTATATGTCTATTCCCTCCCCTTTGGGATTCCCCTTCCAAACAATACCTTACCGTCATGCTCTGGTTGTACTAGTGGCGTAATGTCCCTATTCGCATCGCACGTAGACCAAACGGATGGCTTGAAGAAGACATACAATGCCGCGGCGAAGCTGGTGTCTTCTAAATGTGGTGCATCTTTTGTTCACACTCAGTCGACCATTGCGGCGTCATCGGCGCTGCCATGGTTTGGGGGGGACAAACCACTGTCTGGTTGGGCGGTTGCGTTTACGCTAGGTGCATTTTTAATGGGACTACTATAAAGTTTTTTTTACATTGGATACCGGTTAGCTCGTAGTATTTGCATCCATTACTTTCTTTCTTTTCGCTTACTCGTTTTTTTTGTTTTTGTTTTCAATCGCACAGACTTTCACACATGGTAATTGGGATGTGGGAATCGACTGCTTGATGTGTCGCCGGTGTATGACGTGATAATCATCGTAAGCGCGGTGGCCGCGCGCTCCAAATTCTCCGAGCTCTCCTCTCTGATTCAGCAATGCAAACATATGTCCATTTCTGCTCCAGCTCCATCTCATCTGTTCTTTGCCTCACCCCACCCTTCCTCTATGCAACCCGCAACGCTTCTGTGTTCCTAGACCGCACCGCAACAACCGAGATCCCGATCAGCTGTAACCGGAGTCGCCGCATTTGGAATCGTTAACAACAGCACGGTTTTCATCGTACCATAAAGACCCTCGCTCTCTCGCGCACCACGCCGTACCGCACCACCTGACCCCCATGCCGCGCCTGCGTGTTGTAGCCGGGCCTTCCCTGGATGCGCTCGTGCCCATCTCGGTCAACTCTGGCGTGTCACACGACATTGTTTCCGACGCTTTCGAGGGGCAGATTGCAACGTACATCAAAGATTTCACAGACGAGAAAGGAAATATCTTAGACAGTGAATACTTTCGGCGGGAAGACCGGAAGGGCATCACCTGGAGCATACAAGTACAAGGCATGTGGTTGCTCTCGTCCCTGTCCCCTTTGCCCCCGCCTAGGCCTGCCACGCTAACGAACGAGATTGCGCATACACAGGTCGTTTCCTTCGCCCCATCTCTGCGGATGATGTGCTCTTCGGAAACACGTTTGACCGCCCCCTAAAATTACCCTGGGGCACCAGTGCAGCACTCAAGTTTATGCAGTAAGCACCCTCTTTCGACCCCTTTTTCTTCCAAAGAGGCACAATGACACCTGACGTCATCACGACGACCCCTTCGCTATCTCAGTTTCATTGACCCGACGCTCGAACACGACCTTACTTCGAATACAAAACCATGGGCGCTTTCCCCTTTCATTTCGACGATGCCGCACGTCGCTCACCGACGAATGCCGTGTCCGTCTCGATCGCCCTCGTCGACGCTCACAATCCCTCAACCCGTCCCCAACGAACCGCAGTCCTCGAATCATGCCATCAACAGTAAGGCCTGGCCACCCTTTCCGTCTCCGCAGTCCCTCTCCGAAGACACGGCGCAGTTGCACTTCGCTCTCAGCCCACCGCCCTCACATTCGCCCTCGCCCTCACCCTCGCCGCTTGTCTCACGTCATCCGTCATCAGGGACGGCCACCCCTGAGTCTGAAGGCTCGGTGCCGACGTCTGTCGCGGAGTCGTCCGAACCTGACGACGCGTGCATCGCTACGCCCCCTGAGTCGCCGATAGGTGAAGGCAGTCGCTCGAAAAAGAACAATCGCATGTCCGCGGCGTTGCTTGCGTCGCTTCTGTCTGCAAGCCCCGAGGATAGGAGGGAGCGCAAGGAACGCAAACGCACGGAGAAGTTTACGAGGCACGAACAGGCTGTGCAGGAACTACGCACCGCAGACCGTCGCCGCGCGTATTTTCGTGATGGGTCGCATCGGCGAGAGCTCACGTTTGGACCCAAGGTACGTGCACACCACATAACCATAAGCGGCCTCACTTCCCCGTACCCACTACCCGAGTTGATCATTTGTGTACCCCATTAGGACATATTCACGATCGACTTTTGCTATGGCTTTATTCACTTTTCGCCGACGCTCGCGTTGCATCTGCCCGGCGGCATCTCGTTTGACTTGATGCATTATTGGGACGGCCAGCCCGTCCGCTTCGTGTGCTGTGAGCGCAAACGAGAGGGCGAGGAGGGCGATGCGGGCTCGGACGTGCCGTGG
Organism: Russula brevipes; assembly: GCA_022496215.1. NCBI lineage: Eukaryota > Fungi > Basidiomycota > Agaricomycetes > Russulales > Russulaceae > Russula > Russula brevipes. The sequence goes on from WTXF01000021.1 coordinate 180,873, forward strand.
GGTCGCATATTGTGGTGCATGGCGATAGAGCTCGTCCCAGACGAACAGGAGCCGCCCCAGGCCGAGCCCCATGCCCAATCTGAGTCCCGTACAGCCAATGCTGCGATCAACGGGGCACCACAGTCCCATCATCCATCAGGCGATGGCGATGACCTCACGGATGGTGTGGACTAGCCGTGCAATCTGTCGTCAGCGGAGCAGGTGAACAGCTCCATTGGTTTAGTGGATTCAAAACGTCATTAATGCATCACTGCATCTTAACTGGTCTCCCGTACCACGGTGGGCCACGTGGACTCGCAATCACTTAATTCGTATTCGGTTATCTTGTGAGACCTCTCACTAGTACAGTCCCTCACCCGATATCGGTCAGCTAGTAAGTCCCTAGCATCGGTCAAGCATGGATGTCACATCATTTCTGGTCTTTTCACTCCAAAAAACACAGGTCATTTCATTAATGTCTACTTAACCTACATCAGAAAGGAACAATATTCCAATTTGTGGCACATCTACAGACGTTTGACCGATGTCCAAATTGCTTACTAAGCTGACTGGTATCAGGGTGAGGGACTGTATTCTAGTAACTGGCTATAGTTTCGTCGACGCATCGGTAAACGGATCTGTAGTGCAAGGACTGCTATACTGTAATATCATTATTGTTATTAGGGCACATGTGATTCCTCGGCGTTCCTAAAGTCGTACCTGGGCGGCGCTCCATTTCATGATCATGCGCTCATGGACTCATGCTTCCATTTATTGTGCGCCACTCGGTCCAGCCCTTCTACCGGTCCTTAATATTGGATATCTGGTTGAGAACTTCTGATTATCGTCTATAAGGATTCCAAATGGGTATTGCAGTTGTGTGCCAGAATTAGTGACGGTCCCGAAAGGTGATGTTTCCACTCGGTAGCGCTCATGCGCGCATAGAGCTGATCTTCCCACAGTAATTTATGGGCTCGCTCATAGAAAAATCCACATAACAGAAGAAATTGGCAGAGGATGCTATCAAGCACTGGCAATCCGTGTAGTTCTGAGTGCGAAGGAAGACAATTTCGGCGCTTCGATTCGAGGGCCAAGGCCAGTGCCAGTGCCGGTGAGAGGTGGAAAGGCACTGTAAAAGACAAGAAAGTTTTTTTTTTATAAAGAACAACACCGACGCTCGTTCCTGAGCGAAACGTTTGTGACTTGCATCTAGATATTTTTGGAGCTTTCATAAGCCTTTATAAAGTCAAAAAAGGTATAAAAAAAAAGTCGAAAAGTCATTTAACCCCACTATTATTGAAGCCAAAGAAAGTCAAGAGAAAGTTGTTTACAACCCTTTTTGATTTTCAGAAAATACTCCCTATAAAAAGCCAAAAAGGTCGAAAAGTCACAACAGTTTTTTTTGGTATTTTTCAAGAACCGGGGGAAGCAGAAAAGCGTTTGGATGGAACGAACGAACGAAGTTTTCCGAGCACAGCGAAAGATAAAGATCTAGACCCGAGCATAGCAGACCAGAGCGATATGAAGATATCGGGGTGGGTCAGTCAGGAGCAGGATTCAGACACTAGTACTCGAGGAGAGAGAGAAGACGCGCATAAGCCGACTCGGATCGGAACCTCCTCCGCAAAGTCAACACCGACGTCGTGTGCGCGCAACCCCACATTCAACCCCGAGAGGGTTGGAAATAAATGATGAGAGTGCCTCCGTCGTGTTAACTTCTTTCGAGGATGATGCTAAAGCGAGGCTGCAAACAAAAGGGTCTGTTTTTGCCCCCCCTCCCCTACTACAGTAGTAGCTGACACGACCACTTACTGCACGTATCTCTATCACGCGACACTTTTTGCTTTCAATGAGTGAATGCGCTTGCCGAGCGTGCGTAAGCGTTAAGCGTTCTATCGCCCCTCGGACCCGTCTTTCCCCGAAAGAAACGTTCCGACTAACCCCAGATACAGTAGTACATGTGTGAGTTGACACAACCAGCACAGGCCACTATGGACTTCGGGCTCGGGCTTTCGCTTTCACCACAAACGAAAAAAAGGGAGAGTATCAATAATCGGGAATCGGTCAATCAAATCCCCCGATCCGATCCGACCCAACCCTTCCCGCCGGCATCGTCGGCGTTAATGATGACTTAGTAAAGAGTGATTTGATGGATGGAGTGATGCACGATGATGATGAAGGGGAATGAGTAGTAGATGCTCTCTCGAGTCAAAAGAGTCGAGTCACATACTTAGTCACCGGGTGCTCGCTGCTTAGGGCATGCCGCCGGCACTTAGTACTTAGGTAGTGGGCAGAACAGAAGCCAACGCAGGGAGGACTCTTGCTATCTCAGGTTGAGTCGGGAAGCGACCGCGGCCTCCCACAATCGGCTCCGGGTTTCTGACAGAACAATTTTGGCGGCGGAGTCATACAGTCATGGACAACATGAAGGGCGCAAAAGGTAAAAGGAGACACAGTTACGATACCTTGATCTGTAAGCCGAGTGGGAACGGAACTTAACGGAAGGCGAAAAGCGTTTTGGATGATAAAGAATTGGAATTGACGATTTGCTCGGCACCGATGATATGACCGATCACACGATCACATATCACACGTCATTTGTCCGTGTCAGCGTGTATTTTTTTTGGTACTGGCACGCGCATACATCGAGGTGCTCATACCGGAGACACACCCTCCCTTCTACTACTCTACATTACCATACTCGAACAACAATTACAACAAACAACAGCCGAGAACAACGTGTACCACGAATATTAAAGAATGTGCGGTGGAAGAAAGAATTGCAAGTAATATCAGATGAATATATGTGATGAGCGTGTCGCGATTATGTAGTAATACTGTAAATGGTCGAACCTAGGGAAAAGAGGATAAGGGAGGGAGCGTGGTGCTCATTGCCGCAAGCACTTGATGAGCTTGTTCACACCATCGAGGCCGAAGCCCTCGTCGGCGGGGTAGCAGACATACATCGGCATGTGCTGCGAGTGGAACTTGTTCTGCAAGGCACGAAAGTCAGAGATCGTCATCACGAAAGAGTCAGAAGAGACGCGGACGCACCCGGAAGTCCCCGCGGCGCGTGAGGCCTGTTAGACCGATGACCTTGTTGTACGTCTTGCTCAACCAGGTGATCTTCCAGCCGCTCAGGTTGTCGACAGGCGTGAGCGAGTCGGACGCCGTGATGCCAAACGTGACTGCGACCCCGCTGCGCCTGACGCCGGAGGGCGACGACTTGCCAGAGGAGCCCGAGGATGCGGATGGGGGTGGCGAGTCGGAGCGGCCAGAGTCGATGCTCTGCGAGCGCGAGTGGCTCGACTTCTCCTCGAGCTTGCGGGCGACTTCAACGTCGGTCTTGGTCCACACGAGTGCCCCGTCTTCCGATTTGCTGTCCGAGTCATCGGTCAACACGCCCTCGTCTTGGATGTCCGACATGGCGCGGTAGATGATCGTTTCCGATGTGCCGCGGGGTGCGTTCGGGAACGACACTGCGTTCTTGATCTGGTACTGCTTGTGGTGAATGCTGGTCAGGACGAGAACGGCGACGATGTTGGAATCCTTCTCGGCGATCCAGTAGCGACGGTGGTCAAAGTCGAGCCACGGCTGGAAGGATGTCTAGACGGGACTATTAGGGGCCCTGAGCATGTGGTGGACATTACGGGAGGGACTTACGGAGGCGATCTGGATGCCTGTCTTGCTCTTCTTCCAGTTGGCAATGCCTTCCTCGACTTGGCGCTTCATCGCGTCGGTCCATTGCTCGGATTGCACCTCACGGACTTGAACGTTTTCACGCTCGGCACGACGCAGGTTCTTCTTGAAGTCCTTGACCTCAGACCCTCCACCGTGAGAGTGAGCAAGCTCGACAACCGAGCGCGGGTCCAAGAAATCCTCGACGATACAGCTGAGTGTACTCCATCCAAACTTGGAGCCTTGAGCTCCGAGAACCTGCTCCATCTGACCATCAACGCAGAGCCAGATCGGGCGGAGCTTTTGAGACCTTGCCCAATCGATGAAGGCGGCGCACGTTGCCTCGAGGGCAGCTGGGTCCGAGACGATCGGGTTACCCCAGGCAAAGACGAATGGATCGGAACGGAGGTAGCCTTGGACGGGGGGGAAGGAAGAATGAGGAATAGGGACAGAAGGGCGCCAGATCTTGTAGCGGGCAAACTCGAGCCACGAGGTGGCAGACGAGGAGCCATACTGGGCGATTAATTCAGCGATACCTGCCTTGTCGCCGGTGGCCTTGTCTGCTTCGACATCGGCGGCTTGCTGTGTAGGAGAAGCTGAAGGCTGCTGGAAATCAAACACTTCCGTGTCGACCGGATCCTCTGCAGGGGATGGGGATGGGGACACAGAGTCTGCAGGTTGCGGGACAGAGGGCTCGCTCTGCGCAGGTTGACTGCGGTGTTCTGGTTGCGTAGGTGGAGTGCTGGTATCGGGGGTGACATCAGGGGTAGGCTCTGTGGTCGACTCTGAACGCCAGTAGCCATTGAGCTTTGAGAGACCGCCCCGAGCCCTAGCGTTGAAGGCTGAAGTGTCGAAAGGGATGCGTGAGAGGAGGGTGGCCATTACGGGATCGGTGTAGATGTGGTAAGGTTAGAGAAGAAGGGAAAACTGGAAGGGAATGAAGTGGAGTGCGTGACATGGACACTGATTTTATAAGTGGGGCGAAAGCCCTAGACCCCACCGGAGTAGACATCCAGGTATGTTTGGATTTGGGATTTGGAACGACCAGAGGCGGAAGAATACGGCCAGATGAACGCCAAGCGGATGAGTCATGGCAGGATGACTGTACACAGCCACCGCCACTTTTTTTTTTGCAACGGCTTGCTTATCGGCTCCAGCCCGAGGCGCGAGTATACACACGGACTCCCAAACCCACAGACGTTTCTACCCCCGAACTTCGGACGAATTGATGGAAGTAATGGAATATGACAATGCCCTCCTTCGGAGTTGATGTCAACCAAATCCGGGCGAACCTCTACAGCCATGGGACCAAGTACGCCGGACGATTTCGGTTCGGAATGACACTCATTGTCTGGGTCACCTGGTCATGATCGGAGAACAGAACCCTGGAATGGATGTGTATGCATATCTTTCTCGTTTCCCTCTTCCTGGTGGGGGCTTTGATGTCACTCGCTGCTTGTAGAGTTGGTGCAACGCCAATGAGAGGAGCATGATTGGAGCTGGGGGAACGACCTCCACACCAGCACCTCACAGTGATTCCGGCACCGGAACATGTGTTGTGCTTGGCATCTGAGTAAGTAAGTGGCATGTAGTCAGCGTTTTGTCAGCTCGGTTATGTCGATGATGGACTTTGAGACCGGGGACCGGGTACACACATGTGGACAATCTCACATAAGCAAGAGATTAGATAAAGAAGATCTAAGCGATCACGTGAGGGGGTAAAGTGGCTCCACAGTGTTGCTGCGCAGTTGCGCAGACACTCCTCACCTCTTTCCGCATCGCTTCCACAAGTCTTATGTATGACAAGACTCCCGTATATCCTCATCAACAGCATCTTCGTTGGGCTCGCGAGCCTTGGAAGTCCATTTATGTCTTTCAGCGGCTCCTGACAACCGTCGTCCTCGTTCCCCTATGGTTCCTCTACTATTCAATCCTTCCCCGCTCTTTTCGCCCTCGTCCTTCGTGGTCTATCGCACAGGTCGTCGTCGTCAAATTCACCAAGCGCATATACAAGGTCACCGAAGTCGCTGGTGTCACCTGGGGAACGCGCGACCCCACACTTGAACCGGATGAAACGCGTCTCACAGAGACACGGTTTGCTTGGGTGCCACCCCTTCCGACCGAGTTCCGTACGGGCATCGTCGATGATGAGCAAGTACGGCCTCAGAGAGTCGGCACATACATCTGGCCGAAAGTTCCACCTCCCGGCGCGCGCATGCGCTGCGTCATCAAGAGCGACCAGGGCGAACCACCTGAAACTCTTTATCTCAAACGGAACACTTCCTATGAACTGAGCTCAGTCATTTCACCATCAAACGAGATCCTTGATGATGGCATGACCGCCATAGCCTCACCTGCTTCTAATTATAAGCTCCCCAAAATGGACGTTCACATAACGGAAGCGCTCAACTACACTGGGGATGCAACCAACAAACTGGATGTCGAGGCCGACGCGGCTGATCCTCCTCCGCGCGTAATTGGTCTTTACCTACATGGAGGCGGTTATTGTCACATGTCCGCACACGAAGATTCTGGTACCTCCCGCGTTCCCCGCCGCCTCATGAAAGTATGTCCCACGCACGTTGGACCGCATTAAATGTCACACTGACTTGTCCTCACAGGATAATCTCTTCCAAGAAATACATGGTGCGCCATTCGCACCAAAGTCATTTCTAGATGCTTACTCCTTCATTCAGCCGTCGAATATAGGCTCTTGCAACACGCCCCCGTACCTGGCGCCCTCCAGGACGCTGCTGCTGTCTACGCGCATCTCGTAACTCACCATCTCGGTGCCCGTAAAGGCACAGACGGCAAATACCGTTATCCAGATGTACCCGTTCCCCACCACAGACACGGACATGATCCTTTAAGTATGCAAGACCTGGCCCTAGGCTCATCTACCCCAAGCATCGGTCAAGCTTTGGATTATGAGACCCGTTTCAATAGTTTCGCAGTCCCACCAGCCATAGTGGTTTCTCCTCCACCCGAAGTGGACCAACAGCATGTTGAGGCTATTCAAAGACATGGTAACCGACGTGATTCAGTGGATCCGCTGATTAGCGGAAACGATGCCATCCCGCATTTGCCCACCCACCCTCTCCATTTGACACAGGGGGGGAACGCCGACCGTGTTGCTGCAACTCATCGACCACGCATCATCCTTATCGGTGATAGCGCAGGTGGAAATCTCGTATTAGCACTTGCGCGTTGGATCCGGGATGAGGGTGTACTACCCGTCCCAGATGGGATGCTCTTGTTGTCACCGTCTTGCGATCCATGTACGTACCGTCTCATGACTAATATCCCAGCTTTGCAGATTTTGATGACGTGATCTAATCTGTCATCCAGCTCACACACTCCCCCAAGTACCTGCCTCACGTCGTCCTCGACCACACGCGGATACTGATTACTTATTGGACACTCCCGAACCACGCGCCTTGCTCTCTCGCACGTTCTTGGGTCATCATCCAATTGAGATGGTGTACTCGCCGTATATATCCCCGGCGAGCGAGTGGGTACTCTCAGTCTTCCATGGAAAGGAGGGCATGGTGGACCTGGAGCCTCTCGGTCCACACAAAGACTCGCGTGATTACCGCGACGAGGGCATCAAAACATACGATTGCACCATCAGCGGAGCTCCCACCTACCCTGATGGTCGCTCTGCGGCGAGTAATCCGTACATCCGTGTGCCGGAAGGCATGGGCCTGTTCACGGACTTTCCGAGAGCGATGGTTGTGGTGGGTGACGCTGAGCGACTAGAGCGTGAAGTGGTAGCATTAGAGAGAGCCCTCGAGCATGATGGCGTTCGGGTAAGGATGGTTTGGGCCAAGGACGCCGTTCACGACGTATTGATCATGGCGACATGGGACGAGCGAGTCCGTGAGGGTATATGGAGGGAGATCGGTACGTGGATTCATGAGGTTGCGGTGGAGTGAGTCGGACCCCCAGATTAGGACTGAGCGCATTGCGGACATGGACATTCATATTTTTTACGTTACGAATACTGGCCGAGGATGTTGTATTGCTATTTAGAGCGTTAAGCGCGAGATCTGCGTGGCTGCTTGGATCGAAATGGGTGTGATTCTCGCAGTTCGGTGAAACACGGTGTGGGAGCGAACTGTTCTGCAGTTCCATTTCATCGATGGCCTCGAGGATTACCAAAATACATACATAGAAGTCCGCGTTGTAGCATATACTGTAACGCGCAAATATCAAATAAATCGCAGACGTGATGTTGCATTCCCCCTAGCGGTGCAACGCTCGTCGCTACTCAGTATACCGAGAGGACCGAAAGATTGATGGTAGGGGCGTCTCGCGGTGACGGTCCAAGACCAATACACTGGCCATGCGTAGACGATACACACGCGGGAAGGAAGGGGGTCGCGTGGTGGAGACCAACAGTGGATGGCCCATCAACAACAATAGTCGATCGAGTGTCGCAACGACGACGCCGCCTGGTGACGAGGACGATTCGTAAAACAAGAATCCCCGAGGTAAAGGGTTAGAGGGGATCCAGTAGCTCGGGGGCGAAGGGGGGTTTTTCGCTCGACGGTTTCGAATTGGGCCCATTTGGGCACTTGTCCGGGCGATCGACGGTGGATCAAAGAAGAGGCCGTTCATATGAGCGCGATTGCAGGCAGGAACACGGCCAGACCGGTTGTCGTCGACCGACCCAGGGTTGGGCGTCGTCCGTGTGTGCCTGGAAAGGGGAAGGGAAAAACAACGGAATGTCAGTCAAAGAGTGAGGCTAGTGAGGAGAAAAAGGTCACCCCGAACCCCGAACGAAACGAACCAACTGTATTGCTTGTGACGTGACGCGATCGCCCGCCGACGAAGCGCGGTGTGGAAACTTTTCCGTCATGAGCGGAAAAACAAGAAGAGACCGAGGCAAGGCGTTTGCCAATACAGTACGGTGACAGCAATGTAGCCACAACAAGTGAGAAATGCGACAACGGCTGCCGCGCGGCGTGTGAAATGACGGCGAGGCGTTCGTTGAACGATGAATAGATGAATGCGTGAATACGCTGCATCGCGTGCAGTTCTAGTTGGGAACACGCTGCCTGCGCAAGGCTGGGTTATATCATCCGCAACGCCGTTTAGGGATCCTCGCACCCACATTCCTAACTTACCACAAATGTGAGAGCGGACGGTTTGAAACCCATTTTTTTTCTTATCCCAGAAAGGCATAGCGAGTGAGAGATAAGAGTGACATTTGGTGACATGACATATTCAATCTTGGTTAAGCGTCGGCGAAATTGGCATGGTCGTCTGTCGCTTTGTTTTCGCTGACGATCAATTTGGCTCCGGGATAAAGTTCTTGGCATATGTATAACCTGGCGCTTGTCAGCAAGCGATCCGAGACAAGGTACGAACCTGCGGAATAGAGACTGATTGGTGGGCATTTTTGGTCGCAAGCACGGAAGCAGCCAAGTGCCCACACTACCAAGCCCATAGAACAACGCAGATGAACCAAAAATAAAGCCCAATGGGGATCAACGACGCCCTCTTTGGGCAGAGGTGTTGTCGCACGGGCGTTACTCGGGGCCTGCAAAGAAACGCCAAGCAAATGAAGCAGACCAACGGGCAGAGTGGCGCGTCCCTTGCGAGAGGAGAGCGATCTCCTCTTATAGGCCGCGCGCAGTTGCCAAGCCCAAAGCCAAAAAGAAGGGTTTGAAACTCTGGCAGAAGTCGTTTGGCCACCCAAGTTGTCATGGCCTTCAATGCAAACGTTCGCAATCGGCTGTTCTCGAATACGTAACTGTCAAAAAAAAAAAAAGTTCTGCCTGGAGCAGACCAGAAATAACTGTGTCAAACGCGAATGAGTGACGGGCGACGACATGATTTACCGGAGTGAAGCTTATGGCTCACTACGGGCATGTAATCCAATTCAATTTCGGCAAAATGCTGGAGTCGGATTGGCTGCCTTTCGACAACAACTGAATTGGCATTATATCGGAAAATGCCCGCCGCGGCTAAGCGACCGCGATGATGGGATAAATGAGAGGTAGAAGCAGTGCTAGTGAATTGAACCGTCGCGTAACCGCGCGGTGTGCCAAGTGAACTGGACTAACTGATGAGCGGCGTCGCGTACCAGCGTCATGTCACCTGCATGGGTCGGGGGTAGTAAAAAACCATTGAGGGGTCCTCAAAATGAAATGTGCGCCATTCCAATATATAAATGATCCCATGTGCGGTTTGCTGGGAATCGATTGAACGGTCGGTCGCGGTGTGGTATACTTCATCTGGCACCCTCCTGCCTCACCCGCCGCCTAAAACTACGTTCGTTTCCCCCCCAACATTTCGCTTCTTCATCCCCCTTCTCTCCTTCTCCATCATATCCATGGCCATCCCCCGCCCGTCCAGTCATTTACGTCCAGTGCCATTCAACCGTGCCTCCACTTATTCCACCAGTTCCAAACGCAACTCTGATTTCTTTCGCTCCGGTCTCCCCAGTGACCCGTTCTCGAACGCTGTGTTCCGCAAACGAGATCCGGTCATCTTGGACTCTGGAAGGCTCTTTCTTACTACCACCACATCCCAGCCTCTGCGGGATGTCATCCTCGTCCTCGGTGGTGAGTGCAGCCCCTTCTGTGTGTTTCATTCACCCACCAGTCGTCGGTCGTAACCCCTCCAGACCCAACTCCCCAGGACGTAGCCCCTCTGCTCAATTCAGAGCGGCTTGCATCCTCCCTCCTCATCCTCGTGTCCCACAAGCCCCCACCAATCCCTCCGGGGGTGCAGCCAGCAGTCACCATCCTTCGTCTCGAGGAGCCGCTCGCCCTGGAGCAGGAGGGTGCCGTTCGTCTCGTAAATGTCCTAGAATGGGCCGAACGTGTCGCACGGATATGGCGGAAGGTTGGCGGAAACGGCGTCAAGGAAATTGCCGAGTGCGATCAAGATGACTTTGGCACCCTCGCGCTCCCCCCGAATACCCGCCGCCGGTATTCCGAAACGCATCCGCCGTCTCCGGCCTCGTCCACCTCCCGCCTGTCTTCCATAAATTCTACCTTGCGTGGACTGCGTGGTCATCGGGCTCTTCCGCCGCCTGACCCGTCACAGCGGTCATTTGATGCGCTGCTCAACTACCTGCCTTCCCACATATCTGATAAGGCTCTCCTTAGGCTCACCATCCTCGTGACCACCGTCAGCCAGCCGTTTCTCATCCCTGCTACTCCACGCGCTACTCGGTCGCCGCAAGCATCACAACCGCCGAGCCCCACCCGCAACTCGTTTTTGAAGCGCATATCTGTTTATTCTGTGACCACCCCGCCCGCCAACTCTGAACTCTCGCTGAACAGTTTCACTGCTGGCAGTCCGCCTTTTTCGCAGGGTCCACCGATCAAAGCCCATCTCGTGCATCTGCTGCCGGCGCGCCCGCGCAATTCGGTGGCGAACCGCGTCCTGCACAGCATCGAAACCTTTTTGCTCTCGTTCTCGTTTCCCATCTCGCTGGGAATGGGGGCACAAAAACCGGGTATGTCCGAGCTCCCGCGCACCTGCCTCCTCGAGGCGGCCGCGTTCTCCGAGCCCGTCGCGGCGCCTTCGGGCCTGCTGGGCACCACCGCCGCCGCCACCTGGTCCATCGCGGAGGTGCTGTTGAGCGGCTGCCTCGACGACGAGCCCATCCCGCGGGTTTGGCTCTCGGGAGCCTCGGACATCGTCATCTCGGCGTCGCCCGAGTCGCGATTGCCGCCCGCCTCGACAGCGGCGGCGGTGCACGCCGCCGCCGCCAACCCGAGGCTGTCGTCGTCCTCGGCTCCGTCGCCCGTCCCGTCTGCCGATCTTGGCCCCAATGGGCAGCGGATGCAGGCGGTCTCGCTGGACGACTCGTCGTGCCACGCTGGGCTCATCAAGGAGACGACGACGATGCCGACGCGCGGTAAGCGTTCGTGGCTGTGGAAGTTCTGGAAACGGCGCATCGTGATGGCGCCAATGTCACGCTGAGACGTCGGTGGTCGAAATACACAATTATTTTTTTTACTACTACTACCACTACTACTAGAGATACACCATTTTTTTACTTTGATTGTGCGGACGGGACGCCGCATCCCCGCCTTTTATCAATTTTTTTTCTTATTGCTCTTCTAGTGTCGTGTCTCATTCTTACGTCTGTCATGACACAAACCCCTCATTAGACTCTTTTCTTTTCTTTCTTTCCATCGGACGGACATCAGCTGACCTAGGGACAAACAGCCATCCTCTCATTTACCGCGTCGGGTTCTGTGTTTACCCATCATCATTCGTTTTATTTTTCCTCTCTGCTTTCGCCGCAAATATGTACGTTTTCTGGATCTTTTGGTCGAACTGATTGGAGGTAGGGCCCATCCATACACACATCGCATATACTCGTTTTGGCTTTGGCCAGCTCTCTTGCATCATTCTCTCTCGTATTCAAAAAGTGTGTTGTGGGGTGTAGGAATAATTCGAACAGTAGACGTAGTCGAGTCACTTTTTACCGAATTACGACCTCTTCTTCCTTCACGACTCTCTTGGCACTTGCGTCGTTGTCGTAAACGTGGAGACCCTTATACAAACAAGTACAAGACAATAGATCGATTTATAGAACCCACACTTTTTCGTTACGGTACGCTGATCGGTGCATATACATGACTACATCCGTCCTTGGGAGTCCGAGACAGGAAAACGCAACGCCCAACCAACGGCGTTGCTGCCCGGCGAGCCCCGAAAGAAGAGGATCGCAGGTATCCATTAATATCCCTCGTAATCCGATGTACCCACCCACCCGTACGGACATTCGCAGGGGGGCAAAAGCCGAATCGCGAACCCCGAAATAGATATACAGATACCGCGACACCGCCCGAAAGAAGCACGAGCCAAAGTTCAAAAACAGGGTGGGGGTTGTTGTGGCGTGCGGTGTGTGCGGTGTGGGGAGGGGGGGGCGCAAAACGCTGCCATCGGCATGCGGCGTTTCTTCCTTTGGTTCTTTGATTGATGACGATATCGATGAGATGCGCGAGCGCGCGGGGGGGGGGGGGCATCCCATCAAAAAGAAGAAAGAAAAAAGGGGGTGGGGCGGGGTGCGGCACTCTAGTGTTGGGTACTGCCGCCGACGTTTCTCTCAAGTCAAGGGCAATCACGGCCAGGGCGTGTGCTTCTCTGTCAACGTCGGTCGGCGCAAGCGAGCGAAACATCGAAGATTACGGCATGGGCATAGCACGCTACATACGGGAGGGAACCCCGATGTCCATGTCACTGCCCACCCCATTCAGAAAGTTTGGACGTTGGTTTTGACAAGGCAGGGAAGGGGAGCCATAGGAACTGAAACATGTCAGAGGCTGCGCTTTGTACTCCAAAAAGCACACGTTCATGGGCACCGCCAGCCCGAAAAGGAAACGCGTGATGTACTGTACAACCGAATTCTGATGTGAGAATATAGGCCTGGAGGTCATCAGCTCAGCAACAACAAGACAAAGACATATTGGAAAGCTTGCGGACATCAACCCCCAATTCGGAAAACGTTACGTGATATCCGTTGCACAGCATAAAGGGCACAACTGGCATACTGGCGTCATGACGCAGCCCAGGTCTGTAGGTTGGGAGGTAGGGCGGGAGCAGAGGGCCACAAAGGCACGCCCGGTGCCGCAAGATCGGTAAATGCTCTTGAAAACATATATGAGTGATCAGCGCGCAGGTGTTCCTCGGACAAAAATGGTCGCAATGGAGGGTTGAAGCGTGCAATATTGTAAGCGTTCGGTACGGCGCAGAAGTCGAAGCAGGTAGCAAAGGTATGCGTTCGATCCAATACAGTAGTACAGTAAGAAGAGCTTCGTTTCTCGCAGTCGGATAAGAGCCCGAAGAGTCGGTCGCAAGGGACAGGTCCACGCAAGGCCCACGCGTCTGGAGTAGGATACCAAGGACCTCAAACGGGTAGAAGATCCGAGCCTGACATAGCGAATTGTGCGCAAAGATATCTATTGAATGGGCGACCAGTACAGAGCATAATTGTCTGAAGGGAGAGCGGCGCACGCATCGCGATAATAGCGGGGGCGGGAGCAATGGTCCTCCTTTGGATGGCCCGACTCTCATGAAGTTACAGCACCGACTAATAGATAAGCCAGGGAGGGAAATTATACGTGCACAACAGATGAATGATGACCGGGCTTGAATAGCATGCCCTTTAATAAAGTCGTTAATACATCAATGCATCAATGATCATGCCATAATGGGGCCAGCTCTAGGAGGGGTTGGGTGCGAGGAGTCGTCTGAAGATGTAACATGCAGGTTTGTCGTATGAGCTATGGTCGCAGTCCAAGTGACGAAAGAAGGCCGATGAAGTTGGCGAGGGCAAGAGAGAAAGAGAGAGATACGGCTTGCAAACGCGCACGGAACACAGCGATAGGACTTGATGGAAGCTTGCGTTTCAAGTTGCGGTGCGCAAAGCGGCGTTTTTCATTTTGAGCGGCGCGACCATGTCGCAACTGCGTCCACACCACCACCACCGAATCTCGGCAGTTTTCCCTTTTTTTTTTTTATATTACTGAAGGAAATTAAGGCTGAAATATCGCGAAATGAACAGACATCGTTACACCCCTGTTGCCTTTACCCTTCTCCCTTTTCCGACAATTGAAGACGTGCTACCTTGGCGATGGTACCTTGTAACGGAGATGCGGAGGGTGGGTGCGCGTCGCGTGAACGCGGACGAACCCGATGATGGGGCGATGGGGGCGTACTGTATGTTTATCCTTATCCTCGGCTACAGACGCTAGAGACTAGACTATCTCTTCCCCTCCTCCTCCACATTTCCCGATGTGGGAGGGTGGGGGGCCAGCGCGAAAGACGGTATTTTTTCGGGGGAACGCGCTGCGTTCTCTCTCGTGACGGGGAATGGGTGCTGGCGATGTGATGTGGTGAATGTGCAGCGCGAGCCCCTGGTGTACCCACATTGGTCCGATCGTCAAATGGTCAATACACCGCCGTTCGCTGTTAGGAGGGACGTTGCTGACATTGTCCGTTTTTGGTTTCAAAAAAGTCGTCAAAAGGGGAGGTGAGGTACGATCTTTGATCCCAGACTTGGCTGCGCAGCCCCCGTCGTCGACATCGAAATGGATGGACTGGGGAAGGGGGGCGGTTGTTGTGGGCGTGACTTTCGGATGTCCGAGGGTTGGTTGCACACATTGCGTCCGAGAAGTGCGGCATCACGCAAGATGCAGATGGATCACAGAGAACGTACGGGGATATGGATCAGGTCCATGTCGTCTGTGCCACCCCGGCCGGTGCAACTCTTTCGCCGCTCGCCGCTTGCCGCTTTGTTGCCACCACTCAGGGGCTGGGCTGATTGCTGTGCTCTTTGCCACTTCTTATCATCTATCATCATCCCACCGCTCTATAAGCCGCGGTCTCCGTCGTGTCTGAATCGTTAGTCATCGTTTTTCTTTTTCTTTTTTCGTTTTTCCCCACAACAAAATCAAATCAACTCGACAAACTCACTCATTTTGGCAAACGCTGTGGAGCAGATGTTAAGGTCTTTGGTCTCTACCCCTCGCAAGGGTGACCCCAAAACTTTACATTCCACGTATAGGCAAAGTTGCTGAGAAACCCATCGTTCACCTCGCGACTCGCGAACCCCTCTACGGGGGCACGCAGGGCTTTTACATTTCGAGACGAAACGATAATCGGATTGCGAAACTTTGCATTTTGAATGGTAGAGATTGAGATTGGAGGGACAGGGACTAAATCGTCCGCAGTCCAGGGGGAACCCCTGTAGACCCGGCTACCAGATCTTCCCCGCCCCCGGTCTCGACCTTTTGGATCGCTCTACAGTACCCGTCCCAGCTGACTTTATTGCGTTGGTTGCGCTTTTGCTTTTTGATCGTTTGGCTCAGTCGGATTACCGCGGTGTCAGCAACTTTTGCTCACAATCGGGCGAGATCGAGTCTCCGGTCGTATGTAATTCACATCTGATGTGTGTGTGTTGTTGTGTTCCTCGACCATTTCTGTTTCTGATGTTCTGAAAGATCTCGTCGACGAATCGAGACATCAGCCGACCCTGTGTTACGCTAAAACTATGTTATAGAGAGGGCGTCTAGCGTTGATCAAATAGAGAGTACTTGACAAACCTCGCTGCGAGGGTCGGACCGCAAATGTATGCGAGGTGAGCTTCGAAGAAAGCAGCGTGTCCCTTTCAGTGTCAAGTGTCGCCGCCACGGGTGCTCTCGTGAGGGCTCTTCTATATGTTGTAGAAGACGTAAGCATGACTCTGCGCCGTAACTTCGCACACCCTGTCATGTCACGGGTTGCTTATCTTTCCGCAAAACCTCATGACCTGGCTCACTCGGGACGGCGCGAGGTTGGACGGGGTTCGGTGTGTGGCGTTTCTGCCTTGTGTGTTCTTGCCCGTTGGGTGCCTTTCTCCTGTCGTGAGAAACAGAAGGACAGCTCACTCAATTGTTGTCTCCACAACCGCGAAGTGCCAGTGCCAGTGCCAGTGTGACTACGGGGTGGTGCAACCTCCTGTCACACCGTTCGTCCCACAGACGGCCCCGATGATCTGATAAAGGCAGGAGCGGGGGTGTCCCCGAATTTAACTCTGCTACTCGGGTCAGTCGCCGTCCCGGAGAGAAGCAGTGCGCCACGCTCGAGAAGCTGCGGTGCGCTGGCGAGTTTTTTCTCGCCTCGTGCCTTCGTAAGTGACTTAGATCTCCGCTCTCTCAGCTAGCGACAGGCACCGGGCTTGCGCAGCACGACGTTGTTGAACCCCAGCAACGAGGGGGCAAGCCTAATGTCCATCTCAGATTCTGATCTGACTTTTTCTCATGTGTGTTTGTATGCGTGAGATCAAGTCCGAACACCACCCCTCAACCCAGATGTCAACCAAATCGCATGTCCAGTCGTCGCACGCTTCCACAAATCTGTACTGTTTCGAACAACGAAATACACTCCGCGGATGAGCGTGAAAAGATACATCATGTACCCGAGGACCGGAAAACCCGGCGGCACAGGATGCGGATCGAGGGTTTACCTGCGTCTGTTTGGTTCCGCAACTCGAGGCTCGCGCGCGCGCGATCCTGTGCAGTGCAGGAAGAATCTATAGCCCACTTCACCTGTCCCTATCCCGCCACCGGTCCACCCCTTAGCCGAAATGCGGGGACAAGTTTAAAAGCTTGTCTATCCTAGACGTCCGTCTGATTGTGGTCGAGGGTTCAGATCGGCTATGTGCTGCCAGTGGGGGCTTTTTTCGTCATTTTTATTTTTATTCGCGCTGTCCGGGAGTGTGTTCTGCGCCTGAAGGTACCATGAACCCCATGATCTCGACATGAGCTCGGGTAAAGCTCTAGTTTGGTGAGTGGATTCGGAGCGTTCGGCTTCCGCTCCGCACCTCGAACATCAGACGCTCCGCAGCTTGGACCCCACCGAACAGCCTGAGGAGCGAGGTGGATTGCCGGTGCCCCTAATCTGCTGCGCGAGTGTGATAGATAGATAGATAGATAGAATCGCGACTCGCGGAAGAACTGACACGCACCGGATACAGAGAGTTAGCCGAGAAGTGAAATGGATGGATTTGAGAGCAAACTCTGAGGGTCGCAGGGCTTACTGAGACTGTGCTGGATGTTCTAAATCAATCAAGCGAGGCGGGAACGGGAGACCGAGCCGGCGAGAGGAAGGAAGCTCTGGCACCGGGTGAATCTGCTGCCGCCCTTTGGATGTTTGATATTTCCTTGCGGACTCAGAACGGGCGCACCAATAGAACGATTCTTCGAAGTTTTGGGTTTTGGGGAAAGGGGCAGATCACGGCAGTTTGTCTGTGCTCGTGCTCTGTGCATTACGTGGATTCGTAAACGGTTCAGAAGGCCTCGAGACCCCACTCTCCTTCTAAAACATGTCAGGGCGATGCTCCACACGACCTGTGATTCCGCTGCAACGCCGAGAGCGAAGGGGAGCGTGCACCACGCCGCTAACAGCCAGTTTCCGGCACCGAATTCCTTTTGGGCAATATCTCGAGAGTTTTGCGTAATAAGAGCCCGGATCAGGCCCTAGGGTGGTCCAATCATGGAGGGCTGGAGGTGGAGGGCTGGACGTTGGCTGACTTTAGCCTCGGAGTTACGACCAAAAGGAATCTACACGCGGTCCAGACCAGAGAGAGCTCGTTCTCTATTTGCGAAACGCCCCGGTATGGCCATTATGATCCGCAAAACCCCTGACGGTGGTCCAAAGATAGCGCCTTGGATGGAGGACGTGGCGTTCACCAGAAGATGCGAAGTCTCGAGCTTCGGGTTCTGTTGTTGTTGTTGGTGGTGGTGGTGGAGGTGGTGCCGGTCTAGGGCGGATGGTGCGGCCCAACGCAGAACGCGCTCCAGTTGTGAAAAAAGCGCGAGCTTGACACACACGCACACAATCTTCAACGCCGGCTACCAATGATTGACGTGGGTGGGATCGGAGAGCGCCGGTTCAGATCCGGAAAACCAACAAGCTGCCTGCCTGACCGACTAAAACCAAAATGTTTTCTCGATCTTGGTTAGGCCAACTGCTAACTAACCTGTTGGGTGCCGCCGACCCCTGGTTCGTTCGGCTTGGAATTCTATATGTCCGTAGCCCGGCGTCTAACGAGCATCAGGTGGTGCCAACTAGTCCACTACTGTAACTGTAGGGTGGGCATTGGGCAGCAAACCCACGACGAGTGATCAATGGGATGATCAATGGACTAAAATATTTCAGATGCCCGGGTCCAGACCCTCAGTCTTGCCCTGGCGCCGGCTTATTCGGGATACGGGCGCTCGAGGAAAAATGTTGTATTTATTGAATGTGCCCCCACAGTTGGATGATGGAGTGGAATGACTGGAGTGTTGACGCATGTTGGAGCCATGCGATGCGATCGCTTTAGGACAAAGGGGAAATAATGTTGATAGGCGCTGAGCTATCGCAACACAGACATACAGTCGAGCACAATGTCCGCAAAACCTCCACGTTGGTCTACAGGGGCTCGCTTGTTACGTCGAATCAGAAATCGATTGGCGATGGGCGAGGGATGGCACGGCCCTGTGTTTGCCAGGGCTAGCCGAGATGAATAAGTGAGTTTCTTGGCGTGGCAGGGCACACGACGTTTCACCGGACGAGCGCAAGCAACTGATACTGATTGATCAGCGCTGCCGGCTCAACAATTTGAAACGGGGGGGTCGAGACTGGAGGAGGGAGGAAACCGGAGAAAAGGTGCAGCCCAGCCCAGCGACTGCGTGACTGACACTTGGCACCGAGGGCGCGATGTTCTTTCTCGCTGTGACCAATGGCCTCGTACTTCCGACCGTTAGTCATCATTCGAACTGGCGCCCCGATCAGCAACAGCAAGCCGCTCGACAGCTGACTCCGGCACGGGGCAAAGCCAAGTCTCCATATGCACAAAATTAAATCCTCGGCCGAACAGGGGCTAGAAAGTTCAAATGTGCATCCGCATGCAAAACTAACACTTGTCTCGAGTCGGCATGAAAGTTCCGCATCATACCGAAATGAGAGGTTTGGGTGTGGGTTTGTTTGGTCTTTATTATTTTTTTGGTTCGGATGAATTCATGCCCGCAGAGTGCGGCGTGGAAAGCGGTATCCTGGATACTTGTGCGGCGGAGAGGGGGGCTCAGACAAACTGTCTGTCTATCTATACCTCTGCTGGTGTTTCTTTCGAGGGATAGATACGTTTGTCTTGCCCACGCCACGTGGGTCGCGACGAGGGATGGACGTGGCATGGCAACCAGATCGAGTGAAACGGTTGCAAAAACTCGCGTCGGAGCATATATGAAGTGCAGTTCAAACATGGTTTTATCGATATAGATCACACATAATCTCAGGTAGACAATAAAAAAAAATTACGAAACATGAAGCATGAAGCATGATCTATCGGGGGGTACTTTGAGAAGCGATGGCGTTGGATAAGGAAAGGATAAGAAATCACGACCGTGGCCACAACGGCATGCAAGAGGGGCTCGGCCCGAGGAGGAAAGAGGAGAAGGTGCCCGAGGAGGGAAACAGGTGGACTGGAAATGGGCGGGATCAGACGAAGAATGGAAGTCATTGCCATCCATTGGCACTGCGCCATGGTTGCCAACCGGGTTGCATTGTCGCTGATATGAAGGGGGGGAACAAGGACAAGTGGAATCGATGGATATGGATC
This sequence comes from Russula brevipes, assembly GCA_022496215.1. Classification (NCBI taxonomy): domain Eukaryota; kingdom Fungi; phylum Basidiomycota; class Agaricomycetes; order Russulales; family Russulaceae; genus Russula; species Russula brevipes. The sequence goes on from WTXF01000021.1 coordinate 200,644, forward strand.
GTGGATTGTGGGAGAGGGGCGAGGGGGCGAGGACGTGGACGTGGATCAGGAATGGGATGGCACGGCACGACACGGCAAATCGGCACATCGACCGCGATATCAAACTCAAAAGAGGCAGGCGTGTCTCCTGGGAAAGAAAATGGGCGAGATCCGCGGGGCTGGTGAACCGATCGCTCAGCCAGATCGCGTTGCCGTTTCTGTGTTTTGAGGGACCCAGGCGCCGCCGAGCAGGTCGGCCTCAAGTTGTGCTGGCGCCGCATGCGCGTCTAAGGGGAGAGTCAATTTGAAAACGCTCGGGTGATGTGATGGACCAGATCCCAGTGGCTTCACTGTCCTCTCTTGGGATAACTACATGAGGCAAGGCCAGATGCTGTTCAGAAGCTCTGAGATCCGGGTGCACGGCGATAGCGAACTGATGTCAGATGTGGTACACCCGAGAGAGCACGGGCGAGTTGGCACCCGCTCGCTCGTGAGCCAAGCATTTCTGCATCTCTAAGCCCTTTGACCTTTTCGGCGACTCCCTCCGTTCCACAACCTTATAAATATCCCTGGTCTCCATCTCGACTCGATGACACCCCTCCCCTGCCACTGCACCATTCCAACACTGCCTGCTCTCCCTTACCTTGCCAAGCATTCCCTCCGCTCTGCTACCCCTAAACTGAACACCCCCCCTCCAGTTATCCACTGAACATGCCTGCCGTCGTCAGCAACGCGACGCGTATCTGGGAGCTCAACATCCACTGGGACATCTCCTCCCAATGCGGCGTCTGGGACCCGAAAGGAAGAGGCGTTGATATTTGGGAATGCATCCGTGCCCGTACGTCCTCTCATTCTGTCGTCCATCCCTCGCCCCGCTCACGGTGCCCCCCCCCGCTATGCAGACAAATCCACGCCCGGAACTCAGGTCAGTTGCCGTGCCACCGCCTTGCGCAACTTTCATTTGTGCTCATGGATATTTTTTTTTCTTTCCGATCAGCCTCCGAACAGTGCATATTGGCGCTATGTTGCACGGCGATAGTTTTCCCGTAGTCAAGCATAGCCTCACCTCGCGTCGTCACCCACTCCACCCATCGACTCGTTCCGAGCCTCCTGTAACCCCGAACCGCACGTGATTATGCGCCCTTGAACTTGTACCCGTTTGGGAAGGCCAAACGCCATGTCGATGGCGCGGATCATCCAAGCCCACGAGTCGCTCTTATCGCCGTGAAACTGGCGATGAACTCCTGCGACATCTCCGGCGCTTTGTCTCCCCCCCACCTCCCTTTCATGATTCGGTTAACGTCACCTTATCGCACGATCTGTCCTTTCGAGACCATATCTGGACGACACACCTCTCACCATCTCATGTCTTCATCCCCCTCCTCTCTCATAGTTGCAACCCCTTTTCCCCCATCTCCTGGACCGAATGGTTATACCGACATTCGTAACCACCATGTCACAAATTGTGGTGGCAACTAGGGGACAATTGGGCTGCATCGAAACGGTGGGCCACACTCCGCAGCTCGCTAATCAGCCATTTTTATCGCGTACGGGTCACAAAATTTCCCCATGATCTCTCGTCTCGTCTCGTCACGGCTGTCACCGGTCTTTATATGTTTACCGACCGCTTTGGTTACATCTATCTTGGGCCTTTGTCTCTCCACCCACATCCCGCAAAAGCTTCATACGGTTCCCTCATCCATCTTATCGCATAATACCCCTCTCCTCAGACCACCGTTAGGCTACAGTGTTGTAGCCGTACACATCGCGTTAGCATCATTATCACGAGCGTCATTCTATGTTTATTCGTAGCACCCTTACTGTACCTATCACTAGATGGCGTAATCCCAGGCATTTATTTATTGTATATCCCGTATAATATTAGCTGCGCGCCTTTTCGTTCCTGGCGATGGCGATGGGCGAGTTGATCGCACAGGGGGCTGGCTGAGCTTGAACTGAATCTTCTGAGAAAGAAGTCTCGGTTTCGTGCTATCACACATCGCTGTGCAGTTCGCTGGCACTTATGCCAAGAAAAGTCGGGGTTAATGTTGCAGCGAAAGCGAGTTAGACCCCGTGCGTTATGGACGATAAACGGGGGTTGCATCGTGGCGGACGTCATCGCATTTTGAGAATGGTAAAACGAATTCCCTTCAGTTGGGGCCGATGATTGCTGCTGTCATTTCTATGCACGGTGCCCTAAAGAAGTTTGAAAAGTTGATTGCGCACCATACCGTTCGGAGTAAGACGGTGTGAGAAAAAAAAAAGTTCCATGACGTTCTAGACCAGGCAGGAGAGGATCGAGAACTGGCCAACTCGCAAATCGGGGGTGCCCACATAACTTCCTTTCTTTCCGCACACACGCACAAATGGGCGCACGCGCTCGGATTCGCTCATGCCGTATAACAGTCATGACAGGACAGCACGGTTATGATTCACCCGGCCATGCGAGCGAGCGAGCGAGCGAGCACTGCCCCAGATTGGATGCGATTGGGCCTTTGCCTTTAATTGAAAGAAAAAAAACCCCCCGTCGGTGTCTCGTTGCGTGCGCGCGCACTTGTCAGTAGTACATACCGCAAGACCGCGGAGCACAAGAGCACCAAAAAACCAAAAAGGGACCCCCCACCCCCACAAATTTCCTTTCTGTTTTTCTGCTAATCGGCGGGTCCACACCTCTGAGACTCTGAGAATAAGGCCCATTAGGGAAAGAAGTTGAAGCACCAAAAACCAAAAAAGCAAAACCCCGCAAACACACACACCCCCCCATTCCCCTGGCTTCCTTTCTGATACTGATAAGCCCTGTCATCTCACATCAATAACCACAAGAGTGCCATGGGGAGCCGCCACTTACTACATGCTCACATGCGCTTACATCCCACTGATAAACTGATAAGTACAATTCAAAAGTAGCACCCCGTCATCCGAGTCATCATTCATGATCGATGCATCATCTCTCTCACACACATCGAACTGCCTCCTCCGCCTTCGACGTCAAATTTGACTCCACGCGGGTGTAGACGCGTACACGTGGTACATCATATATGACGAAGGGTGGAACGCAAATCGCAAATCCGGTCGTGTAAATATTACGCCTGAGGCCAAAGGCCCTTACTGTAAGGCTGCGAGTCGGGCAAAAAAAAAAAACTTTCGTGATGCTTTGTTGTTGCCATGCCCATGGGGTACTCTTTTTACCAAAAAAATCTCCCCTTTTCAAGTTCAGTTCACCCCACCCTTCCCCTCTCGCCGCATTCCCATTCCGCTTCTCCAAAGTTCCAACCCGCGGCGCGGCGCCAAGGGGCGTCCGGCAAAAAAAAAAATATAAAAGATAAAAAGGAAAGTGGCTGCGCAATTGCGCAATCGCGCAACGCAATCAATGAGGGTTGCTTTCAAAAAAAGTGACGTTGACAGCCGTGCACAGTAGTCAAGGGCGCGCCAAACCAAAAAACCAAATTTGTTTTTGGGTCGGTTTCGGATGCATCGAGCCGGACCCATCACTTGCCTTGTGCTGTACTGTTACTGTTACCCCCGTCACATGGTCGCACGCGGCCTCTCTCTGCGACCGACCAACCGACCGACCAACCGAACAAATTGCGAAGTTTCAAGGGGGACTTCGATGCGGCATGCGCTCGCTCGCTCGCTCGCAGGAGCATTCCCGATGTGATGCGCCGCCGAGGGATTAAAAAAAAGTGATAAGCTGCGCTTTCCAGCTCCAGCTCCAGCTCCAGAGAAGAACTGGGGTCATGGGGGACCGACATGTGGGGCCGTGGACACTAGTGGCGTCGTGATAAGAGATAGATAGAGGGGGACGCAATGTGCGGAGTGGCTTTGCGCGAAAAACTGGGGGGACGTCCTCGGGCGCCCAACCCAACCGCGGCCCGGAATATCCATATGACATATGACATATGACATATACCAATGCCGCCACAGCATCTCTCCACGGGAGACTGAAAATAGCCTGATGAAACAAACCGCTACGCGTACTGACTGCATGTGGTTCATGGGGCAACATCAAGGATTGCGGCAGATTTTTATTCACAAAAAAAAAAAAGAAAATATGCCACGAGCCAACATTGCCCGGTTGATCCGAGCTGTAGCCCGGCCGGCTTGTCGTGACCGTGCTCATGAGTGGCAAGGGACCACGCGGTAGTCTGCGCTTAGCGTAATTAACATCTCGGACATAGCTGGCGGTGGAAAGTCGTAAAAACTAAAAACAGCCGGCTGCGGCAAACCCGAGAAAGGGTCGGGAGTAAAGTAAAGGAGAGAGAGCAATCATCGCTAACAATAGAATACCCCATAGATCCGCCTGGACCGCCGGTCTCATGTCATGGCTGACACTGTTTCCTGTCATAGAGTCCGAGTTTTAACACAGTGGGGCAGGATTTCACCGATGGTTCCTTTTTGTCGAGGGACCCACACGGTGGCGATCGAAGTATGGAAGCAGACAAAAAATGCAGCCAGACACGATCTCGAGCAGGCGCGAGACACGACGAAAGGGTTCGGTGCCCATTGGGCGGTCTGTAAGCCGAGAGATCACAAGCAACGCGCAGCAGCACAGCCCTCGTGGGCCGATCAAGGAAGACCAGGGTAGAGGGTGAGAGAGGGTTTTTTTCACAGGCAGGTTTACGTGAGGGACCACCGACTCGGCCGTGCCGTCGCAAAAATCTCGTCATATCCTGAGAGTCAACGAAAAGCCAGAGATAACCAAACATGTCGTTCGGATCTGAATAAATGTGTCGCTGAAGCCATGGAGGCGGACAACGCATGCGACGTGTGTAAATCAGGCACGCGTGGCAAGTTTCTTCGACAGAAGTCGCCCACGAGATCCCCATCGGTGGACGGACCACCCATTGGGTGCGGGCGAGCGCGTAATTGTGTCCCGAAAGGACGAGGATAACGTCAACCCGCCGAAAATTTTAATTTTTGGAGTTTTGACTGAGGTTTGATGGTCTTGAGTGAAATGTAAGTGAGAAAAGCCTCCTTGGCGACGGACGATCGACATTGGCCTGGACATTGGCCTGGCGCTTCTTAGACTGTGCGTGGCTGAGTCACAAAGCTGTCCCTCCCGGCGCCGCGACGACAGATAACGATTGTGCAAAAAGCACGGTTCCAGCATTTTCTGAAGCCAAGATCCTGGAGTTGGGCATATCATTGAGGTTTCTTGTGTGAGAAGATGATCGATGATGCTTCCAACGAGGTTGGTCGGTATTCGACGGAGGTGGATGACCGCAGTCAGGGTCTGTTTGCTTTTCTTTGCGGTCGCCAAGTATAGAGAACGGTGTGAACGCCGCAAGAGTGGCCAAAAAGAGCACGAGAACCCAGTTACCTTGGGGGCGCAACCCCAAATGACACGTTTATGTGCATGGCAGATCCCTAGAACGTCTATCAGATCAATGATGCTGAAAATTTGGTGTGTGGAGTGGGTGTCAGTGTCAAACGGAAGAGTCGGATCAGCGAACTGATCAACGGAAACGGTACGGCAAGATCCACGTGATTAGGGTTTCTCTCTCCACGCGTCCAGACTCTCCGCAGGCCGCAGCTCGCTCTCCACAGACTTGAGATAGATTCTTTGACCTCGGCACCGCATCTGATTCCTCCATGAACAATCCCAAAAGTATGGTAGGTTTCCAACCTCAGGAACGCGCTTGCTTGCCAACTTCTCCAGGTGCTTGGCTGGGTCAGCCTCATTGGAGTGGCCGGCGTGAGCTTCTATTTCGCAAAGCAGAGCATCAATGAGCGGCGACGGCAACAGGATATCACCGGTGAGAGGCAGGAGTGTTGTTTGATATTCGTTCCTGCTCACGGGCCGATCTCGCCACAGGGAGGCAAAGGATCGCCAGTGACGAGGCGAAAACACCGCATGGCCCAATAAAAGACAAAATGGTTGACTCGAGCTCCACCAATGGTTCCGCCGGGATGACCTGACCTATTAGGTCGACCGTAACCGTGGATCCCTCCAGTATCCTTCCGTACCTTGCGATCGGCGAGTGTCGCCCAGGCCCCACAGAACCTGTATTTTCTTAACCATTTTCTCCGCCCATTCTTCTCTTCTTGAAAATCCTCCATTTCGTTGTCCTAGAAAAATATGATCACATGAGCACCAGAACAGACATGACGTCATGCGTTCGTTCACATTCCGTGTCGCGTTACGCGTTATTGTGGAGTGGAGATGGGGCTTGACGAACATCAGCACCCACCTGACCGGTTCCATCGAACACCTGAACACCTGACAGTCGACAGTATCCATCATCATCGCCATGTCCACTACAAATTCTGCACAGACTCATAGAACCCCAGTTAACCGTATCTCGGGTCTGCCTTCCCGGCCCGGTACGGTGAGCCTGCGTCCTGGCCCTACGTGTCGTGCGCCGGAGCTCACCCCCTTATGCTACAGATATTCCTGGGCGGTGCTGCCATCATCGGCGGACTCTTCGCCGGTACTTGGTACTACATGAGCGCGAAGCAAGCTCGCAAAGCGAGCCGCGAGCCCGGCGAACGGGGGTCGCTCCCAAGCTGTAAGCTGAAGCCTCTCTGACCTCGTCCCCCTGATATAAATCCTGTCCCCATATATTGATTCTTTTTTTTCTTTTTTTTTCTTTTTCTTTTTCTTATTTTTTTTTTTTTTTCGCGCGCAAAATGATAATCCACCCCTTACCTCGGTGGTACTTGTTTCGATCGATTTTTTCCGCAAACCCATACTGGGATCACTCGGCTACTGCGCAGGGGAATACCGCATCCTGCAGGCCGTGGAACCCGCGCGCGGCGGGCGCGGGCAAGGGCGCTGGTGCTGCATCGCGTCCGGACGTGCGCAGCGCGGCCGCCATTGAGCCGCGCTCACCGCCACTCGATGCGCCCAACCGTGATCCGGCGGACCGTGCGCAGCACCGCACGCTATCTCCGGGAGGAGAAGAGGCGCTTCGCGCTGAGAACGGCGCGAAGATGCAGCCCACGCCGCAACGCGACCGGGGCGACGGGCTGGCATACACCAAACGGGTGGGTTCGGCGCTCTGTCTCTTTTTGTTTCTTTGCCTTTCCTTCGGTCGAAGGGAAGTACTAGGAACTGCGGCTTAATGCACGTTTTCAGTTCCCCTGAGTTCGCGCATGTGATCCGGCATTCGCGCGAGAAATGGAAGTCCCGTTGTAATGCGTTATGAATCAGTTGGGGTCATTCGATTGTTTGGGACGAGGGCATGTGATACGATCAATGGATAATGAACAATACGAATTTGCAAAGAGTAACGCACGAGCTGAACGTATATGTATACGCTAAACTGGTCGTGAATAGAGAAATCGTGTGACAACGATCAGTGATTCGAAGCGGATTACTTTATGCAAGTTTAGTGAACAAGATAGCAAGAAGATGAGGTGTAATTGATACAGTACAGTGATAGTGCATCAGAGTGTAAAGATACAGACACTGCTGGCCAGTAAGTGTAACACCGAGTGATCCTCGGCGGCCGAGATAATATCTCAATGGAGTTGTTTCCAAACGCACAGCGCGCGTACATCAAGTCAGCAATAGGAAGATTCCCACATGAACGGGGACTGTCCACGTGGGATAAACATACGTATTCTCGTGTGGCAGGAACGGAGGAAACGGGGGAGGGGCAAAAATGTACGTAGAATCACGTGCCAGTCCGAGCGTCAAGACGACGGTGCTTGAGCACGAGCGCGGCGGCGGCGCCGTCTGAAACGAGGTGAAAATTCATGAGCGGGGGGAGGAGAGGGATGCAAGTTGAATGGGAAGCCCACCGTGGAAACAAGGGGCCTTTCGGCATCGGTCGTTCATCTAAATCTAGAGCAATATTCGCGGCAGCCTGGAAACCCTACAACACCAAAGGCGTCGCACAGCCAGAAATCTGCCAGTCAGCATGGGTCCGGCCATCCTCGACGCGGTGCGTCACGCACCTCGATCCAATCTACGACGCTGGCTACATCGCGGGCTTGCAGCAAAAACTGTTGCCCCTCCATGCGGACTCGGATTACATTCCGCCGCTTCAGGTAATCACTGCCGAGCCCGCTCTCCGCGTTGGCCAGCGCGTACGTGTGCAGCAGGTCCTGGTCCTGAGGGAGCGGAATGGCAGGGTCGTCGACCCACAAGTGACGCCGCTTCACGCGTGGCGTGCGAGGCGGACGCGGTGAGCCAAGACTGGGCGACGTCGAGCTGGAGGATGTGCTCTGGTGTGGGAAGCTCGTCGACGCGCCAAGCGATGCACGATTGCCCGAACTAATGTCCGGAGTGTCCTGGCGCATAGCCGAGAATGACCGGCGCGTATCGCCGAACTCGGAGTATGACGCCGAGGACCCGTCGGTCACGGCACGGTTTCTCCTGCGGAAGTTGGACGGAAGCAGACGAGAGCGGGCAGACGAAGAAGACTGGACCCCCGAGTCGTTTGGTGGCCGCGACGACGTACCGGCAGATGACGACCCGGGCGATGTGGGAGTGGGAGACTGCGCAGTCATGCCATCCGCGCGATCAAACTTCGACTGTCTTGCCTCGCGTTCGCGATCCCTCTCCTGCGCCTTCGCAGAATCGACGCTCGATTCAGCGGTTGGAGTAGCAATATCCCCCACGCCAACCGTCTTTTCCCACAAGTTTCCAATGAGGCCCTTCCCGGCATCAGTAGGTCGGCACTTGTAAATCCGGAACGCCGTCCCCTCTAGAATGCAAAGCGTGCGCCGCCACTTTCGGTCGCGCGCTTGCACGCCAGGGGCAGAAAATTCCATCTTGCGTGGCAAGATCGCACGCAAGTAGATATCGTTTGTGTAATGTGGGAGGCGCTCGCGGCCCTCCTCCTCGCGTGGCTGGATCGTTGGACCACTCTTGCCGAAGTGGAACTGTGGGTATGGTGGTGGTGCAGAAGATGGACCAAACATTGGCATCGAAAGTCGCCGGCGCAGGGATGGCCCTAGTTGGGTGTCCGGCTCCTCCGTGTCAGCAGCCGCAGCATCGGCTTCGAGGGCAGGGTCGCGGAAAGGACTTTTGGGTGTCTTAGCGGCCACCTCCGGTGTGCGGTGCTGTCTTTTAAGAATCTCAGACATGTCACTCATGCTGCGCGAAGCTTGATGGTATATGCTGGTGCGTGGATTAAGCATGGGAGTGGTCGGCGTAGGCAAAGCTCGGGTCGCCGAGGTTGCCCATGCTGCTGCCGAAACATTGGCAGACGGTGTTGAGACAGGGAGCGCAGGTGTGGTCCACGCAGAGGTCCAACCGGCAGGAAACTGGTGGGAATTAAGCAATGGTGTATGACTTGTTGGCTCGGAAACCTTTGTCGCAAAGTAATCGCTCATCCGCTTCTCTTTCGACATCTTGTCATCCCGTCGAATAGCGCCATTCGAATTCGTCTTCAGGAAGGTCATGTCCAATGGGGGAATGTCGATCGCTGGGAGGTTCCTCGCCCGCGGAGTCTCAGATGACGGTGGGGGAGAGACGCTTTCACCATCTTCGCTAGCCGTTTCCAGATGTGTGGCATCTCCGGTTTCTTCTTCTGGATCTTCATCTCCGTCGACACCACCTTCTTCCTCCTCGTCCAGATCATCCAGTGCCGCATTGTCGTGTTCCGCCGGCTCCAGATCCTCCGAACCCTCCATAGGTAATGCAGGTACGCTCCGCAATGACTGTGAACGCAGACGCCGAGAAGCATTTATCGGGGACGACGTGGGGGATATAGGAGGAAGTGACAGTATTGGGTGTTGCGGTTGTCGAGTGATAATGGCAGGGGATAGTCGCGCAGATACACCCTCGATAGAGAACTTGGAAGGGTGAGGGGATGATGCTGAGAGATGGGGCATTACCGGGCGGGAGGAGAGAAAACCGGGTGTCAAACAAGCTGGATGACGCGGGGCTCGTTGGACGGGGATGGGAGGGAGAGGAGCGTCAAGCGCATCCGACAAGCCTTTCAAGGAGCCGACATCACGGGATTGCACGACCATCGCCGGCTGTTGAAGGGCCGTATGGGCTTTCTGGGGCCGAAAGAAGGGTGTAGGTGTGGGTGAGGGAGGGGAGGGAGACGATCTAGCGTGTGGTTGAGATTTGGGAGGCAGCGGAGGACTTGAGTCAGCCGCCGCTGCACGGGCCGCAATTGCCTCCGCACAGGAAGAGCTGGAGAGTGTGTTAAGTTCGGCGCTAGGCGCACTCGTTGGTGAACTTGGGATGGATGTATGCGAATCAATGCTTGAAAAGTTCGATGAAAGAGGTCGGCCCATCGCTACGTGTGGTGGTAAGGTGAAAGGGATCGAATCTATTCTCCGGCTCGGCGGTGTCAGGAAGAAAGGGCGAGAAGCTGATGGTGTAAACCCGTTCGGAAAGGGTCGGGCGTTCCGCTCGGCATCCATACTGGCCTTTCCTTGGCTAGTCCCGGGAGAGCTTCCGGAACGTGTAGACACGGGGGAGTCGGCACGTCGGACATGATCGCCTCCCACGGTGCGTGGTGTGGGAGGGGAATTGAGAGATGCGGCGGGAAGGTCCAGTTCCCGAGTCTTGTCCATGGATCGTGTGCGTCTAATCTTTGCTCCAATCCGACGATAGGCGTTACCAAGCCCTCTTGGTATGATAGTTTTAGTCTGTGATCGGGGTGAGCGGACAGAAGCATAACGGAGATACCGGGCGAGCGTACGGAGAGCAATTCTGGGTTTAAGGGGTTCAATGTGGTCAATGTGGTGCGAGTTCTCGACTGCGAGTCCATGGAATAGCACTGGGTGAATACAGTGCTTGGGTAGTACGTACGGAGAAGGGGCTATGTGGTCGACGGCTGGACTGTTGGGACCGCCCGCGGGGGGTATGTTGTATGCGGCTGTGAGAAGCGCCCAGGCTAAAAGTATCAAGGGAGGAAAAGCAACCGGTGCTTGGGAATGGAGGTAAGCGTCAATGAACGCGACAGGAAGACATTCAAGTCGTCGCAGATGAGATGAAAGGGCTCCGCAGGCAGCCCAGGTGTGTGGTGGTGGCGGTGGTGGTAGTGGTGTTAACCACGTTGGCGGCACCATCATTGGTGGAATCGAGCAGTTGTTACAAAATGCTCAAAAATCGTTCAAATGGCGTGTCCGCATATCACTGCTAGGCACGCATCAATGATAACCGTACGGTGACGCAGAGACGTTTCGGATTGTTCTACTGTAGCTGCCTCTTCAGTCGGCGGCGGCGCTGGCACGACAACTCGTGGTGATCGGGACATGCCCGTGTTGGTCTCGCAAGACACGGTGCGCACCAAAACCCGAAGCCAGGCACTGCTGTAGTGCTAGCTTGGTTTGTACAACGCAGGCCCACATCATCATTCAAAATTGCGACTTTAATATCCCTTCCCATCGCGGGAGCCGGGCGCTCCGCCTGGTGAGAACGAGACTGTCGCGGACCGACCAGACGCACCATTGGACAGGCTGCCCGACCTCTTTGCCCTTGGACAGGCGTTTTTACACCTTTCAAACACTCCCGACTCCCAATCCCGAACAGGTACACCTCTATGCTGTGTTTTGGTGAAACAGCCAAATTCAAGGCGCCACCGCCCCTCGAGCTCCAGTGTTTCTACCGTCCCATCAATTCGTCACATGGACAATCAAGCCCGCCCTCTGGGATAGATCAACTGAAAGGAACACAGGTCCAGTTTATCCGGGCAAAGTTCTATAACTTCCCGAAAAGTCCCTCAACCTGCGCCATCTGCCATGCTGAGTCACCCATGACTTTGCCCATCTCGGCGTGTATCAGTGGACAAATGCACATTCGGGGGTTCTATTTCTAAGCGTACGTCCCGACCGACATCGGACACGTAACATGCCTCTGACGGTCCCACGCTGCACAGTTCAAGGCACATGCAGTCGACCCTAACGTGTTTGCCCAGAAGCTATACAGCGTCGCATCCATAGTTTCTAGTCTCTCGTGGTGGGTTTTTTGTCAGAGCACAAAACGATCGAGTGTTTGGGACATCCACTGAAATCCACTGTTTCACACTTGCTTCTGTGGAACAGGACTCAGCTACAGTGCCCGAGTCGCTGGCCTTGCGCCTGCCATTCCGCGATCAACAAACTCGTAATTTCCTCTCAAAGCCATGAATTTTCCCCAGACCCTCGGGATTTCCGGAAAATCCTATATCACGCCATAAATCCAGTAATCACGTACTCATCTACAGGGTCGTTCCCTCACGTCGTGGCGTGTGCAACGGCGGGGAGATCATTACAAGCGACACGTAGAATCCAAACGGTGCGTTACATTGGCTAAGCCTGTGCTGCTGGGGCTTCGCCCGATTGACTTGAAATTCCCGACATGATTGGCTTGCTACTTGTTCGATTTCGATCGGACACACGATAGCCTGTTGGTAAATGCCATTTTCCATATCAGCTTTAGGTCGGGCAGCAATTGATACATTGATACCAACAGTGGGCGCCAATCAGAACGGCCAAGCCAAGGGTTCAAGCCGTGAAGTTGCCATTTCTGAGCATGCACGGGGTAGACAAAAATCGTCTCTGGGTCTTCCCGCTGGCAGGGGACACCACTAGTGTCACCTGAGGACGACGGGGCCCAAGATGCCGTTAGGGCCATCCCCTCCCAAGCGCCCAGGTCCACCTGCACTTTACAGTACCTTGTTGCGAATGCGCGAGAGCATATATAATTCCCATGAAATATGGCAGGGTGCCTCTTGAGCAGTCTATTATGCGTTCCCTCCCCTCCGTGTACTTTGCAACCGCTGTCGCGGGTGCAACTTTCTTCGGTGGGCGCTGCCGTTCATCGTTCTATAATTCATTTGTGCTTACAAGTACTAGGCGCTTATGCTGTTCTGATGGTCACTGCTCTCTACTTGCTGTGTGTGCTTTTCGTTCATGACCGGAAGTACAGGAGCTCACTAGTCTCCTTGGCAGTTCCCGGAGAGAGAAGACGGTCACAAACATCATAATGGCGATACTGACGGTCATCATGTTTGGCATCTCGGCCACCTTCTTTGGCTTGGACATGTATATGATCTCGGAAGGAATCCTTGATCCAAAAAAGTACCCTGGGACCGTCATTGATCTGTTTGGACCCAAGACAACTACACAAATCGTTTGTCAGGGAATCAACGTATGCCATATTCATGATTTCTAGCACACAAGCTGAAAGAGCATCTCTCCAGTCTATCTTAGGTGACTCTATTGTCATCTGGAGAGCCTGGATTGTGTGGGGTCGCCGACTATCCGTGGTGATTGTTCCCCTTGTCCTCCTCGTAGGCGTTGCTTGTATGGATCGGGATCTGTTGTCTCGACGAGTTCTCCGCTCACTTCTGCGTAGTTTCATCTTTTGGCATGGCCTTTGCACAAGTCCGAGCGCTCCATGACCCGAGTTATGCCACAGCGTTCCAGAAGTCCATGATCGCGCTGCCCTCTCTCACGCTCGCGACAAATCTCGTGGCTACCTCCCTCATACTCTCGCGCGTGTTGTGCGTTTTCCCCATTCCTAGCATTTTTTCTCTTTTCGGTGCTTATTTCATACTGGCCGGCCGGATCGATGCCGTTGTCAGCGCACTGCAGTACTCAATGAGAAAGGCGGAGCGTGGCCATAGTCGCGGCTCCCTCATCGGCCACGGTGGGATGCGATACCATCGCCTGCTGAAGATCCTCATCGAGTCGGGCGGAATGTATTGCCTGACGTGGCTTATTTTGCTCTGCCTCATTGTCACCGGCTCCGACGCCGCGCACGTCTTCCTGGGCATCATTGGCCAGCTCACGGTGAGCAAATCGCCTCTTCTGCCTTCATGGCCGTTTTAGGAATCGGTTGATCCCGGACATTTTTTTACTAACCGGGAGTTATAGGGGATATATCCAACACTGATCATCGTGCTCGTATCACTGAACATGACCCAGGACCGTATTCAGGGACCGGTGGTTGATACGGCGATAAAGTTCGAGTCAAACTCTGTTCCGATGTCCACTTTTGCTCGTTCGATCAGCTTCACGGTTGCGCAGACCGTGGGCACCGGCACGAACGGCACGAGCGACGCCGACGCCGACGTTGAGGCCGGCGTCGCGTTTGTGATTGGGCCCGGATGCGAGGGCGGTGATAGCAAAGGGCCAAAGTGCGAGTCGAACCCCGACGTGAAGGAATATGTTGTGGAGCCGGTTAGCTAAGTTTCCTGTGGCGCGTATATGTGTTCCTTTTTCTTGTGCGTGTACTATATATGTAAGCAGATCATGTTGCCAAGCCACGTTTTGATACCACCGCCTGTTCATAAGAGAGACATGTACCAGGTTCTCTAGCCTCTGATTAGAATGTATGTAGGATCAGTCGCAACGTTTCAGGGTTCTGGAACACAATTATCCGTATATCTCAACCAGGTAGAATGTCTTCAGGGTCCGTTACATTAGATCTGCGATATGTGAAATAGCTAAATGGCCATCAAACTCACTTGGACGCAACGGCGCTCGCGAACCACACGGCATCGCGAAACAGGACACGTCATGAGAAAACACGTAAAATTTATGATACCCATTTCCATAAAGATATACAATATCAGAGGCTTTGAAAACGGGAAGGTCGACGGTAGACGATACTGTACTGGATAGAAATTGTCTTCAGGGGGAGAATGGAGTCGGTGACGGGAACCTTACTTCCCAGAGGCGGCCGAGATCATTCAGGTCCTGACCAAATTTGTTCGCCCGATTAGTAGAGCTATGGATGACCCAGCAACGACGCCCGCTAAAAGCCATGGCCCCCACCTCTTGGGCCCGGCATGGCCACCGGCGGCCGTGCGGGCTGGTATCGATGGGAAAGAAAGCGAAACGAACGCCTTGCTCTTCTTCTCCTAGATCAGTGGGGTTGAATAAATCAGCCGATATTTCACCTGTTGTGTGCTAGCTTACATCGTATGGTGGATAGCGTGCCCATAAGAGGCGTTCCGAGCTTGAGCAGAGTAAGTTAGCTAGCGTCCCCCTGCCGACGAGAAATAACGAACAAGGCAGGATTGTCGAGCGTCGAGCGAAGGTGCGTGAACATATCAAATGTGAACTTCCCGGTGTGATAACCGGCTGGGGAGGGGTCACATCATTAGCAAGTGGTCGCGGGGATCTCAACGAAGGTCGTACATCCGCTAGGGCCAATGCCTCCAAACGGTAGGCCTTGAGCTGGGAGAAGATTGCGGCGTGAATGGACTAGACGAGGGCGTGAGTAACGCCAACGAACCAACAGTATGGATGAGTGTGTCATTCATAACCACAGCTCCACTTTGGGTGTTCTCGGCAACTATGGGAGACGATCATCGTCAACCACAATAAAGGGGACGCTCCACACAATCCCGGCACACCTTTCTGTTTGAATGCAGAGTTTGAGGAGAACACATATAATGCGAGGGGGTGATCACTGGTGTTTCATGAAATATAAGGTGTTTGATGACCCTAGGTAGCAGACGTACCGAGCGTTGATGAACTCAATCGCTTCATCTACGTCCTGAACCTCAACGACTGCTAGGATGGGCCCAAATATTTCTCTTTTGGGCAGTGCGGTCAGCCAGCGCTCGGCCACGCACTTCAGATATGGAACACCCACTCTCCCATCAGCGAGTCACTGCCCTTGATACCAGTGACAATTGTAGGCTCAATGAACTTCGTCTGTGGGTTTTCCGAGCCGCCATACACGATCTTCCCCTCGGTGCGATGAAGTAGTGCCCTGATTCGAGAAAAATGCGACGTGGATACAATCCGAGCGTATGAATCGGATGATTCGGCACCCTCGGGGTAGAATTCTTTCAATCTACCAAAAGGGAAGCATGACCAACTCATCAAAGGCGAGAAAAACGCTTACACTTCTTTGCATTCTTGCACAAACTGGTCCACCATGCCCTTCGGAACGAGGGCATAATCCGGTGAGACGCAGGTCTGAACGATATGTAAGAACTCATTCACAATAGTATGACAAGGATATGTACTTGTCCTGCGTTTGCGACTTTACCCCAGATCAATCTGCGAGCGGTCAACTTGAGGTCACAGTTGGGGTCTATGACTGCTGGACTCTTGCCGCCAAGCTGCAGGGAATGTGTCACTACATTATCCAAATGCACAGGTTCCCAATTCCCACCTCAGTTGTAACCGGGCTCAATGTTTTAGCAGCGGCTGTCAGCACAATGGACCCGACGCGTGAACTTCCTGTGTATAGAACTATTGCGAAATATCAGCGTTGATTCGAGATTAGAGAAAGGCCCTGCGAACGAACTATGGTCCCACTGAAGCTCCAAGATCTACAAATGGCAATTGGTTTGTTTACGCTCCTCCGGACGGACATGGCTTACCTTTGTGGTCTCTGGAATCGCGCCATTTATAACCGCATACAATTCGGGGTCGAGGTATTTTGGTAAGAGTTCCGCGAGCAAAGCGGAGAAAGCGGGTGTCAGCTCAGAAGGCTTGAGCGCGCAACCATTGCCAGCTGCGATGGCTCCAGCCTGTAGCGAAATGCATTCGATGTCAGTAGCTGTTAGCTAGGCTGCTGCTCAGTGACTCCTCACCAGTGGACCGAGTGATAGCCACATGGGATAGTTGAACGGGAATATTATCAAAACCACGCCCTTGGGCTCCTTCCGAATGGTTGGCTTCATAGCGAAGAAGGTGAGGGACCAGCGAGCGCGTTCGGGTTTGCTCCACGTTGCGACATTGTGGTAAGCATCCATTACTTCCGAGAGCGTACCGCCGACCTCAATGCTGGAGGGGTGCCATGTGAGCGGAGGGACAATAAGTCTCGGGTTTGGGGCTTACACGATGGATTCTGCGGCAGACCTGCCGAGGTCAGAAACCAACGTTTGTTGGAAAAGGGCCAGATTATCTTTGATGAGGTATGCGAGGGAAAGGAGCTGCTGCTTGCGGAACTGGATGGATCTGGTTCTACCAGTCCGGAACGCATTCTTGAGACGGTCTCGAACCTGTAACGCAGTGGGCTTAGACAACGTCAGAGATTCACACCCGTGGCGACGTACGACAGGGATCTGATCGACGGGCGTCGGCGTGTAAGGGGAGTCCCCAGGCCAGGCTCGGAATCGGGCTTCCCAGTAGTGGTCATCGCGTCGCTGTATGCTGCTGGCCAGTCTTCGTCAAGTCGAGCGCAGTCGCCGCAGTGTTGCCAATGAGACGTACCTTGTTAGGTTTGCACTACGTGTTGTTCCTGAAACAAGCGTCAATAATTGATTGACTCTCGGGTCCGGCTGGGGTGCCAATTTCACATCCAACCCTGTTCACGCCCCCAGAGACCCGATTGCTCGCCACTTGGCGTTTCTTGGCGTTTCTTGCGAGTTCGAGTTTGTTTTTGTTTACAGTAGATGCTTCCCCAAGGGCTGCATCAACCCCATCCGAGTCGCTTTCGAGTGTTTCCGTGAGTCCGGGCCACATTGAGCAACCTATAGTTCTAGTTGATAACAGCCTCGAAGTTGGCCATCCAGCTCGCAGACAAATCTAATAATTCCCGTACTGGAGCGCTTAACACGTTGGTACGAGTGCTACATTATCTCCCCCCTCTCACCATTCCTACATCCTTTTTTCTTGCAGGAGTGCCCATACTACACCTCAAACTGACAGTGCAAGCCTCTGATGTCAGTCCTTGTAAATTCTTATCCGATGCGCTTGACGTTCCTCTCCCTCTCGTCCAAAGAGCCACACCGACCACGCCTACCAAGTTCTCTATTGAGGGTGTATCTGCGCTCGCGACTACTACCTGCCACTGGCACCCGACAACTACAACACCCCATGCTGTCACTTTCTCTGATATCCTCACACCGGACTCAGAAAATGTTTCTGGGCGTCTGTGTTTTCAGTCATTCTGAAGTGTACCGGCAATGCCTATGGAGGGATAAGAGGACCTGGGGCTTTCGGAACACGATACTACGCTCCTGGGTGATCGAACGAGGAAGAAGGAGCTCTAGACCTCTAGTAGACGGAGATGCCGAAGAAGATGCTACGCATCTCTTTAAGGCTAGCAAAGATGGTGAAAGCATCTCTGGTCCACCATCGTCTGAGACTTTGCGGGCGAGGTACTCCCCGCGATTTACATCTCTCCATTGGACTTGCCTTTGCTGAATGCGATTAGGCGAATACTAGTGCAATTATTCTACAGGATGACAAGACGCCGAAAGACAAGTGGATGGGAGACTACCTGTACATTCCGAGCCGGCGAACCATACACCATTTCTTAATTCCTGGAGGTTTGCGGCCGTTTGGACCTCTGCGTGGGCCACTCCTGCAAGTAGCGAACCGCGAACCGGGCCCTTATGAAGGGACACCAATTTCTACTGGTAGCGGGAGATGTGGCCGGTGTCGTAGATTGATTCGAGGTGGGTCCCTAGACGATGGCCGGGAAATGCTGACTGATTGATTGACCGGTTATTGGCTGTAGGGCGCCATCAGTGTTGCAGGATTTTCGGGCTGCAGCGAATACTGCACTGGTTCTAGAACAACGCCCGTTGCCGAGGGCCCCTTGTTTCTACGGTGAGGTCCCTTTTAACTTGAAAATTTATCTCCCCCACGCTCATGAATTGCTGACCTGGTCTCAGACGTCGGTGGCGCCACACTCGTGCTCAAAGATCGTACGCTCGGACTGGCACGTGACCCGCCACCGTACATTTTGCGCACCCCCGTTCCCAAGATTCACATCCCTACAATGTCAGAATACGGTAGAGCTGTTCAACCACCACATGGAAGGTCCCCGTCCATGTGGGAAACCTCCTATCTCTAACTCGATGTACACGCGTTGTGCGTGTGGTAACAGCTCCATTAAGACGTCATCCCGGTCATCGAGGATCACTCGGTGTTACACGTACCAACTAGCAACGTTTGTACTGATGCTCTACGATCGTATGTTTCAATCACAACTCACCTTGTTACCTTGTCAGTCCGTTTTGAGGAGCATGTCATTAATCGGCGATCGTTGTCAGTCACACGAACACGATTCTCTATCCACGACGACCAGTTTGGCGCCTGCTATCTTATCCTATCATACGTTCAATCTGTGCTTCATGATATTTGTAATTTCCCGTTGCTTATCGTCGTCCCTTGAACGCGTTCTCACCGTTCGTGCCTTATGCAGGGCAACCACCACCCTGTTCCATGTCTCGCACGACTGCCGGATCACATGCGCGGACTTAAGGGAAACTGAGAAGACCTGTCTGTATTCCGTCAAAGCGAAGGAAACGTCACCCCGGCTCCCGTTGCGGCACAGGCTGCATCTTCGGCGCGAAGCGCCTCTTCGTCCGGGGATAGTGTGCGGTGTTGCGAGCGGCCCGGATCATGAGTGGGCGCGTTGAGCGGTCGTGTGCGCGGCGCACGTCTACAGTCTACAGTAGATGCGTCGCACCTGCGCCGGAGCCCGTGCCACCGCGCACGGGTTGCCAGGCAACAGCAATCTGCCCGTCGGGTGGAGTTGCCGGTACTGTACTGTACTGTATTCGAAACGTTGAAGGGTCAAGTGTGCTTTCTGTTGCCTTGTTTTCACCCGTATCCAAGTTTCTGGAAACTGGAAACCTGGAAACTTGGAAACCTACATCCAGGCTCAGATCTACAGTAGCAAAGTATCATAGGTTTCCATACCCCGTCGTGGTTGCCCAAGGTTGAGGAATCACCGGAAGCTGAAATGCATAACCACTGATGCCAGTGATGCCTCTCCAACTCGCGCCTGCCTACTCCTCGCGCCCTGTATTTGGAGAGGAAAAAGGGAGAAGAAAAAATATTCCATCGAAGTCACCATAATTATCTCCCAGCTCCCGGGTGTGCAAAGAGGTCGGACGCGTGGACGAGCGGCGCGCGCGTTCTATGGCGCGTCGTAATCACGTGGTCCTCCGCAAAGTCTGCCGGGAATTACATAACCAAGATTTTCGCCACCGAAAAGGGCTTGGTCTACGTCACGGTTTACCCTGCACTGAATTATCGAGTGACGAGAAAAACAACATCAATGCTGATGCCGATGCACTGGTGATTGATGTCATGTTCACTTATTTTTCTTCGATCAAATCTACCCTTGGTGTGCGTCTGCCACGGCACCTCACTGGCCCATTTTACTACGTGTGAATCTTCATGTTTCGCAACCAACACAACATCCCATTCCCATCCACACTTTCATGTTTGATCGAAGACTGGTGCACTGGTGGCTCGTATGTCCGAAGCGTTTGCTTTGGCCCGAATGGAGTGTCTTGCCACTGGTGTGGAAGGGGTTACAGATACGGTGCGTCATTGTCTTAGGGATGCTGATTGCGGACTGTGTGCGCTGGTTTCATATAGATTTGGAACACCGTTGAGCGGCTGAAGTCCGACATTGCCTGAGAAGCTCGGCGCAGGTTTACAGAACGCAGAACAAGATGACATATATCAAGTGAATACTAAGTTAACTATGACTCAATTCCTTTATTGAGTGCCGTCCTTCTCGCAGCTCAAGGTGGCAACGTTGTCTCGGGCCCATCAGGGAGTTTAGAAATTAGAAGCTTGTTAGGGCGGACTGATAGAAGAAAACACGTGAATCTTCGGACCCGTCACTATCACGAAGCGAAGACGTACTGGTCCGCGATTGAGTGCTCCAGCTCCTCCACCTCCACCATCTGGGCCGCGGTGTGGGCCCCGACGATGAGATGGATCATCCCACCAATTCCCACCAGCCGGATTCCACATGACATCCAGACCATCCTCCCACACAAGAATGTTCTGTGATATGAGCCACTGAACGAGGCGCGCCACCAAACTGAGTCGATCTTTGTTGTCACCCTTGAGATTGAGGGGAGACCCTCTTGCATCCAGTGCTTGCTCAGCTGTCGGATTGCTGCAGTCTTCTACGGACCAAGTGGCGGAAACTGCGAGACCCACGGTGAATAACTTGCCAGCTTCCTACTAACTGAACACGAACCGGGGCAATTGAGCACTTGGAAGCGCAGATTCGCACCCCATTGGCCCTTTTTCTTGTTCTTCTGTTTGTCCTATATTGCGTTGATGTTAAAACACAAATTCTGCGCGCCAATAACAGCCAAAATAGACTTACCTTGCCCCCAACCTCGATGTCGGGAACTGATTCCGTGTTAATGTGAACGCCGGCGTGCTGGCCATGCCACATGTTGATAGCTTATTTTCAGGGCATCAGAAAATCCATCCGGGCGAAAAATTATGGAGCGAGCGCACACTTGACTTGGATTCGTTTACCCTTTGTCGACACATCGCACGTAGGAGCTGCAAAATGGAAATGGATGACAACCACACGATCCGGGTCGCGTGCCACAGTCCAACCATCCGGCTGAGTCTCTGTGTCATACTCTGCGGCATCTGGAAACGATCTGATATCCAATACAACTACGCAGTGGACCTTAGTTGTGGGGTCCGACATCATTTGCATCGTGGAGCGTACCTTCTAATTGAATATCAGGCGATCCAGGAGGTCCACTCTACACGACTGTCAGCACGCGAGGTACGAGAGGCACGTGGACTCACATTGAAGTAGTTGAAATCAAGAAGGGGAAGACGGCCATCTACGATGGCATTGATCACAGTGAACAGACTTGGCTTTTCGCCATTTCCACCTGGACCTGCTCCAGTGGATTTCTGAACCTCGTTGTCAGAAAAGCGCCTGGTCCCGAGTAGACCAACAATACCAACCTGGTCAAACGTCCGTCTGAGTAAGTCACCATTTCCATCGTCTCCTTCATCCCCATCGAACAACACCTCTATACCCTGCAAGCTCCGGCGAGCCGACCGCGTCGAGCAAACGCTTGAGGTTGTGCCGCACTTCTGAGACATGCAGACCGAGTTTGCCAAAACCAACATGCCAAGAGTGTCTGCTTTGGAATCGGACGCCTCACATATCATATCGAGGACATCCGCTCGAGGGTCCGGAGGGCCTTCAGATGCATAATTGCCTTGTTGGGTATAGTGCAGACGATTGCTCCAAGCACCAAGAGACACGTTTCCCCAGGTATCGAGTGAAGTGTGGGCGAAAGCCTCTGATATGGCAAGCTGGTCCGTATTGAGGGACCCGAGATTTGGGTTTCCACTGTTCATATACACAGCTGACAAAAGAGGGAAGAAGCCATCGACCAGTCTGCTAAGGGTGTCAGGGTCTGTCACAGACGCTCGTGCTATGAGCGATTTATTAGTGGTGTCTCGGGTTGTTTCGTTGTCACTACTAGGTGGAGATGCGGGTAAGTGATGGATTTTTCGATGAGTTTCGATGCTTCTCGTCGAAACTTTCTGTGAACGGCGGCGATCATAAGGTTCTTGTGATGCATCACATGATGGATTCGCTGAAATGTGCATCAGCTACGGCTTCCCTGGACGACAACCATGGCACGAACCAGCGAAAGACTTCATATCATTCTCGAATTGGACGACGGCAGGATTGACGGTGCCACCTTCGAAAGATATTATCCGAGTCAGTGAGACTTCTGCCATATATCGCTAGTCTGATACCGCACTCACTCGGAGGGTCACACTGTAATAGAAGGATGAGATAAATATGACAATTCGGCAAACCATTCGTATTCAGCACGCACACAATAAACTTTCTTGCCTGTAATGCACCATAGGCCGTCACCCCCGGCGTCACTATAGAGCATCACTTTGCCATCAGGACATTTCCCATTGCAGAGCGGCGCCGTTCCTCTCCATGAGCAGCCTTGATAAGGACTAGGGTCGGGACAGCACAGGACCTTACTTCCCGTCAAACAGAGCGCCCCTAGGATTCACGTCAAACTTCTCAGTGGCCTGTATGAATAGAACAAACCAACCATTTCCACCTCCTCCGTAACCAGATGTCACTTGATTAGTCAGCCCAGACCCAGACGTGGGACACTGGCCGTTGCAGAACGGTGCCGTGCCTAGATAGATGGATAACTGCCACATTCACACGGGTATAGTATCGGACGCCTTACCATGCCATTGACACTGGCTAAACAAGAACGGATGTCAGTCGGTCAACATGGTGAGTCGCAGACGGACCCACTTCAAAATATCCTGTTGAGTGGTCTCCTAACCTCGGGGATGTCAGCTTCTGTCCTTCGATCTTTGGAAAGATAGTTGGTTCTCACAGGGCAACACAACACCTATCGTGGGGATTTAGTTAATCAATCACGAGTGTCAGTCAGTAGGCTTGGCTTACCTTTGTCCCGGTCCAGCAAGAGTGTCCACTTGAATACGAAGATATCAGAGTAATGGCCAGTCCGAAGGCAAAGTTGGCTCACTCTCCGCTCTTGTCCTGAGTCAGGGTTATTTCTCCATCGTGGCTGTAAACCCGACAGATGATGAATGACGTTCGAATAGGTCAAAATGCAGTTTCTCACCAAACCCCATTGCAGAATGGAGCAGTCCCGCGCCAGGTACATCCTTGTGGGACGGCAGAGCTTGGACAGCACACCTCTCGATGCTGATTCTTTTTGCACTGGTAGGTAGGCTGAGTAGGTTTCCCCTTCGTCACAGTCAGCGCGGTGTACCCTGGCTGACAATTGCCATCTGTATTGCAATCTTTTGAAACGCGTATTAGAACAACAAGATAACCGGGAGAAGGATTCTGCGCCAACCTGAGACGGTACAAATTTGACCGGTGTTGAATGCATCACTAGCGGCTTTGGAAGAAGCCTTTACTGGAGAGTAGCAAATTGTCTTAACGCTGGCACGCAGATTACATACTGCCTGATTTGATACTCACTTCCCTTGTTGAATTGAGGCGAGTTGCCGACAATGGCTGATAAAGCGGTGCCAGTAGAGTCGTCTTGATCAGCGCTCCATATCATGAGGCCCCCGAGCGATTTTTGATTCGCATAATCGATTTTCTGTCAAGGAGTGTAAGTCACCCCCACGGAGTTGTAAGATACGAATAACTTTGCCTGCTTGAATGTGTCCGCGTCGTCGTAGGAGACCCATTGGTCCCCGTTCCAGACGATATACTTCACTGCCGCCGTTTTGTCCCAAGTCGGTGTCACCCCCGTTGTGGAAATGACATTCTGGATTTCTGCGCGCAAAATCCGTATAAGAAACCTGAATGTCATCGTGATAAAGGTTCAGTACCTGAGTAAGAGAGCGTCCCAGGGGCGTTCGTGCACGGCCCGGCATTGGCAGGTCCTAAAGGATATGTTATGAGAGTTCTGGATCCTACTTGTATCGCCTCCCTTACCCGCGAAGCCACAGCCAGGAGCAGTGCACGACGGGTTGCGAAGTTGGAAGGAACGTCCGTAAAATCCGAGGCCCATAACAACTTTTGAAGGATCGATGTTATTGCGCCACAAGAGATTCAAACTCACATCAATCTCGGTAAGATTGCCTGTAGATTGTGTCTCAACATCGGTATTACAGCACCGCTTACTGAGACATACTGTGAGCCCCAACAACAGGGCCAATATATTTGTCGGTCCCTAGTCTGAGGCTCAGGAGAGTGGGCAGGTTGCAAGCGACGCGACGACATACCATCCCACACTCCGTGCAAGTCGTATTCTGAGGAAAAAAGGTGAAGAAGATTGATCTAAGACATGAATATATCAGTTAAGCAGAACGACGTACCCATCCTGTTGAAGATGAATTGAAGTACAAGTCAGCGGAGATCATAAGTACAAGTCACGAATCTGCACTGACATGTTGAACCAATCAAGGTATTTCTCCATCGCCACGATATCGAAGTTCTATACAGTCCACAGCATGAGAACGTCCTCTCAACTTTCATTCTAAAAACGCTTGCCTGAAGATACCAGTACGAGCTCGGGAGTGTTATTGTCAGACCTGTGAACGACGGTGAGACCTTCCCGCGAGGTATGTCGAAATATACATCACCATATTTCGCTGACGTGCTATCAAACGCTGTCCTTAGATCAGATAGAAGGGACACATAGTTCGCTTTATCCGCAGTTGTGCCCCTTGTGAAATGCGAAAGGAGGGCATGAGGGGGTGTGCTATACGGACATCGTGTTCAAGTTGATAACTCACCCTCGCTCCGGCGCGATGGGATATTCCCCTTACAGCCACAGACGGTCAGGGCAGACTCGAAAAGCCACGGACTTCATGAGACTCACAATCAATATCGATACCGCTAGGAGATCAGAACAACGATTACTTCATGGCAACACATATTCGAATCGCTCACTCACTCGAAGCCATATTGCTTTGAATCAAAGGCGCCAGCCTCAATCATTTCCGAACATCATTCAATGAAAACATTGGCACGTTACCTGGAAAAACGAGATGAGCGACCGGATGAACTTCTGACGGTTGCCTGAGCTCGAAGCCATATTTGAAAATATGTTTTGAGTAGGTGGGTCATTGAAAGCCCACCCGCCTAGTCACGAGCCACAATGATGAGCGTCTCATTACAAACCATCAAGCGAACAAAATTTCGCTCACCAACAGATATGAATATCTTGAGATCTGGATTCGTTTGCTTGAGCGCTGTCGTGCGAGAATATAAGTCTGTATCCGAGTCTGCTGCTGGGACAATAGAAAACGAAGCGCCGTCAATGCTAGCAAATGCGCTAGAAATTGTAGGTCGCGTTGAGCATGCAAGCCACCTGACGAAGTAGGGGTATGTCGCACAAGTTGATATGTGTGTATGCGTTAGGATTAAGATTCTCAGGAAACCAGGCATCGCAGGAGCGTCCTATGCTTTGAATCAGTGACCTCTATCAAACATTGCTGATTCATGAATTAATCACCAGAGGCCCAAGATTCATAGTAGCCTGGGGCACCAAATGAGATAAAATGGTGGTGGAAACCCATGAAATTGACGTACCAATAACCCTGGCAGTAGCCGAGTTCCCGCTGCCTGAAGGCGCGTTTGGAGAACCACAATTACTCTGACAACCTTGCGATGCATTGCAGAACCTGCAGCAAAGTCTCGGATTCAAAGTTAAACCGTGGCACACGGACAACATACTCCGTTGTGGTTCCGCAGAAGCCGAACTGGGAGCAGCAAACATTCTGCACACAATCATCAATACAAGTAGGTCGCATCACGTGATCAAAGTCCTCACAAGCGGGCATGTCTGGCCAGGGTTCAGAGCGAACTTCCCGCATTCTGCGTGAGCATTACACTATAACGAAACACCAGGTTAGCACGGTCAAAGCTGCGAACGCAAGGACCTCTCACATTGGATTGGCACCCTGTGCCGCAAAAGGTTGGCCCATAGCCTAAGGAATCAGTCAACCCCAGCGCTAAAGCAATCTGTCTTCGAGCGGGATTTACCACAGTAGCCACTTGCGCCACAGCATGCACCGTTTGAGCAAGGCTTACTAGCGCTGCAAGAATAGTCTGTATCGTCGGCGAGAATGGGAGGAAAGGACGATAAAGAGAGGGTAAAGATGGAGAGGAACAGTAAAAATTCATGCCGCATACTGAATGCAACCCACCAGTAGTACTGTTCGTGCAGCAGGAGGGGTTAACCGGTTAACGAGCACTGGCACGCATCTTATGCGACGGCGTGTTTTTTGAATGCGGTCTTAGAAGGCGCTCGGAAAAAAACCTCCGGGCTTCGTTCGTTGCCATACGGGGACGCGAAACGTAGCCTCCCGGATCCCAACCTGCCTGATTCGTTTCCTTTCTGTCCTGCACTGTAAGGCTGTTACAGTAGGGCACACTCCAAGTAGACTGACTCGGAGCATCGTACAGATCGAAACCCCGACCAACTGAGGTCTATATTTAGATGCTCCGGCCTTCTAAACTGTCGCGCATCCGTGGTTCTCCGCATGGTTCTCCGTTCTCAACACAAAAACGAAGCGCCCCAAGTCAGCTGGTTGGGAGCATCGGGTTCGTAAGATGTTTCACTGCGCGGCACCGGCCGGCCTCAAACTCTTCCCGAACGCACTCAAAATGACCAGTTCTAAGCCCAGTGGCGGGGGAGCCATCCTTGACTCGAGATGGGCCTTTTCACAATCCTTGTGTCGACGCTGGCGAGCGTCACCTTCGCCACAGCATCCTTCCAGCTCTTCCTAGAAGATGGTTCGCTCCCCGTCGGCGTCACCAACTCCTCTGCGTGTGGAAAGGCTCTCCAGACTTCCATAGCCTGCGATTCATCGCTCCAACAGGCATCGCAAACCTACTTTGACGCCAATCACTCAACCGTCGTTTGCACATCCGATTGCTTCACTTCATTAGCTTCATACCGTGCAAGAGTCGCCACCGCATGCTCCGATGCGACAATCCAGGGTGAGGATATCGTGTATCCTTCCACGGTTGTTGCGGACATGCTTCTCTTTTCCTACAATGCGACATGTTTGAAGGATGGGTGAGTTCGTCCTTTCTGGGTGGTCTTGATCCAGTGCACCGACCGTACTTGATAGCGCCACAGGAGCCTGGTGCGGTCCTCAATTTTCGACATGGGCGAACGAATCTACAGCAGACAGCGGACTGAGCGGCCAACCAACTTCCCAACTATGTTCCTCGTGTTTTCTGCAGCACGCAGAGCTGGTTCTTCAATCTCCCATTGGGTACGATCCCAATGCTGTCGACGACTTCTCCGTTCTTCAACAAACTTGCGGGATATCATACAATTTGACGACCCCAGGAACGGCGTATATCAATGTGTAGGTGGTGATGGGTCCTGCCTCTATATTGTTTTACTGATACTTTCATTCTCCAGAACGACCACCCCCCCAGCCAGTACAGTTTGTCTTTCAGGTAAAACATATACGGTCCAGCCCGGAGATACTTGTGCATCGATCTCAAGATCCCAAAATGTTGGGACAAAGGATCTCATCTCGCTCAATGGCCTCGACTCTTCGTGCATCACAATCCAAGGTGGTCAATCTCTTTGCTTGCCGGCCTCCTGCCAGACATATCTCGTTCAATCTGGGGACACGTGTATCTCCATTCTCAGCGGTCTTACTGGGGTTTCATTCGCACAGTTCTATTCATGGAATCCCACTATCAATCCATATTGTACAAATCTTATCGCCGGCACCTATATATGCGTGAGGTACGAAATTAATTCTGTTCCCTGGGTTGGTGGAGCATTCATAAGTCACTCAGTCCACCTGGTGGAGCGTACACATATACAATACCTTCCGTTACTGTCACGCCCAAGGGGTCTGCCATCACCACAACAGCGTGAGCAGTGTCTCGGTGCAAGGGCGTATTTTTTCCTCCCTGACGATTGCTCTTGATTCAGCCCCCCACCTACGTCGACTGCCGAAGGGACTGTGCCAAATTGCGGAAAGTGGGTGTGAATTGCACTTGCGCTTTTTGGATACTGTTGACATATGTTCAGGTGGTACGTTGTCCAGCTGGGCGATGACTGCAATCGGGTTCTTCTCAACCAAACAATCACCCTGAGCGACTTTATTTCGGCTAACCCGGAGATCAACGCCAATTGCACGAATCTATTTCAGGCAAGCATTTCGGAGTCTCAGATTGCTCAACCTCCTGACTTTTTTTCACGTCCTTCAGGGATATGCGTACTGCGTATATCAAATACCCCGTCGTGAGTACTAGATTATCGGAACGATTCTTGCTTGTCTAAGGGCGTCTTCAGCTGCATACCCCAGCACGTACGCTCCCGTGCCAACGAATCTGGCGCCAGGAACCACAAAATCTTGCTTCACGTATTATACAATTCAGTCTGGCGATAACTGCCAGGCAATCACATCCAATTGGACGATAACAGTCCCTGAATTCAAACAATGGAATCCAGAATTGAACAGTGACTGCTCCAACTTGATCGCGGGCGAGGCTTACTGCGTGTATGCGGAGCGTGAGTCCAGCTTTTATTGCGCGATGTCATATTGTTAAATCTGGTACGATCTTCGTAGTAACTAATGGTGCTGGTGTCACTACCACAACCAACACTATCACATCCACTCCTACGAGCACTTCAGCCGTATCCCGAACCTCGACCACCTCCACGGCGACAGCCAGTGTGCCGCCGGTGCCTTCGAATGCCGCTCCAGGAGCGGTATCGCCATGCTACAAGTGGCATACGGTCGTCAGCGGAGAGTACTGTTTTTTGATCTGTCAGAATGAGGGTTGTACAGTGACACAGCTAGAGCAATGGAATCCATCGCTCGGCTCGACTTGTGTAGCACAAATAGGCGTGGGGTACTGCGTGAGCGCGTAGAATCGAGTAGGGAACACGGCTTACATTCACCCACGGCGATTTGCACGCGACCTTCTATATATCCGCATCATATCCGTGCTACTGTAATTGGAAACCCCGCCAGTGGTATGACCTTCGTCTGCGAATCATCGATCATCGATCATCAATCATCTCAGGGTCTTGGCATCGCGGATGGGTGCGACGATACTCGGCTCCTCGGGTCTCGAGTATTAGTTCTGTGGCCTATCTCCTTTCTTGGGCCGAGCGCGACTGCGCCCGCCGCGAGCCGCTTCGATCTTCTTGACATCAACGTCAACCAACGTTCATATATATTTATTTCCTAAACAATATCGGGACAACTCAGGGCTGTGCGTGTCTTAACCACACTGGAATACAAGCAAGTCGGGGCTTGGTACATCAGGAATCCGCACAGTAAATTAAGTGTACCCGATGAACTTGCCCCGCATGCCCCATATCGCTGGTGGGGGTGTACATGTCACACGAAGTTCGGCCAAGATTGACTTGTGACGGATGCCATAACCCCCGACTGCTGGTTGACTCTGATGCACCCGATGGCGTTCGCTCAGAACCTTCCATGGCAGACTTTCTCTACGCTTGCGAACAAATGTCCGGTGGCCCGCCCGGCCGCGCAACGCTGTCTTTCAACGGAATAACGCCACTCAACTGGCTGATACGATTCAAACGCGAGTAAAAACGCCGGCAAGATAAACTTCAACCCAAAGTTCATCGAGGTAACGTTCCGAAATTTCTTCACGCAACTCCTGCCACCTCGGTGGAGACCGGAAATTACTCGCGTCCCAACAAGTATACTCCCAATATTCTGGATACCATCCAGCATTCTCCCAATCGACGATAGCTGCGATCCTGCCATTTTTGACAAGAACATTCCTCGGGGCGATGTCCGAATGTGTGAACTTCGTGCAATATTGCCGGTTTCCCATAGCCCGGAATCGAGGCCAAGCCTCACGATGTCTGTCGGACGCGAGGATAAAATCGTGGCCAAGTTGTGAATGAAACCTCTCAATAGATTCAAAGGGGGGCAAGGGGCGGCTATGGCCTAGTCGATAATCAAATAGTCCGCTTCCATCGGGACATTCTACCCTTCCAGGACGAGGAGGCTTTAGGGCACGCATCTGAGCGATATAACCCTTCAGCTCCTCGAAAATGGCCCCTTGCTGTTCCGCGGATAGGGCCTTCAGAGAGAACTCGAATCCCTTGATATAGTCCATAATGATGTAAGTTTGTTGATCGATGACGAAGACATCGTGTACCCGCGGAACGGGTATGGTGGTGTTTTTGGCGATGTATTCAATGTTTGCCGCCTCTGTTGTGCGGGTCCAAGGTGTAAACTTGAGAACCGATCGGGGTCCAAAGCGACAGACTCCAGCCTGGCCGAATGATCGATATACGTGACAAGCCAGCCAGATACGCAAACGGATGAGATTGCGTTCAGATCCCGTAACGACGCGTGCGTATAACACCGGCAGGTGGTCAAGAACTTTCAATACGCGTCAGTGAAAATATAGGTGAAGAGGGTTTATAATACCGGGTGATGATGATGCTTTTGTCTCTGAGGGATGTTGGTCTTCACCTGAGATAAAAAAGTGGGTGACTGAGTCGGCATTGGCGTACTATCAAGAACAGACACGAACTGCTACCATGATTTAGTTCATCTACCCGTTTGTTAACGGCTGACACTTGGAGAGGTAGAGACCCCGAGTTAGTCTGTGTCTCCAAAGTCATTGTTGCTCCTCAGGCTGACACGCCTTGCAATATCCCGGTGTGAAACTGATGTAGTAGTAATAAGCGAAAAGCGACAGTTCCCCTATTTACAAGTGAACGATAAAACGTGAACGATAAAACGTTGACCAATTCCAACCAATCATCACGTGACCTCCGGCATCCCATTTCGGGGAACTTCGTCATTCCCAGGGTGTTTCCTTTTCGACCAATCCAACCAATCCAACCAATCACGACCAATCGACCAATAATCCGACCAATCCTGACCAATCCTCACGTGACCTCCGGCGTCCTTCCCGTTCTGAGTCCCTCTAGTGTCCCTCTCCCGTCCCGTCCCTCTCCCTCTGAGTGACCTGTCAGTGCCAGTGGCGGCGGTGGGCGGGCTAGTGTTGTTCCAACTCCCCCGACGACAATGCCCCCTCCAATGACACCCTCCAACTGCCACCCCCCCCGACGACGCCCCCTCCAACCGCCACCCCCCCGACGACGCCCCCTCCAGCCGCCACCCCCAACGACGACGCGTCGACGCCCCCTCCAACCACCCCCCCGGACGACGACCTCCTCCTACGACGCCCCCTTCGACGCCTGCGACGATCTCGACGACGACGGCTCCCTCTGACGACCCCGCCCCTTGCCATGACGAGCCCCCTGCAGCGACGACTTCTCTGGTAAGTGGGCACCCACTTTTTTTAGTGCCCTGGAACTGACAGGGTTGGGCAGGTCGTCTTTCGCTGCGCGTGGCGACATCGCCCGCGCCCTCGCCTCATGCCTCCTCCCAAGGGGGTTTCCCCTCAAGTCCACAGGTGTTGGCCCCCCCCCAGAGTTGGGCTCTTCGGCTCTTCATCAACACTTCGGGTCTCGCGCCCGCTCGGTCGGTCGCTTTTGTGCAGGCCAGTTGGCCTTGCACGTGGCCCCGACCATGCGCGGCCGCGGTGCCTCGACCGCCTCGCCCTCAGACTCGAAATCGCGCTCGTAAACGCGTGAGCGCGCAACAGCGCGCGGCCGCCCCACCTAGCCCCCCTCTCGCTCGCAAACGCGTGAGGGTTGCATGCGGCAATCCGGCCGCGACACCCCCTCGCACGCAAACGTGGGGTGTGCGTGCAACAGCGCGTGGCCGCCCCCAGTGCCCCTCTTGTTCGCACACGCGTGGGGGGTGCATGCGACAAACCGGCCGCGACCCCCGCCCCAACACCCCCTCGCACGCAAACGCGGGGTGTGTGTGCAACAGGACCCGGCCGCCCCACCCCGACGCCCCTCTCGCTCGCAAACGCGTGGGGGGTGCATGCGACAAACCGGCCGCGACCCCCGCCGCGACACCCCCTCGCACGCAAACGCAGGGTGTGCGTGCAACAGGGCCTCGCCGCCCGACCCCGACGCCCCTCTCGCTCGCAAACGCGTGGGGAGTGCATGCGACAAACCGGCCGCGACCCCCGCACCGACACCCCCTCGCACGCAAACGCAGGGTGTGGGTGCAACAGGGCCCCGCCGCCCGACCCCGCCGCCCCTCTCGCTCGCAAACGCGTGGGGAGTGCATGCGACAAACCGGCCGCGACCCCCGCCGCCCCGACACCCCGACACCCCCTTGCACTCAAACGCGGGGTATGCGTGAAACAGCGCCCAGCCGCGGTCCCTCACCCCCGACGCTCCCTCGCACGCAAACGCGGGGGGTGCATGCAAGAGCGCCTGCCCGCGACCCCACCCCGACACCCCCTCGCACGCAAACATGTGGGGGGTGTTTGTGATATTTTATGTATCATATTCCTACTCGATAGTTACCTTGTCTCTGTAGTGTCTAATGTACCTTAATCACCTTATTGTAATAGATTTATTTTTTCCACATATACAAGCATGAGTGACGGCTTTGGCCCAGCCTGTCATCTAAGAAAGCCAAAGTCACCTCAGGCCAACCAAAGCTGGGGTCGGGTTGGACCGCTGACGGCGCTGACCAAGTGACGGAAGGGGAAACCCCCTGGGCAGGGGATCCCGGATGCGACCGCAAAGCCCCTGGGACAAGCGGAATCGCACTTCCGGTGCGATCCCCCTTGCCATCACCAATTTGCCCCATTTCGTCCTTCCGGACTGAGCCCGAGTCCGAGTAACCTGGCCGGCCATGCCCAACTCCTTTATTTTATATTATAGAGGTTTTTCCTCATAAAGTTACAGTAACATGAAAACATGCTTAACATCCTAAAATGCTAGTGGCAAATACAACTCTGACTCTATGGTTTCTCCTAGGGTGTTGAGTGTAGGCACTGCAGCTACATTATGCTGCA
Organism: Russula brevipes; assembly: GCA_022496215.1. Lineage (NCBI taxonomy): Eukaryota > Fungi > Basidiomycota > Agaricomycetes > Russulales > Russulaceae > Russula > Russula brevipes. The sequence goes on from WTXF01000021.1 coordinate 233,624, forward strand.
CAGCAGGAACATTCAATGATTGCAAGGCTACTTGCAAGCCAGAATCAAAGAGACTCTTGAGTGATATATGTTAAAGAATATGCAAAGTGTTTATTGGCCAGACTAGGGGTTGAACCCAGGCCTTCTGGATATATACCAGGTGCTCTACCTATTGAGCTACCTGGCCATGGGTTCATTTAGGCACGAGTTGCTCAACATCGCTGCACCGGTCCCAACAGAGGACGAGGGGTGGAAGCCGCCCTGGGGGGGAGCGGGAGGGTTGGAAGGAGAAGACATGTAGGCAATGGTTGGTGACATGCAACATGAAAGAGGCTATGAGAAAGAGCATCGCCCACAAAACTGTCGTGTCCAGGAACGTGGAAGACACGGAGATCAAAAGTCAAGTCAAATAAGGAGCAAGGTCATCAGGTTAACAGAGAACCCAGTGATGAAGAGGGATTGTCCGTGCTCCTGTTTGTCGTGCTCATGTGGGGGTCCAAAGGCGAAGGAGAGCACTTGCTCCCGCGGGAAGAGTGCCCGATATCGCCCGTACATGATGAGGTCGGGACAATTGTCATCACTAAGTTGTCGTCCATGTATCTGGAGGCACCGATAGACATCGGACTTGAAGACTCACCGCAGGCCCCGCGGGGCTATGAGCTGCTCTGAGTGTGAGAGGTTGCAACGACAGTGAAGGTCGTTGTGCACGTCCGCATGGGCGATGTGGGGGTTTGGCGCCGGCGGAGTGATCGACCACGGGCCGTAGCGTTCCAGACTTTTTTGGGGACTGTGCGACGAACAGGGACGCCGATCATCCTGGGGAGGAGGGGCTCGAGGACCGTCGAGAAAGGACGCGAAACCTGCCCAAGCCGCTCTTCCTCAGCACACTGGGCGCACAAAAAGAAGCGGAGGGCAGCGAGAGTGGTCGCTCGGGGATATCCCGGGACGACGGATACAGGCCCAAGATCGTCGTCGGCTAGGGGCCAAAAGCCTTCCCCCAGACCACAGAGTCCACAAAGGGACGATTGGGGTGCCCTGCGAGGAGTGACGTGAAGCGATCGGGATTGATGAAGGCGGCAAGGGAGCGGTGCTGCATGTTCCACAGATGGCTCAACATAGCCAGACGAACGTGAGGGGTCCCACACGAAACCTTGCACGCTCCCTACATTCGAGATATGCATGTCGGAAGCGGCACGATGTTCCATCTCAGCACGAGAAGTTGAACCGACAGCAGATTTCAGTCGATCGTTTTCTAAGTGCTGCATCCCGCTGATCCATGCCCCGAACGCTCCCATCATTGCTCCAGCGTAGATGAAAATATGTGTGATCGGGGGCGAAGACAGATAGGTCGAACAGTCGGATTCTAGGGGATCCCGCGAATCAGGTCCTGGCTCGTTTGCCGTACTTGAGAACACGGTCGGGTGCAGCTGAACAGCAAGGGAGGTGTCCTCGATGTGGGAAAGCGAAGAGAGCTGCAGCTTTGAGTTTTGCCCAAGCGATCACCCAGGGCAGCCCCCACATGACACGCGTCGCTCAACCTTCGAGGTGTCGGAGACGAGTCGGAGGTCGCCAAGTTAGTGAACGGCTCGTTTCGTGTCCCCAGAGGTTGCGTAATGGAAGTCGAAGACCCTGTCAAGGTCAACAAACCCATTTGCAGGGATGTCTCCCCAGAGACTTGTTAGATAGGCCGGTCTAGTGGGGCAGCTGAGGGTTCGTGCCTTGGCGCATGCCGGGCCAGGCACACGAGTTTGGAGAAGTTCCTGGGTCCTCCCGAGGATCGTCGTCGTGGCCTCGGACCTCGGAACGACGCTCACGCTCAGGCTCCGACGTGCCTTGCTCCCAGTGGATGTCCGGTCTACCAGTGAAGACTCCTCCCACCGCAGCAGTTCTCTCTCGGTCGTGATCGTCGAGCACGTCGAGATATACTGCGAAGGCTCGATCAAGGTCAGCTGCTCTATCTGGGGGTCCACTGTCACGTTCGGCCCCGACCCGACGACTCGGAGGAGGCTCTAACGGCGTCGGGCTTTGGCGTCCGCCCTTGTCTGTAGTTGTGGACGACAGCAAGGTACCGCTCTGTGAGGTCGTGGGCGAACTGTCCGTGGACTTGCTCATCCCCTCGGCGCTGTGGGTCGGTTTGCAATGCGTGTTCGTGTGTGTTCGGCGGCGGTAACTGCATTGTAGTTCAGACATAACCGAGCGTTTTGGTGATCCGATAGATGTGATTAATATGTGCAAATAACTGCGTGGCGGAGGGGTCGTGAGCGCTGTGGGAGCGTCCGTAAAGCGGGAGTAGGCTGGAGGTGACGAGGCATATTGGAGCATTGTTTGCATTGGAGCGGATCAAGCCTTGATCTGCTCCAAGGTAAACAACGCCCCAATATGCCTCATCAGCTTCCTTGAAGAGTTTTGATTATCCGCCGCAGCTGCGCGCTGATCGTCGTCATCTTAGAAATCAGAGGTTTGCGCGCACACTTTGATAGCACCACGAGACAATCGGACCCCAATGTAATTGAAAAGGTGGATGTTATTCTGTAGCAGGGGAAAGGGGCATGTGAATCAAAACTCGAGGGGTCATGCACAGTCATGTACCAGCGCTACGCTGTGATCGCGAGCTGAGGAATCCGAACAATCTGGAACCTCATATACAAGAAGAGATGGGATCACGGCTTTGTTCCTCGCTTCCAGTAGACTTTTCAGGAAAAGTCTATGAATGAGTTCGCTGGTGATCCTGGTACCAATCGTAGCGATTGCGAGGGGAGAAGTACGGGTTTTGGTCACTTAGTCGCTCGGGTCGGCCTAGGTCACAGTTCCGTCACGAACCGTGACATTTTTTGGTCACGTCACGGTACATGCCTGAAGAACTCGCCTCTGGCGGCGCCCAGGTTTAATTTGTTGTCGGCTACCGTCATCGCGTACTGATATTCCACTGGCACACCATACAACTGCCCTTTCTCCTTCCCTGTGTGAAGTACAAGTGCAATTGCTTGTGGCTCTGATCATCATGATCCTCCAAGTGTATACGTTAATGTTCATCAGTCAGTTGCCGCCAGCCGCCAGTCGAGCTTGACCGACAGATGGATTCCATGCTTTCTGCCATGCCACCCACATTTTGCGCGCTTCTCGGATGATGACATACCACGATTTTACCAGAAACATGATCTTCTACATGAGGTATCGATCTATATATGCGTAGAATGAGGTGCAGCGGGGCGACGTCACCCAAGACTTACATCCCCACCTGTCTGATCTATCGCTTCCCTACCGGCATGACCAACTTCCGTGATCCAGCTGTAGTTGCGCGGGATGCTGTGCGTGCGCTTTTTCGGGAAAGCTTGTTTCTTAATTAACTCCGTGTTTGACAGTGGTGGTCGTGAAGTTCTGGCACGCCATGTGCGGTCTCTTCATGTAAGCTGGCCAGTCCCACCAGCCACTTGCTCCTGGACTATGACGCATGACTCAATCCTCATCTCCAGTTGGGAATTCTTCACTACTCTTGACTATGAATGGAGTGTAATTCGAGGGCATCGCCCGTACCGGTGGACGATATGGGTTCGTATTGATCAGCAGCTTTTTCAGTTCGGTCCCTCTGTCACCTAGGAGTCTTGCGCTGATCTCCGTCGCTCGAAAGGTTTACTCCCTGTCACGTGTGGCCACCCTTATCGGCGTAGTACTTACCCTTGTTATTATGGACAACACTGTCCCCATCAACTGTCAGGCAAGCGTCCTGTTCACCATCCACCATATACCTGAGCTCTGACCGGCTACGATTTCAAGCCGTTGACCTTCTTTGCAGTTGTGAGCACCGATGTGGTATTTTCTCTATGAGGAATACTTAGTACGTCAATGTTAGGTTTTTTCGTTCCTGTCTCCGGCGGCTGCTTCGCTATTGATCGTTCTTCGCATGTACGTCCTCATCTATACCTCTGCGGCCCAAAGAAACATTCCCGGAATCAGGCGCTCATTTGACTTGCTAGCATTGCAATTTGGAATAAAATAGGGTTGTTGTGATGACGGCAATCAGTATGTGGGGAATTGACATTGCTTTCCTCATCGAAGGCAAGCCCTATCCCTTCCTGCAGACATCTGGAGTCCCATTTAACCTGGTCGTGTGACAGGCGCCGTACGGGTGGGTATCAATTTCAACCATTTTGAGCACTTTGTAATCACCCTATTTGTAGTTCCGCACTGCATGGGTCCCTGCGCGACTTGCTTGTCTACCTGTAGACACTGAGAGCAGCCTACTCAACCTCATCGTCGCACCAATTACCGACATTGTATTGCTTCTCATCATGCTGTTTGGCTTGCTTCGCCTGCGCCATGCGGGTGGTGGCAAAGTTGGTCTGTCCCACTTCCTCTGGAAACAGGTGTGTCGACTCTCGCTGGCCGTGTTTTTTGTTTTTCGATTTATTGGAATGTGTAGGGGCTCATCTGGCTCTTGATTGCCACCATCACTGAGATTCCACCAGCCGTAAGTCTGACCAGTTTCTCGCCTCTCCTTTTCATTCATTTCCGTTTTACATTGTAGGTGTTTATTGTCCTGAATTTGAACGGTAAGATTTCCTTCTCTGGCGGTCTGGCCCACCAGTGATGAACGCCTATTGACGACGATTGTAATCTGAATAATAGGTCAATTCAACGTCGTAAGTACTTGTTGCCAGCCGAAGGAGGCTCTCAGTTTCTTATGGCTTCCTTCGACGCAGATGTTCCAATTTCCCACAGGGGTCACCTTGGCAATCGCTGCAACACGGATGCATCGCGCTCTGGTAGACTTTACCTTCGAGTCCACTGGCATGTATGGCAATCTGTCCTCCCCCGCTTTCTTTTCCCGCTTACTGTGGTCGATATAGTGCATTTGAGAGCCCCCGAAATGGCGGTCTCAGAATGGCGAAGACAAAACAGGCCCACACCCCACCGACTCCGGGCAATCGGATGGAGGTAGAGGTACACATGACCTCCGAGCAGCATCCGACGTTGCAGTCGACCGATCGTGACTTGAGCATCAGCACAGTTGATCAGGTACACGAGAAACCGAATGGATTGTGCCTCGACGATGACGTGGAATGTGGGGTATAGCAACGTCTTGCATGTATCAGAAATTGCTGCTTGGAAGATTTTACTTTATACCTTGTTACTAATTTCTCAGGAGTTCAAATTCAAAGCCTGTCAGGGCCACACAAGTGGGAATATATAACTGTTGGACAAAATGAATCTGCTTTCTACGGCAGATCCATATGAGTACCCGTCCAGGGCGGCCGCGGGGAGTTAGCCCCGTCTGCCGCGAGGACAGATACGCAACTGGCTCTGCACTGTGCGCATGTCGGACCTTGTCCTTCCTTTGTCTAGTTACGTACCTGTATTACATTGGCGTTCTTTGCGCAGCCCAAAAACGTGTGGCGGGTGTCAACGTGTCGATAAATGTGGAGTGGGTCAACGTCACAGCTTCGCCAGTAGCTTTGTCCTCGCGCGCTCGCGCTCGCTTCTAGCATATTCATCCTGTAGTCTCCGGCGCAATACCTTTCCCGTAGGGAGTTTCGGTATCCAATATATATGCCACCGCTAAAGAGCCATTCGCTTTCAGTCATGCCCGATCACTCACCTCATCGACCACTTGTAAACCCCCGCGCAGCCACTTGTGCTTGCTCAGTCGCGTCTTCGCCCACTCATCGAGAGCTGCCAGGACAGCCTCCACACCTTGCTCTTTCCCAGCGCCAGAAAGCACAACCCACGCGCGGGGAACGAGCTCCGGGCCAAACGATCTCCCACAACGCCCGCAACGGCCACATCGGTGATCAGTCGTGATGGGTGCTCCCGAAGAGTGTTCTCAATTTCAGTGGGTGAAACTTGTTTCCCTGAGACTTTGAGGATATCCTGAAGGTAATAACGGGCAGGGGTTTATAAAAATCGTCACAGATGCAACTTGTTGCTCCGTACCTTTGCACGATCCACATAGCTCCGGAGAACAACCCGTTTCAGCATCGCGACAAGAGGAGAGCCTAACAAAAAGCTTACAAGAATCGTTCCTGCACATCCACGTAGAAGCGATCCCCCGTGTACAGCATCCGTCCTTGAACGTTTCGTTGGTTGCTTCTTCGTTGTTCCAGAAACCTAGCGCAATCGTTGGCCCTCGCAGTATCAGCTCCCCAATTTCTTCATAATCTGCGTCACTGCCATCTTCGCGGATGATGCGCGCCTCTAAGGAAGGACAGAGAATCCCCGTCATGCCGCGTACAGGATTAACGCGGCCCCCATGCATGCCGGGACGGGGGTGCACAATAGCCGCATTCGTCTGAGATACACCTGCTTAGCGTGGTGGACCGACAGACATGTTGCAAAAAGGCCATACACATTCGGATAGTCCGTATCCTACGATGTTGTCGTAAGTGGGAGCCCAACTGACGGCGCAGGAGAGCCTTACCTTGAAGCACGTCCGGAATATCAGCAGCGACGACATATAGCGATACTGCCGCGAAGGTGGCTACATGCGTAACGGAGCAGATATCCCAAGGGGGAAGGCCAGACCGTTGCTCCCATCGCTGTGCCCCGGAACCCAACAAGAGGGTCATCGCAGACCCATATTGTCCACTGAAACGAGTGACGCCCTCGGCCGCCACTCCACTTCGAGTCGTACTCAACAGTGGTCAAGCATTTCCTACTGGGGATGGGTCAGACTTGGAACCCGGGCGCGTGGATAGCGTGCTGTGGTATGTTTGGCTGGTCACCACAGGGAGTGCCCGAGAACCCCTACAAAAGGGTGGGTCGAATGCGTTTGCCCGAGAGCGAGGCGCAGAGGTGCACGCCAAGATACCCTTGATAGTTACAGCGAGATCACAGAAGCTAATCATCTTTGTAGTGAAGGGATAGCAGATGATGGCCAAGACAACAGGAATTAACCAAATTTCCTTTCACGTTGACACTCGATGGCATTACGCATATAGCGAAATGACATGACTCGGGCTGTGCCGCTGTGGGCCATATCAGATGAGCTCCCTCATGGCAAAGGCCGTGATGCGTGATGGTCTGCCCCCGCTGCGCACTGATTGTGGACAACCTAGCCCTGACAGGTATTCAATCGCTGCCAGCGCATCGCAGACATCCGCAGCTTGTACGGGAAGTCAATCCCACTCCGAGACGAGCGTGCACAAGTGAATGTGACAATTACCCAGCGCAGTGGAAAGGGGCTGTACAGTAGTGGAGGTAGTGGAGGAATTGGAGGATGAGGATGACATGACCGGATGACCGGATGACCCCGGGTTTTGCCGAGCGAACCCTCCCGTCAGTGATCCCACTCAGAAGGGTCGACAGACGGGTCATAAGGCCATAAGGAACCACAAAACGTGTCCTCCTGCTGAAACTTCCACACGTTTAAAAGCACCGACGAGGCGTGTAGGCCAATAGCCCCCGGATAGCGGTTCCTATCAAGCCACCAATAATACTATGCCTGGTAATGATGGCGTGTGAGGACTACTCGACAGAATGGTGCTCATTACGCGACACGTCTTGCAACATGGGGTGTCTGTATACAGTATATGTACAATCTCCAGCTGTGGGGAACGGCGTCATTCCAGCCAACTCCGACTTCCTCGCCTGTCCATCGCTTGCCTGCTGGTATGGTCAATCTCCATGATCCCGCTGTAGTTGCGCAAGATGCCTGTGCGTACGCTTTTGCGTGCAGCCTCTGCTTCTCGTAAAGCCAGTTAAATCGCTCTTTATTGCAGGGGTGGTCAATAAGCTTTGGCACACTATTTGCGGTCTCTACATGTGAGTCTGACTGGCCCTATCAGCCTCCTCTTCTCAGAGTACGACGCGTGACTCAATCCTCGACCCTAGCTGGGAATTCTTCACTACCTTGGACTATGAATGGGATGTAATTCGAGGGCGCCTCCCCTACCGCTGGACGATATGGGTCCGTAGTGATCGGCACTTCACTTTGGTTTCCTCTGCCAAGTTGGAGTCTCGGACTAATTCGCTGGCTCGGTAGATATACTCCCTTACGCGCGCTTCGACCCTCCTGGCGGTGACAGTTGGCTTTGTATTCATGGATGCTACGGCCCAGGTCAACTGTCAAGTGCGTTTCGACCTCCCCGCCTGCCTCTTCATATCTTGTCTCTGACTAGCCACCATTTAAAGCTCTCGCTCTCTTTCGCACTGGTAAGGCTCCCTCCAACTTACAAGGAGACGCTCAGCGCCTTATTTCTTTCCTTTTCCCAGGTTTTTTCCTTCCTATCTACAGCGGCCGCGTCACTTTTGATTGTTCTTCGCATGTACGTCACCATCTATAACTCCCCGCCAAGACAATCTCCGAGTCTCCAAAACAAGCACTCACGGAGGCTGTCAGCATTGCGATTTGGAATATGAATAAGGTCATCGCGGCGATGGCGCTCAGTGTTTGGGCGATCAATGCAGGGTTCCTTATCCAAGGTCAGTCCGTTCCTCTGCCCCCTCGTGCAGGTAGTCCGGAACTAAAGTGGTCTGGTGACAGGTGTCGTGCGGGTGAATACATATTCCTATCGTATTTGACTCCAGGCGCTCATCCTATCTGAAGATCCGCTCAGTATGGGTACCTTCGCAACAGTCCTGTCAGTCTTCGAACTCTGAGAAGTCCAGCCTCAACCTCATCGCCATGCTTATCACCGATATCGCACTGCTCTTCATTATGCTTGTCGGCCTGCTTCGCGTGCGTACTAGTGGTGGCGGCACGTTTGGCGTGACAAAGCTCCTCTGGAAACAGGTCAGTGACTGGCTGCTCTCCGGTTCTTTCAGTTCATCGATACGTTGTTTATTTCGAAAGGGAGTCATTTGGCTCTTGATTGCCATTGCTGCAGAGGTTCCGCCGGTAGTAAGTCGGACTAGTTTCTCGCTTCTCTCCGTATCGTTCATACATTGTAGGTCTTCATTGTCTTGAACTTAAATGGTGACCTTCTCCCATTTCTCTCGTTGGATGAGAAATATCAAACTGATTCTGTTCCGAATATTAGGTCCGTTCAACGAGGTGCGTTCGTGTTACCGGTGGAAGGACGCCCTTGGGTTTCTTACGCCTTTCCAACGTAGATGTTCCAAGTTCCTTCTTGGATCACAATGTCAATCGCTGCCACGCGGATACATCGCGATCTGGTAGATTTTACCACCGGCCCGACCGACATGTACGACTACAGTCACTTCGTTTCTTTTCTCGCTCATGGTAGTCGATGTAGTTGTTTTAACATACGAGAGGGCCAACGCAAAACCTTGGCGACCAAACGGACTTATAACCCAGTGCATCAACGCTACCGAGTCGGATGAAAGTGATATTACACACGACCTTCAAGCAGACTTGGCCATCGCAGACGAGCGATCGTGACTCTGGCAGCAGCGTCATCGAGCAGGTGCACGAGAAACCAGGTGGATTGGGACCCAATAGCGACACAGAACGCGGGTGTAGAGGCTGTGAGGTGGCTCCGAAGCAACCGGAACTTGCCGCTTGGCAGCAATTGCTTTGTGCCTACTGATGGGCTCGTTAGCGACCGTCACTCGTATCACGCTGCAAAATACAATACCTTGGGTAGTTAGATAACCTAAAATCGCATGAAGATTCTGGTGGGCAGCTGAGAGCGCGAAGAATACGAGCAGGGCGAAGGCGAAGGCGAGGCGAGGTGAGGTGAGGCGAGGACTGCTTTGCTTGGAAGCGGACAGTTGTCTCGTGAACAGGCGATGTTTTTAGGCGCAATATCGAGCCTGCCTATTTATGTGATTCATGCAGTGTATGCTATTCAGATGCAGCGTGTTTTTTTTCCGAGACACGGTAACGACGATTTCAGATGGATAGGAGTATCGGAATTGTAGGTGAGGTATTGCAAACAATGGATGTTATGCTGCTCACAGCCTTTAGCCACGGCGTCGCGCTTGCTATTATAGATCATAGGCAATCTTCTGTCGAAATTGGAGCACGTGAAACGTGGACGCGTGGAGCTCGGACATCAGTCCAACATCGCCACCACCGGCGAAGTCCTGGACGCATGGGCTTGATCGCTCTTGGGTTCAACGTTCAACGTTCAACGCCCACCGTACTCCAGATCTGCAGTGACCAGAGCAAAATTCGTGATCGACCACAATTTCACTACGTATAACCCTACAGTAGTGTGATCTTGAGTGTGATTCTCGGTCACGCTGAGGAGGAGCAGTGTACTTCGTCTTGGTCCCCTTTGTGGGATACCTACCGTCTGGAGCACCTGAAATGTGTGATCTGACGACTGGCCCTCTGAGAGTGTCTGAGGGTGTCTGAAATTGACTGAAATCAACTGTACCCCCTAATTTTATGGCATTTCACTTGAATGTAAAGGTGCTGATGCGCTGAAGATTGTAAGAACAGACACGAGCCGTTACTACGATCCACCCCACATGGGTTGTTAGCGACCGACAGATCTACCACTTGGAGAGGTAAGAACCCCAAGTTGGTCTGTGTCTCCAAAGCCATTGCTGCACCCTCAGGCTAACACGCTTTGCAATACCCTGGTGTGAGGATGATGTAGCAGGAATAGAAGACGCTCAGGCTCATTCAACTTTGGAGTTACAAGGGTGGGACATCGGAGTTCCAATCATCCAGTACATCCGTTCCACAGCCAGACCCCATCTCGAATTCTCACAGTCCAAAAATTAACGATGCCACGGGCCTGCATGATACGAATGATACGCTTTCTCACACTGCGGGCTGCAGAAACGCCTGCCATCGTTCTGCATGGGGAGGCGACAGTCCTGACACGATGACGTGAAGCCGGGAGGCACACCGGAGTGACTGGACGATGCCCTCCCTGAATCTGCTAGTGCTCTGCGACAGGACGCACTGCAATGTTCTGAGTTGTCGCGAGCGGGCAATCTCCGACACTCCTTGCACCGTGCGACGAATCCTCTTGAGATAGCAGTGCTAGGCGAGTTGGAGACTATGAATACATGGTAAGAAGTGAAAACATACTACACGTGTGCCCCGCAATAATCCAGTTGTTCTTGCACGTGGTTATCGAAACAGCACGGTTGATGACAATCTGGGAGTCGACATGTGGGGCCAAAATAACTTGAAGGGGGCTCGTGGCCTCGTTCTTTTCCAATAGAAAGAAGTTGAAATCGAATAAGTGAATCAAGATCTTGTTAGGGGATTATGTCGGCACAACAAGACATGCTACCAACCCATGTTGTCCGAGCTTCTGTCTGAAGGCCAAGGGGAGGTCACATGCGAATTTGACGCTGCCGGGGACTGGGCTGCTGGGGGTCGATGACTTACACCCATATTGTAGGGGCCGCCCATGCTGACCCCCTGCAGGTTCAGATGAGTGTGAGGACTCCGAGCAGCTGATGGCGGCAAAGTTTGGACAGGGAGATCGGTGTACGGTTGTGGGGGGTGAGATTGAAGGTCCGGTGCATTGTCAGCGTGGCTGGTGCGAGCGTCATGAATACAGAACTCACTCATATCTACTTGGGAACCAATCGGGGCTCCCCATTCAGGAGGGGGATTGCCAGCTGTGGTATTGGTTTGTGTCCATTGGTCAAGAGGTGGGGTGACTTTGCAAATCGGTTGGCGAAATTAGTAGGAAGGCCCCAATGGTACATACTCGGGCTCTCACCTCGCTGTTGAGTCGACTGGCCCTGGCCATAATAAGGTGCTGATTCAGGGTTATTCGAAGCACTAGATCTGTGCCGAGCGTGTTGTTGCCGTGGATCCATGTCCTGAAATTGAATCTGGTGAGGTTCCTAGGAAAGAGAGTCTGCTGGGGGCAAAAGGTCTTAAATGCGTCGTTCGTCGAGACTGCGCATTATCGGCCACAGTCTGGTGATGCACTACCCCTCTGACCCTAGCGAAGGAGTTTAGACGACTGTCCGGGTAGACCATTCTGGGCGAACATGCATGCTGCATCCTGTCACTTTATGGAGGCAGTTCGAAATGCGTCGAATGTCGTCCCGTTTCAAAAAATAGCGGCCTACATGCGTTGCCACATTCCAGTAAATTTTCTTGACGCATGGCGGAGCGTACCACTTGAGCGTGTAGTGCTGATGCCACAAGGCGAGCGTGAGGCAATCGAGAATCACAAGCCGATCTATCCGCTATCCCTAGGGCACAATGGAATTCCACTCACAATGTGAAAACCAAAACGAGGACCATACTTCGCAACCTCTCTCGAATTGAAGTGTCAAAAGTTCTGAGGTCAGTGGACATAGCAGGCGGCGTATATCGATGAAACCTAATGTGGTGCAAGCCGAGCATGTGAGCGGTACGCGTGCTCAGTCGTTTCTCTCAGTGGTGCGACTTCGCAACGTGGAAAAGGGTTTTCGAAAATCGCCCGCATCTCAAAGGAACAGAATCGCGCGGCTCTAAGGCCTCAAGGAATCGCAAAGGCAGACGGTCGCGCGCGAGTTGCATGTTGATATTGAATATGGTGGATTCAAGGGGACTCCCTGGAGCGTATCCGCAGCAAAGGCACTAGCAGACTGGACCCGCGGCCAGGAAAGCCGTGGAACCACAGGGTTAAGTCATCGAACTTTGATCATCCGCCCAATCGCCCAGTCCTCCAAAATGAAGCGTCGACAAACAGGAAAATATCGAGATCACCTCACCTCCACAGTATGCTCCTAGTCTCATGAACCCTCGTTCCAAGTTTGATTTGTTTTTGATCGCCTTAATCCGAAAATGAGGGAGAGGAGGCAAAAACAAACGACGTAATGCCTTACCCACGTTCTTCAGGACCGGCATCAGTTCTGTTCATAATCTCAAATGACCTGCGGACTATTCACTGCTCCACCGCTCTCTAGGCGTTAGCCTGGAATGTTTCACGCCAGCGGTAAATTTGTTATTGTGGTGTGCCCCCTAAAAATCAATATGCCGAAAAATACTTGTTCGAAATTGCGACCCACCGTTGTATGGCTCAGAATGACAGCATGCTCTGAAGTAGTCGTGTATCTTAGGGATTCCCCAGGACGGATATGTGCACGCTTAAGCAATCCGTCACTGAAAGACATCCATTTAGCTGCGGACCGAGTAGTGCACTTTGCGGGGTGCGCTCGTGCCCTACGACTATACACATGGCTCTGTTACCCCTAAATCGGGGCTCGCATAAGTATTATCTAATTGCGGATGTCCGGGTTACCCGAATTGCTTGCCGGGCCCCATGACCGAGCCGACACCGTCTCGCATCGCATCGCGAACTGAGTCGAGATAATAATGAGCCACATATGCTTTTTTTTATCAGTCTCTCGTATTTCCCTCATGGGCTCTCGGATAATCGATGATCACTCGCCTACGGACATTTATAGTACGATACCATCATCTTTCGTCCCTCGGTCTTTCTCCCAACTGAAAGACCGAGGTTAGTATTACATGACGCTTCGACTTCCTCCACCGCTCTATCTATCTAGCTTGCAAGGATATGATATTTATGCTGTCTGAACTCTGAAGGCTGCCATTCGCTCGTTGTAGTGGGGATTACCGGAAAAGGAAGTCCCGGCTGCCGTGTTGCTGTCCTTGTCGCCGCTCGGTCACCGGATGATCCATCCGCACTCCCATCCCGCCACTCTTTTTTGAAGCTCTTTTTCAACTTTATCTGGACACCTCTCCATGGATTCGAACTTTTACCAATTCCAACTCGGCCTTCTCGCCGTCATCTGCGTCATTCTCATCGCTTTCGAGCGTTACCTCAAATCTAGAAAGCCACCAACGGACCACCTAAAAGAAGACCCCGCAATCGAAGACAGTCTCGAAGTCGGCCATTCAGTTTTGCATACAAATGGCACAGCGCTATCCATGAATAATAACTCCCGTGCTGGAGCCCTCAACACCTTGATGCGCAAGTATCTTTTGGTCTATGCCATTGTAATGGGTCGGTATACACGGTCTATTGACACGGTCCAAGCGCTGATCCCCCTCAAGGTGCCGATTGGCTGCAAGGCCCATACGTCTATTCACTCTATCGCGAGCAATACGACTTCCCCGAACGGCTCGTTGCAGTCCTTTTTGTGACCGGCTTCATTAGCGCCGCTATCTTCGCGCCTCTCGTTGGTGTCTGGGCGGATACATAGTACGTATTCGGCCCGACATGGGGTACTTTTTACTCATTCTCCGGACGCAGCGGGCGCAAGCGCATCTGTCTCCTGTTCTGTATCCTCTACGCCATCACGTGCGGGCTTCTGCTTGTCCCATTCTTCCCCCTACTTCTCCTCGGCCGCGTTTTTGGAGGAATAGCGACATCTATATTGTTTTCTGGATTCGAGAGCTGGCTCGTATCCTCGAGCTCAAATGCCGCGTTACATAGCGAAGATTTGAGCACCATCATGGGCCGAGCAACCTTAGTCAATGGTTTTGTCGCCACAGGTGCTGGCGTATGTCGCAGTTCCACCAAGTGTTGTACGGAATCTGACGACATCCGATGTAGATCTTCTCCAACCAGCTGGTGGAATGGAACAACGGGGGTTTCCGTTCACCATTCGTCGCGAGTGGGTGCTTGCTTCTCCTAGCCTGGGTTGTAATCTCCGGAAGTTGGTCGGAAAACTACGGTGGTGGTGGTGGCGCAGGTACGGCACAAATTTCCGCAGACATTTTCCAAATCCGACGACTGGGGGCTGCCTGGAGGATTGTTGCAGCTGGTGTGTACAGGCATTTCATCTCATTCCTGTGTTTGGTCTTACCCCTTATGTTAGACCCCATCCTCCTCGTCCTTGGCCTGACGCAGACGATCTTTGAAGGGTCCATGTACCTTTTTGTCTTCATTTGGGTCCCAACGCTGCAAGAATCGTCACTGGATCCAACTTCCCTACCACTGGGCTATATCTTCTCTGCTTTCATGGTCTCCATGATGCTTGGATCCCTGCTCTATACGTTCGTTACTGCCCATTGGTACCCCCCATCAGCCGCGTCATGGTACTCTTCAACTGCGCCGGGTCCGCCAAAACACGCGCGCTCCACGTCTGTCGCGTCACTCTCTGCACAAGGGGATCCCTCGCTGTCGCTCCACGCTCAATTATCCTCTCTTGTTTGTGCAGCTTCTGCGGTCACATTCGCTGCGTGTGTTAACGTCGGGAAAGGGAAAGGGGAGCAAGGGGAACACCTCAAATTCTGGGCTTTCTGTCTGTTCGAGGCATGTGTCGGGCTGTACTACCCGGTGCAGGGCATGCTTCGTGGATCGCTGATCGCGAATGAGCACCGTGCCACAGTGAGTCATTCCCCCTTGAGAATATGCAGTCAAGTGCTCAGTGTCGTGCAGCTGTCCGCCCTATTTCGCGTACCCCTGAACCTATTTGTGGTCGTGTCTCTGCTGACCGGCGTATCATCTGCTCGCGAAGCAGTCCTTACAACCTGCGCTGTCTTGCTTGCTATTTCCTCAATCACGACCGCCCTCATTGTGATACCCCGGATTGAGGCTCCGTTAGCGAGTCGGACCGCATGACCGGCATATGGTTTCTGCAGTCATGCCACGGACATTGCTAATTCGTGGTGGATTTCGGACTGCGTCATGTAATCTGCTGTAGCTTCATAGTTTGGGTCGATGTTGGGTGATGTCGACTTGGATCGCCGAGTTCCCGCGGATGTGGCCCGGGAATTCGCGCTTTCCGCGAAAAGGCCCCCCTTGGTCGGAGCTGCTTATGTTACTGAGCTGTCCTGTTCTCCCTTAGATTACTTATACCACGAGGACAGATGTCTGATTTTCTCGAAGTGCAACTGCCACTGATGCCTGGCCTGATGTCTTAAGTCCATCGTTCTAAGCGTGAAACTCGGGGGATCTCACCTGATGTGGGTTGTGCATGATCATGATCTATATTGCAAACCTTCTCCAAGTCTGATCAAAGTTGTTCTGTCCCAATGTCGCTAAACTAATCCTACTAATCCTTTGTTCCAGGCACCCAGCCAACAATCCACTGGAGCTCGAAAGCGTCCATACGGCCAACGGCTGGACAGCTCGTGCCTCTGTGGGCTCAATATGCTCAATGCACAACGACGTTGGTTCTAAACGGCCCGCGGCCTTTTGTTGTCTAACACATCGAATGACGGTGAGCTATGACATTACAATGAATCCCTTTGTCTTCAAAGTCCTCACCCTGCCTATTACTGGCGTCGTCCGGTTGGCGCGCCCCAGTCAGAGGCGCCGCACATGCTCGCGAGGTCTCGACGTCTGTATACAGTACAACCCTTCGCACGATGTCGATCCACCCCGGGGAGATGGTACCTCGAATACACAATCACTATTCGCATTCGGCCCTGGCTGGCCTCCGAGACCGTCCCGCGAAATCCGAAATCCAACCCCGCCCACCCGGTGACGTCCAATCCGTAATCCTCCAGCACAACCTCGAAACCGGATCCTTCGGCACGGGCTTTTCAGCGTGCAATCGACTCGCTAACCTCGCTTACTCCCCCAGACACCGACCACCGATCGGACCGTCGACCACCGGATCCCAACAACCTCGGAACCCGCGCCGAACGACGACAAACCGCTAAATCGCCTGTTCTAGGAACACAGCCAAAAAAGGTTTCCCCGATGGCTTAACGCGCTTAACCTCCACCCGAGAAATACTGGCGAGAAATGCGTTAGTGCAGTAGCAGCGTTACTCACCTGGGCGGTTGCAGCGGCTAGCTTCTAAAATGATCTAAACTCCCGACGGCGTCACCCGCGGCCGCGCCGCGCATCGCATCAGAGAAGGGTCTGCGTTCCCCAACTCCGAGGGAGAAACTGTTCTCGTCGCGAACTATGCCGAAAGGACCTTTTTTTTTTGTTTTTTTGAAAAGTCGTCGTGGAGCGCATGGACCCCGAAGACCCGGAGGTGTCTTAGTTTCAGCACGCCTCGCCGAGTCTGCCAGTGAGGCCTAGTGAGGCCTAGTGAGGACCCGCAACAAACGATACATAACGGATGTCCATTGCGGGCCACCACTCCAACGAAAACCTGCTTGCTCTCCGGCGCAGCGGAACCAGAAGATGATGTAATGGGATGCGTCACCGGCATCACCTCGCCGGTGCAATGAGACAAGCCCCACCCATCCGTCGTCATCACTCACCACGGCGCAAAGCTCGACTTGCTCGACTAATCGGTCAACACGACACAGCCACACGCCAATAACAAATTACTCGAATATGGATGCGGGTGTAATTAACTCCCGGACCCCCGCGTCTTCCGTCTGAACAGCCTGTCCATTCATCCATAGTAATCAGTATCGCAAGTGAGATGTGGCTGCTGAAAGAGAAAAAGATACCATAGCGACGACGGCTTCGCGACGGGCGCAAAGGTTTCGCCGTGGGTTTTCTACGCTTCAAAGCTTCAGCCACGCAGCATCTATCAACAACGGCCAAAGTACCTTACTGGGCTCGATGCACAGGTCCCATAATTGCTCTCTGGCCGCTGCGGGTCGCAACAGACTCAAGGTCCATCAAACCAATAAATCGATATTCCCTTTTGTATTTTCTCATGTCATGATGCACGATCCATGGTGCCCCGTCCTCCTTTTCACGAGAGTTATCTCGCTAATCACGGCCATAAATTCTACCAGATCGTTAACATTCCCGGATGTCATTGGGTACAGTAATCATCCATATTGTCATGGCAGTGCTGTGCCGGCAGCGTGTGGTTCCGCGGCGGAACCGGAAGACATTGAGGTTGATGATTTGGATGTGGAGGTGTCGTGTCGATGGAAAACATGGTAATTCGCGTATATTTACAAGGCTCTGGCAGAAACACAGTCCCAATGAACTAATATGATGGCACAAAATCTACAAGAGGTGGCGCTCAGACCAGCTTTGTCCATCTTGTAAGCGGCCCATAAGAGGCCAACACAACGGCGAATATGATGGGATATTTAGTATTGCCCACGCGTTCTTTGACATCGACCGACCATTCCGTCTTGGAGGCTCTCTCTTCCACCCTCCGAGTCCTCGGCTCCCGCTGCCGCGCTTCTCTAGGAAATCCTCTCCACCGCCATACCATCGGGGCGTTTTCGCTTGCTGAGCGCGGCGGGAACACATATGCATGGGCGCCCATGTTCGCGGGTGTCCTCGGTGTGCTTCTGACTCTCGCATCGCTCACGATTCCCACCGACGACCGATGACTATGCGCGTGACGTTGCCAGAAGGAGGAACGGGCACGAGAGCAGGTTGGGACACGCATGTCGGCGACTGGGGATCACCCGTGGTGACGCGATGGATAGAGTGTAAATGAAGATGAAGGTCTGTGGTGTCATGAGGAAAGTAAAAGTAAATCCATCGATTTTCGGCTCATGCATCGCGAGACCCGAAACTGAGAATACAGTAAGTTACACGCATAACTTGAACGGATCTAGAAATAGTCTAAGACTTGATAATAAAAACAGAGAAAACGGCGTGATGAATCTACATCAATCATATCTCACACGACTTGTGGTCAGTTATTCAACGTGAATAGAAGGTGAACAGGAAAAACTCAGAGCTTGGTGATTAACATAGCGACTAACGCATATAGCACCATGGCCGGAGGGGCAACAAAGCAATAGGACCAGAAGATTGTCCGGCTTACAAGGCGCTCAACGGTGTCGCTAGAGACGGCCTGTGTGATCTGTAGGTAGTGCGAGACGTGTTCAGTAGTGGAGATTTGCTGAGAATAAATTGAGGATACCTGGGCCAAAGTTAACGCAGGTGGCGATGCTAGTAGAAGCACGTTGCTGAGGACAAAAACGGGACTAATAGAGTATGAATAGGGGTGAATGAGTATGTTGCGTGACAAGGACTTACTCTTGGAATACAGGTGGACGATCATGGAGCGCGCCAATGACAATGAACGGGAGGAACAAGGCAGGAACGACGACCATCCGTGCAAGTATCGCCACGAAGATCGTTTTTCCTTCACCTTTTCTCAAACGATGCAGTGTATTTTGTGTGCCCTCCTCCCGACCCTTGAGGCGGAAAATCTCACGCAAACTACTTGCGAAGGAGGTATTCCGCCAGTTATGTGTATTAGAGGGAGGAGACTCGGAGTTTTCTGAGGGCCGATGGAAATATGCGCCAAGCACGACGAGAGTGACGGGGATGGAGCAGTTGCCTGCTTGTGTTATGGCACCTTGAAGGGGGTGCATATGTACCTCGAGTGCATGTTGTAAGGGCCGGATGAGTGCAACAACGAGTGAGATGATCGATGCCCAGAGTGGTGGTGTCAGGAAACCCGTGACCTTCTTCCATATGGAGTGTGCTGACCGCTGTACACGCTGTAACAACGTGGGAGGAGGACGAGTCCATGCTGGGATACGGAGCTCATCGTCGTCGGACTCGGAGTCTGATCCGAGGACAGACGAACTTTCTGCATCGGATGGTAGCTGGACGCCAGAAAAGTAGGGTGTACTGGGGAAGGACCAAAAGATATGGGCTGAATGTCTGCGAATTGGGGCCCGTGATGGTGGGTAGTGATCGTTGTTATCACCGAAGATTCCAAGCGAGCGCTGAGGAGGAATCGTCACTCCCATGCCCTCGTTCCTCGAACCCGCTTCAACTTGAGACTCTGGTGCATGCTCCGTTTCCTCCAGTGGATCAGCTTTGGAGAGTAGGTGGACACCATAACTCCAGCGAATCTACGGGTCTCTTTAGTTGAAACGCAAGCCGGCAAAGCGTGAAAAGATGTGCGTACAAACTGCCCAATAGTACTACTAAGAAGCAAGTAGGTGAGAGCACGCCCGATGATGGCGTCCTTCGTGTCGTCGTCGCCCCACTTGAGACCCGGGACCGTGGCAGCCATGGACTGCAAAAGGGCGACAGGAAGGGAATTGGAGTTCATGAATGTGGCAGCTGCCATTGCAAAGTTTCTGCGAGAAGGTGAGGGGACCATCTGCGCGATGGGAGCAAAGCATACCTTTGTGAAGGCCGTAGCCGAAAGAGGTTACCAAGCACCCAGGCTACTCCCAACGAAACGCCAGTGACGAGTAGAAAGAAGATAGGAACGATCCATAATTCTTGCAATTTAGCTGGAAAGAGAGTGAGCCGTGTGTCCAATCGACAAAGATAATAAGATGATAACAGACCGGGTGAAAGGAAGAAGGCGACTTTGGAGAAGAGGAGACAAGGGGTGAAGAAGTTGACGTTGATGACGTTCAGTTGCTGTGAATGAGATAAGCCGGTGGGGGAGGATAAGAAGGGAGATGAAGATAAACCCTCTGTGTTTGCTTATCGAGGATGCCTCGCCTCGCGAGGACGTAACCGGAAATACAGACAATCGTGACTTGGATAATGGACTGGGCAAGTGAGCATGGGAACGACGCCAATAATAATGACGGACAACATACACCGAGGACAGTTTGGAAGAGA
Source organism: Russula brevipes (assembly GCA_022496215.1). Lineage (NCBI taxonomy): Eukaryota > Fungi > Basidiomycota > Agaricomycetes > Russulales > Russulaceae > Russula > Russula brevipes. Next base: position 253,867 of record WTXF01000021.1, read on the forward strand.
GGCCATGGGGAGTCGTGAGATGACATGGAATGAAGCAGGACCGAAGTGAAGTGGAGAGGGGTGATCAGCGTGATGTCCCCCCTCTTAAGGCTGCGGCTGTGCCAAGACGGGATGGGCCTGGAAACTGCCGTAACGGTTTGACTCTGAGCGTCCGAGCGAGAATTGTCCATCTTGGGCACCATCACAGCTTTCGGTATACTACCTTAAAATATCCCAAGAAGACGGAGAAGGGTAGAAAAAAAATGCTCTCAGTTCTTCTCTTCTCTTGCCACACATTCCATGCCACATGCCACTGGACGCTCCTATCGCAATCATCCCTCCTTGGCATGATTATATCATCCGCACCAGTACTGCCTTTCGGTCACGATGCATTCCATTTGGAGGTGAATTAAAATAAAACCAAGAACTCCAAGAGACGCGAATCTCCCAGCTAGGGGCGACCTCACTCCGACTCGCGCCATCGAAGCAGATGCCACTTCTGACGGTCATAAGTGGGCTCAACCTTCCATCGAGCTTCGTCCAGTAGCCTTAACCTGCTCCTGGCCGTCTGATCGGCGCTGCCTCTGTTGCTATCGGGGTGCACATCTAATATCCCTGGGGTGGGCGTCGATACGTCGCTCCCACCGCGCACCGCGCGAATCAAGCTGACATTTGGCGGTGCTCGCTTGGCGCCGAGGACGCCACGTCCAACTGGGAGCGAATCGGTGCTATCAAGAAAGCTGTCGACAACGAGGCAGGGTGCAGGATGCCCCACAAGCTCGCGGCTATCACGTCATACCTCCGCAAGCCCTGCCCCTCTGGGAACCGCACTTGGGCCCGCACAGTCTTGCTGCGCTTCAATAGCTTCAATGGTTAGGTGTCCCCTTCTCTGAAAATCTCGCTGATGTTCTTGTCTCGCAGGTTTCGCGCGAGACGAGCGTCACACGTTTGACATTTATGTGACATCCGCGCTGGTGCTTGGCGCACTGTCGTCAGACCACGGAAGTCCGGGCGCTCGTGTTGCACACGGGTACTGTACTGTACGTGTGTCCATATCGCCGGTCTATCCCCGCGCTCTGGCGCTTGTATTTCATCATATCACGGAGAATGCAGCCCATCATTACTGTACTGTATTCGGACCAGGAGAGTTCTGGGATGCGATGATGCCTAGTTGCTCGAGACGGGCCGAGAGCGCGCCTCAGCTGGTGTGGAAATGCGTACAGGTAGAGAGAGATAAGCGCGATGAGCCTGCACAGCTGCACCGCTCCATGCGGATAGCGGATAGTTCCTCTGTCTCGTAGTGATATATATTGGTGAAGGAACCAAACTCTTATCCTCTATAATATAAAGGAATTGGGGGCATGTCTCTCATTCGCTGGAGCTCGAGGCCCGAAAAGGGTTTTTATGTCGTAATGTTTCTCACAGTGTCCTGTTGACTTTTGCTTTCGGTTTTGCTTTTGCAAGACCTGCATCGTTCTCACCTGTTGTTCCATTCACCTTCATTGTGCTGTGATCAACCTTGCAAGCATTCACCCATTCGCTGTTGTCTTGCCTCTTCGTTGTTCATTCCGTCACTGTGTAGCAAACGCGCATTACAAAAAAAGTCAACGGGACTGTGAGAAACATTACGAAACCATGGCATTTGTTTTATGGTGAACTGTTGCGGACGTCGTCAATGCTGTCGGAGCATGCCGAGGATGGAATCAGAGGAGCTTCAACGCGAGGGCGTTTCTCGGTGCGAACATCAGAGTTGTCGTCAGTGCAAGACACCGCAGCGGGAGGGGGAGCGCCCCCCACTCCTCGACCCGGTATGACCTTCTTTCCGAGACTTCAACCGTATTTCACGCATCATAGTTCCTCCACATTCGAAACCGTCGTCGCGCTTTGCTTTTCGCTACAGCGCAGGCCCCCTCCTGCTGTGGTGTCTTGCACTCATGACAACTCTGACATTCACACCGAGAAATGCCTTGTGTTGAAGCACCTCCAATTCCGTCCTCAGCCTGCTCCAACAGCACAGACGACGTCCGCAATTGTCCACGTTCAATACATTCAATGTCCAATGAACGAAACGACGGGCTTCAACTGTTGGAAATTGATCGAGTAAAAAACAACTGATCATCGGTGCTGGCCATGGGCCCATGGCTCAAGCGCTCGAGATTCAAGCTCAAGCGGTAACTTAAGCGCGGTAAGCCACAGTTTGGCACAGCTCGGCTCGTCCCATTTGGACGAGCTGGCACTGAGAACCATGGCAGCACTACCAGTGACTGACTAACAACTAACTGGTCCCATGCATGCCATTGTGTATTGACGTGGTGAGAACTTGAAGGCGCCTTGCGCCTCTATGGTATGTTTTGGAAATTATGGCGGTTGCTGTACTAAGCTGGGCACAGTAGTGCTCAAAGTACCCACCTCAGTGTTAAGGCAGTATAGCTCCACGGGGCACCATACTGCAGTAAGGAGGTCCAGAACTATGCTCATTCACGCATATCAAATGCTTGGAGGCCAAGCCCACCCAGAGCGGTATACCACTGCACGATAATGCCCCCCTTTCTTGTAGAGTCAGTATCTGCGCGTCTGCGTGCTCGCTGTGCTTCTTCGCGCTCCTGCTGCTGCGCTCCTCTAGGCAATCATCTCCACCGCCATACCGTCAGGGTGGTTTGCTTTCTGAGCACGGCGGAAACCACATGCATGGGCGCCCATGTTCGCGGGTGTTCTCGGTGTGCTTCTGTCTCTCGCATTGCTCACGATGGATGGCACTCCCCACCGACAACCGATGACTGCGCATGGCGTTGGCAGAAGGAGGAAACGGGCACGAGGGCTGGTTGGGACACGCGTGTCGGCGACTGAGGATCGCCCGCGGTGACGCGATGGATAGAGTACAACCGAGTACAAGTGAAGATGAAGAGGTCTGTGGTCATGAGGAAAACAACGGATCTTGAAATAGTCTAAAACTCGATAACAAAAAGAGAAAACGGCGTGATGAATCTACATCAATCATATCTCACATGACTAGTGGTCAGTTAGTCAACATGAATAGAAGGTGAACAGGGAAAACTCAGAGCTTGGTGATTAACATAGCGACTAACGCATATAACACCATGACCGGAGGGGCAACAAAACAATAGGACCAGAAGATTGTCCGGCTTACAAGGCGCTCAAGGGTGTCGCTAGAGACAGCCTGTGTGATCTGTAGGCAGTGCGAGACGTCTTTAGTGGTGGAGATTTGCAGAGAACGAATTAAGGATACCTGGGCCAAAGATATCGCGGGTGGCGATGCTAGTAGAAGCACGTTGCTGAGGACAAGAACGGGACTAACACAGTATGGTTAGGGGTGAATGAGTATGTTGTTTGACAAGGACTTACTCTTGGAATACAGGTGCACGGTCATGGAGCGCACCAACGGCAATAAACGGGAGGAACAACGCAGGAACGACAACCATCCGTGCAAGTATCGCCACGAAGATCGTTTTTCCTTCGCCTTGTCTCATGGGATGCAGTGTATTTTGTCTACCCTTGAGGCGAAAATTCTCACGCAGCCTACTCACGAAGGAGGTATTCCGCCAAGTATGTGTACTAGAGGGAGGAGACTCGGAGTTTTCTGGGGGCCGATGGAAATATGCGCCAAGCACGACGAGAGTGAGAGGAATTGAGCAGTTGCCTGCTTGTGTTATGGCACCTTGAAGGGGGTGCATATGTACCTCGAGTGCATGTTGTAAGGGCTGGATGAGTGCAATAACGAGCGAGATGATCGATGCCCAGAGTGGTGGTGTCAGGAAACCCGTGACCTTCTTCCATATGGAGTGTGCTGACCCCTGTAAACGCCGTAACAACGTGGGAGGAGGACGAGTCCATGCTGGGATATGGAGTTCGTCCTCGTCCTCGTCGGAGTCTGATCCGAACACAGACGAACTTTCTGTATCGGATGGTAGCCGGATGCCAGAAAAGTGATCGTTGTTATCACCGGAGATTCCAAACGAGCGCTGTGGTGGAATTGTCACTCCCATGCCCTCGTTCCTCGAACCCGCTTCAACTTGAGCCTCTGGTGCGTGCTCCGTTTCCTCCAGTGGATCAGATTTAGAGAGTAGGTGGACACCATAACTCCAGCGAATCTACGATCTCTGTAGTTGAAACGCAAGTCGGCGAAGCGTGACAAGATGAACGTACAAACTGCCCAATAGTACCACACAGAAGCAAGTAGGTGAGAGCACGCCCGATGATGGCCTCCTTCGTGTCGTCGTCACCCCACTCGAGACCCGGAACCGTGGCAGCGAGGGACTGCAAAAGGGCGATAGGAAGAGAATTCGTGTTCATGATTGTGGCGGCTGCCATTGCAAAGTTTCTGTAAGACGGTGAGGGGACCATCTGCGCGATGGGAACAAAGCATACTTTTGTGAAGGCCGTAGCCGAAAGAGGCTACCAAGCACCCAGGCTACTCCCAATGAAACGCCAGTGACGAGTAGAAAGAAGATAGGACCGATCCATAATTCTCGCAATTTAGCTGGAAAGAGAGTGAGTTGTGTGTTCAATTGACGGAGATGATAACAGACCGGGTGAAAGGAAGAAGGAGACTTTGGAGAAGAGGAGACAAGGGGTGAAGAAGTTGACGTTGATGACGTTCAGTTGCTGTGAATGAGATAAACGGTGGGGGAGGATAAGGTGGGAGGTGAAGCGATGAAGCTCGATGAAGATGAACCTTCTGCGTTGACTTATCGAGCATGCCTCGCCTCGCGAGGACGTAGCCGGAGATACAGACAATCGTGACTTGGAAAATGGACTGGGCAAGTGAGCATGGGAACGACGCCAATAATGACGGACAAACATACACTGGCGACGGTTTGGAAGAGAGGCCATATTGGAGAGTCGTGAGAACGACATGGAAGGGGGGTGATGTGATCAGCGTCTTTGAAATGTGAGATCCCCCTCATAAGGCCTGTAATACAGCAGGGCACTGGTACTGTAGGCAGCTTTCCCTATCGTTCGCGGTCCAAAAGGGGATGAAATAAGGCCGCGGTTGTGCCAAGCAAGACGGGATGGGGCCCGGAAGCTGCTGTGACGTTTGACCGCAGGAATCGTCCATGCCTTTACCCCTCTTATTCACTATAGAGATTACCATCTAACCCCATAGCCCATAGCACACATGGTTTTGTCTACATGTTCGTTGATTACTGTCCAGAAAGGGTGGAGTTACGTCAGTCATCATATAAGGCAGAGCAGATGTGCGGGTCAGGCCAGTCAACTGGACAGTGACAGCGATCATGGCCTGGTCTTGCTCTGGCACCAGCAGTGCTGAACTCATATCCAATTTAATGCGCAATAAGCTGATCAACTCGGACGCCGTCGCCGCCGTGCGCGCAGTTCCCCGCCCGTTTACTGTCCCGGCCGAACGTCCCCTCACATGCTAACTTTTCTGCCCGCTGTGTTCTCCAGGCGATGACCGCCGTCGATCGCGCAATTACGTCCCCGACAGGCGGCATGCGTACGAAGATTCGCCCCAGTGCGTCGCCCTTTCACGAAATGGAAACCTCCCTTCTTCTTTCCACACTTCACGCAAAAAACCCTTGATGATGAGAGCGAAACCCTGATGATGATTCTGATCTTCTCCCTCCCTCTCTCTCGCTTTCGCTGTAATGTAATGTAGATCGATCGGTCACGACGCGACCATCTCGGCCCCGCACATGGTGCGTTTTCCTTCCTTCTGCCTCTGCAGCTTTGCACCCGCTCACACACACACCACACGCACCGCACCCTTCATCCACTCTTCACCGTCCTCTTTCTCTCTCACACACACGCACCCCCGACTTTCTCACCGCGCGCCGCTGGCTGGCTGATACGCTCGAAAAAAAAAACCAGCACGCGCACGCAGCCGAGCTGCTCCTCCCATACCTGCGCGACAGTCCTGGCAGGGGCGCGCGGGTACTCGACGTCGGCGCGGGCTCGGGCTACCTCACGAGCGTCCTCCACCACCTCGTCCGCAGCACCGGCACCGGCGCAGTCGTCGTCGGCATCGAGCACATCCCGGCGCTCACCGCGCTCGCGGAGCGGAATATCCGCGCGGACGGGCTCGGCGGTGTGATCGACGGGCAGGGGATCGTGCTCGTCACGGGCGACGGGCGACTCGGTGCGTCTGCCCCCTCCATCCAAGTTTTTGAATGTACAATCTGAATGCTGTTGCGTAGGGTACGATCAGAAGGGACCGTATGACGCTATTCACGTTGGCGCGGCGGCGCGGACGATACCGCCCGCGCTTGTGGAGCAGCTCGCGAGCCCGGGGCGGATGATCATCCCCGTTGGGACGTACTCGCAGAGACTGATGCAGGTGGACAAGGATGAGCAGGGGAAGATCACGCAGAGGGATCTCTTTGGTGTCGTGGTCCGTCGTTTCTGCGCCCGTTGCTGATGGAGTCCACCAATGCTCACGCTCACGCTATCTCACGCTTTTTTGGGGCGCGCAGTATGTGCCGCTGACTGACAGACCGGCATGAAGTTCTGGGATCGGGAAGAGACGGGAATGTGATTGATCGTGAGGAAGAATGCGACATGTATATCAGTTTGCGAAACAAAGATCGCCGTGCTATTGACCGCACCGGAGAAGCGAGTATCCAACGAGGCGCAACCGAACATGTATCACACAGGCTCTGTACAGTCAAGGGAATTGTGTATTCTTCGAAGCGAGTAAAGAGAAATTTAGCGTATCAGACAACCGGGCAAGTAACCAACAACAGGGAACACAGGAAATAAGGGAGGGTATGCTACATATTAGGAGCGGTATAAATATCCAGGAATCCTAACAAGCTAGTTGTAGAGGCGACGTTTTTATTTGGAAAGACCATAGCCCTTCCGTGTCGCGCCGACCATCAACTCTTTGCCCTTCATTGAGCTGGAGAACCAGTTGCCAAGAGTGATACCCCAGAGCATGCCCATGAAGGAGATGCCATGTTTCTGACAAGAGAAGAGACGTGTCAGAAAGTGAACATGGATCGAAGTGTGACGAACGACTAACCTTGCCGTTGGTGATGATGATGAGTTCGGGCTGGCCCGAGTAGTTCTTCTTGGGAGCACCACCGTTAAGCTGGGAAAGGATGTTCGCGGCGGCGATCTGCGCATGCTTGGGTGCCTTGGCAGCCTGCTTCTGCTCCGCCCAGTCTGTCACGTCGCCAATTGCATAGACGTTGGGATGCGACGGCAGCTGGAACGTCTTCTCGATCTTAATCTGTCCGCGTGGAGTGAGCACGCCCGAACCGAGCGACTTGACGAAGTCGGTAGCGGGACGGGCACCAAACGTGGGGACCTATGAGGAGGAGTGAAGGTCAGAAAAATGTGGTTCGCATGGCCACGAGAGAAGGAACGCACGACGAGGTTGCCCTCGAGCTGGCGCCCAGAGCGCGTCACGGGGGGGTTGGCCTCAAAGTTGTCGATGTAGTCGTTGAAGACGATGTTGACGCCACGGGCAGTGAGGTCCTTCTCGACCCGCTTGCGGTATTTGTTTGGGTAGGCAGAGTTGAGGAGCTGAGAGTCCGAGTGGACGATGGTGACCTTCTTGCGCGGGAACGCGTCCTTGATCTCGCCCGCGTATTCTGAACAGAAGAAATGTGAAACGTCGGTCACAATAGAAGGTGGGCACGTGAGGAAGAAAAAAATGGCGTACCACAGCCAACTGCACCGCCACCGGCGAGGATGATGCTGCTGGCGTTCTCGAACTTGCGGCGCCAGGAGCGGATGTGCTCGAGGACGGCAGCACGGTCATCAGGGAAGGCGAGGGGCCCTCCCAGTCGCAACCGGGCGCGAGGACGAGGATGTCGTACGAGATGCGCTCGCCCGTGGACAGCACGACGGAGCCACCGGCGTGGCCTTCTTTGCCCCGTTCGATGGCGGTAACGCGGCCGACCTTAACGGCGCCGTTGCCGTTGACTAATAGGCTGTCGTAAGGGATGAGAACGGCATCCTCGAGCTTGCCCTCCGAGGTGGTGGTCATGCGGATGGCGGCGGGGAGGTGAAGGGAAAAGGGGCGTGCAGTCACGAGGGTCAGGGATGTCGTGATGGGGTCAATCTTGGACGAGAGGATGCGGGCAATGGTCGCGCCAGCTGCGCCACCACCGACGACGACGATGCTCTTTCGGCCAGACTTGGACATTGTATAGTAGGCGGGGAGAGTGGAAGAAACGAGTAGGAAGTGAGTTGGGAAGGAGTGTGCTGAGAAGCGGAGGACATGTCGCCGCCTTTATATTGAGACACAAGGTGACAATTACAATGGCTTCTCGTCGTCTCAGGGTGGCCATCGTCATCCGTGGTGCATATGTGCTGATGTAATCAGACGGACGTCGAAGTATAAGCAAACGCGTAATCACATTGACACAATGCCAGATTTAGTCACCTTTTGGTCGAATGTCAACAACATGCCATAAAGACGATTACAAAGGCACAGATTTTGCCTAAGAGCACTTTGATACTTTGATAAACGCCTGACGTGATCCGACAGTGAGCCGACCTCGAGACCTCGCATGCAATAATAGGACCGCACGCGACCCAAACCCTACTAACCGCCCGTCTTCTTTGAATGGAAATGAAATCAATCCGGTCTCGGCGGGTCGTCCATTCCACTTCTCCCGACATATATGGCTGGCGCCCCGATGTGACCGCATCGCTCATCCATCCAATCCAACCACCGAGTGATAAAATAGTGCAACGCCTGTCCCATCGGAGGTATAACTGAAGCCCTTGACCAACCCCTTTGGCCACATGCCTCTCTAATCCCCCAAGGTCTCTCCATCCAACCAACCAATCGTCGACATCGACATTTGTCATTTTGAAGTTGTCATCTCCTTTCGTCGGTACGTGGTGCATTCCTCTCGTATGCTTTATCGCCCACAGAAATGCCAGAGTTGCCTGTTACCTGGCTGCAGGGGGGCCACGTCGTTCTGAACTCGTTCACACACCGTGAATCCCGATTAAGGCCTGATGCGCCTGATGGCCTGATTGATCATGGTTTCACATGGTGCAGGATCGAGGCCACGCGCTCACTTCTTCGACCGTTCCCACCGCAATTACTGTAACTGCCGATCAGGAAAACCTGCGCACCGGCGGGGATACTGTACTGTACCCTCGACAATAATGATGCGATCACGGAAAACCCCGCTTCCCCAAACGAACCAACTCTCCTACTGTAGTGAATGCCTTTAATATGACAGCGACGCAACAATGGCGCATGTCTAGAGGTGAACCGGCGGAACTACCACATCCCTCGCTTTGACGCTTCAGTGCCACTTATTTTCGGTCGTCTCCGAGCACGCGCGCTTCTTCCTATCTTCGGGCATCCGAGTTACGTTGTCGGGACTCGGGAGCAGGGGTGTTCCCGCAAACATTCTGTCTGGATATTTCCTTTGCGGGTTGTCAGCCAGCTCCATAAGAAGCCACGCTGCAAAAAGGTAAAATCAACCAAAAGTAGACACTATTCAAAACTTAAGCTCTGGCAACACTGTCTGCGACACCTCACCGGCCTCACCGGTGGCACCCTTCTGCGTCCTTGTCTACCTGAATCATCGTTTACGCCCATCGGTCGAGGGAGGATATTACGCGTCCAGGGCTCGCAAGTTGCTTCATAACAATAACAGGGGTGGTATATCGTGAATCACGTCGTATCCTGTCGCTGAGAGAGGAGCCGGCCCGGCCCGCACCTGAGCGGCCTGCGACGAGTTTTTGTTTTGCCAACTCGATCAGCTCGCTGCTTGGTAGATGACCGACGACGACACCATCTTGCCCAATACAATGATAAAGCGTGGCCGTGAACAAACCGCCGGTTCCAGCGCCGACATCGAGTACACGAGAGCCTGCTTTCAAGTGTGGCACAGTTAACTTTTCAGAAGTGGCAGCATGCTGTCATACCAAATTGGTCAGCGTCCAAATTGTAAATTTCAGTGGCCTTCCCGATACGCGGAGCAGGGACGGCAGCGCCCGTCGTCAATTCGGTTATCCTACGTCTCTTCTTTGTAAGGCGTAAAGTTCGAAAACCGCGGAACACGCTGTGCTGCGGGACTGTACGGCATTGCCTTTTCAGACACATAACGCGCGCGGTCAACGGCTCGCATAGCCTGCAAGTACGATCAGCGGAAGCCAACTTGCATGTTCACTGAGCCTCCACACATCGGCGACAGTACAGTGTCAGACTTAATGAATCCTTCCTTGACCGACAAGGGACGCATTCGCCGACTCAATTTTTTTTAGCGAGACCACCATTATTTTCATGACTATAGAAGGTGTGATTGTTGAGCAATGGCCTTTTGTGGTAACGAAACTGAACAATAACGTTGTCTTGTTACTTGACGATGACGCGACGCCTGTAGTTGGTGCCATTGACGTGGGGGCTGCGCTAATCAAATTATTAGGGACAACGTTGTGTGTCGTGGCGAGGTGGACTTACAGGTTTAGATGCAGAGGAAGGTCCATCAACAGGGTCAATAGATCGAACTCGAAATGTGATGCGTGGTACGGCCCTCATTGGTTTGGATGTCCCCGCACTCAGATTTACGAAACCACCCGTACTCGGGTTTCGGGTTCGATGGCTGGGATACTGGATACGTTCATGGGTGGGTCTGGATGGGTAGTAGTAGGCGTGGGCTACATCATTAAGCAGGACGTCCGCGTGGCGGAAGGCTGCTGTGTTCCCTAGGGTTTGGGGCAGTATGTGGTGACAAGATGCGATTTCACACACATCATCCTACAGCCCGTCGTGATGGTAGGCCGCAGAACCCGTATTCTGGTCCCGGTTGTGGCAGTTGCCGCTACATACTTGGACTCAGAGGACTCTGGAGGCGAGCTTTGGTTGATGTCAAAATTGAAGAGCATCAGGGCCCATTGCGTAGATTCTGGGATTAGACATGCAGTACTATTACGACCCGTGACAGCGCGCCAACGATCTTGTTACGTACGCTTGCGGTAGTCGGCCGCAATTCTGGTCACCATTCGACTGGGTCATCTTGCTAACATGGGCCATTGATTATCATACAATGGTCGAATAGAAGGTCGCACGACGAGTCCTGTGACAGAGTGGATACCCGACAGAGACATCCATAGGCAGTGTCCTTGGGAAGGTAAAATCAGGTCAAGTTACCTGTACTGAATGGCAGTGTACACTAAGATATGAATGTGCGTGCGACGGTGAGGAGTAGAATATACATCAAGGTATGGTGGGCACACCTCCATACCTCAATGTATTCCTACTCCTCACCGTCGCGTGCGCATTCATATGTTGGTTGGTACATTAGGCTTAGAATTATCGCGCGTCTGGGTGTACTGCTTTCGATATCAGGTCCCCATTCGGCAGTTGGCAGGTGCGGATAGGTCCTGGTATCATTCGCATAGGTAAGATAATGGCTCTTAGGACACCTGTCCGCGCCCACGATAGATGTATCTGCTTCCTGGGTTGTACGATGCCGCCGCCTGACCTGGGGCGCTTACTATGCCCAGTCCATATTGTGTTTGTACTGGCGGGTTTGAGAAACGGACGGAGAGAACACCAGCTGGCGAAAAGTAGTCCGCATCCGGCATGCAGAAGCTAGCAGCTGCTGTCAGTGGAAAATGGGAATCTTGATGGTGGCAATGAATCGTGCGATGATCGACAATAGGGCGGCGACTTGCAGTGGTTCCCAAAACCAGCGGGGATCCTTTTTGGGGTCGTGACTCTCTTTTTCTCCATTTCGCTGTCCCAATGCCATATGGAAGGATGGTCGAGGGGTTGTGAGGAGATATGGTGCTGTTGGAATAGCAGGCTTAGTATTTATCCACAGCACTCGATGCCCGGAATAACGGAGGAAAGAATCTAAGCGACACCCACGAATCCTCCCTTGTCAGGGCAGTTGTGACCCGCCTTCGGTTTTGTATCAATACACCTGGCCTCCATCGGACACCCTTAGCGATCTGATTGTCTGCGAGACTAATGGGAAAGGTTTGAAATGATGCAGAAAACCGACTATGGAACCTGGGGAAAACAAAATATGTATGATATCGCACGCAATCAAACCGGGATGCCATTCCTTGACCGTACCATGTATAAGAATGGGCTGTTACGGTCGAGAGTACTGGAAAGTCAGCAGACGTACCCTGTAGACCGTGACAATGATGAACAAGAAAGTTGTTGTGAGGTCATTAGTAAGGTTTTCCCGGCGCAGGCTGCTCAACTCCGCTGTTTTCAGACTCTCACAATCTTTGGGGCGATATCATCACGCTCGCGCCACATGCACCGTCCAATGGAACTCATACTCGTCCAACGAACCCAACTTGCATCTATTTGCCATTCATATTGTTGAGCGAGGCGGTGCCCCTACTCTTCACGTCCTATGAAACGATAACGAATCGCTACACTTTCGAACCAGCTCCCCTTTCAAGGACTACATTTTGTATACTTTCTGATATGAGCGAACACTTAACGATCGTCTCAGTTCCAACTCCTTTTCGAGACTGCGCTGTGGGACTACGAAGAGCAGACTGGCATAGCATTGGTCCAACACCCACTCGCAGATAACCTCCGGAATTGCGACTCCGTCTAGTCCGTGAATGCCATCCCCCAAGAGCAAGCGCGAGCCTTCAGTGAATTTCGGAGGCAATGGAAATTTTATGAAATCGCTGAAGTGCGCTGTCTCAGTTCTATATACGTTTTCCACGGCTCCACCCTCAGCGGGGTAGTCGGTATCGTACGTCGGAAGCTGTTGATAGGTCTTTCATGTCCTTCATGTCTGTCCCATAGCCATTTCCCCTTGCGGATGTGATATTTGCAGGCTTCACTGTCCTGCTCACTGTATGTATCTTAGATTCTACGCGCGTCTTGACGTCTGAGTACATCAGGCGGTCAAGGACGCTGATACGAGCTACGAGGCGACCAAGTAAGTTTGTCCTCGCCGATATGCCACTCGACTGAGCGCGACACAGTGAATTTTTGTGAAGAAGCTTTTGGGAATGACGTTGAGGCGGTAGTGCAAAGCCTGGATCATCTCACCGTGGACGAGGCTCCCATGACTGCGGCGCAGACTCTGGAGGTCGTCTATGGCCTCATTCAAACATGAGGGTGGTCATGAACGGTGAGTGACACACTGGGCTTGTCGTCCACAGACTATTGAGCATGCCTCTCCAGACGGCAAGGCATCTGTAGACAATTTCCGGGGTGCAACAATTTGCAAACGACATAGACAAGTTGAAACGCCAGTTGCTTATTTCGTGTAGTCATTGGTTACCGGGAATACTGACATAACCATGCAGGTGACAAGTTACAGCAAGGTTTTCGAAGTTGGCTCTCTCCTCTCGCCGATCCATGGAGAAGCCAAAACATTGCATGCGCTCCACGCCACACCGGGAGCGCCATATGGTTCGTTGAGGGAGAACCCTTTTCGAAGTGGAAATCGTCTGGTCCGAGTTCCCTTCTGTGTGTTCATGGGAAAACGTCGGTGTCGCCCAATCCTTGCGCTTTCGCAGAGACCGATGATCTTCCCCTTTCGTAGCGGGCACCGGGAAGAGAGTGCTTTGGTATGTTGCCGTTTCAATGTTTCTTCCCTAGGAACTTATGGTATCACCAGTTCTACCCTTTTTGACGATATCGATGCTATGCGGAAATCCGGGCTCGCGTCACTGGCCTTCTGTTGCGACTTCAGGGAGGACGAAAAGAAGGACCTGCGTGAGCTGCTCTCATCTGTGCCAGTCCATCTTTGTGATCAATCCAACTCCTACTGTGAAATACTTTCCAAATTCTGTTTGGAACAAGACAGTGAGTGGTTCGTGTCATTCAAGTGATGATGCACTGGCTCGATGCTTGAAGGACTTACTCCAAACACCAAGGACAAGCGCCCATATACCTGATACTAGGTGCCTTGGGCGAGTGTTCAAACTCATCTGATCCACCATCCCCTCGCGAGGAAGTCTTAGGGCTTGTGGGGGAGCTCATGGACTCACAAATTCCGAAGTTGCGCTTATGTGTCACAAGCCGACCAGAGCATGACATCAAGGCCGTCCTTGATCCTTTGACTTGCTGTTCCGTTTCGCTAAATGATGAGAGTGGACAAATCGGACACATCGACGACCATATCAAGTCCGTCGTTAACAGGGGTGCAAGAAACCGAAGGTGGAAGGCGGAGGACAAGCGACTAGTAATTGACGCGCTCATGAACATGCTGGTTGGATGCACGAAATCGATACCTTTTACGACTCTCGCTTATACTTGTAAAATGTAGGTTTCGGTGAGTATAATCGATTGTCAAGTGGTCTACCTTCGCGGCCGCCTTCCTGGGCGTATCTGGCGTGCCCTGGCCGAGTTACCGGAGACCCTCGACGAGACATGTGAGCGCACCCTTCGAGAGACCAATAACTTGAAAGTGGACTGGGAATTCGCCCACCGTCTGTGGCAATGTGTCGCTATGGCTTCCCGCCCACCCCGCGTCGAGGAACTGGCCGACTTTCTCGCATTTAACTTCGATGCAGGCCCGATACCGACATTTCATGAGGATTGGCGCTTAGAAGGCCCAAGAGATGCGGTGCTGTCCACATGCTCCCCATCACTTGTCATTGTCGATGTTAATCTTTCCCCCGTTATTCTCTGTGAGAGAATTCTTGACATCTGCTCGCCTTCAATTGCCGAAGCGAGTGACATCGCTTCCCCGTCGTTATCATGTACGCGCTCATGCTGGGAATTCTGCTACACCTGGATAAAACATCACCAGAGACACCATCCCTAGGTTTTTCTCTTATATACAGCTGCTGAGCACCGGGTTGACCACGCCCAGTTCGAGAACGTGTATCGCAATCGTTCAGGGGGACATGTGGAACTCGTTTTCTCGAACACGGGTGCAGATCCGACGGCACAGGAAAAGGGTGGGTGGACTTCACTGCTTTGTGCGTCGCGTGGAGGACATGTAGAATCCGCTCGCTTCCTTCTCGAGCGCGGTGCAGACGGGACAACCGAGACCAAGGGCGGGTGGACGCCACTGCATCTTGCATCGCGTGAAGGACATGTCAATGTCGCTCGCATCTTCTCGACTTTGGAGCAGATGCAGGTGCCAAAAAAAAAACAGGAATTAAACCAATTGACTTCTTATTTTCCGATCTCAGGTTATCCCGGTCATTTCCGAGGCCGCTTCCGATCCGTCTCAACTATATCATGGATGTATCTGCACCATCAGTGTGTGTTTCCTCTTCAGATCTTCGGGGTCTTTCTGGTGGCCATGCAGAATAATTTTAGGCAACAGTCGGGTCGTGAGACAGACCCATTTGGCCGACCAAGTTGTGGCAATGGCTATATCCTAGAGCCGATGCGGTGCACAAATGAGAAGACTAGATGAGCGAACATTCATGAGGATGTTTACCAACACGAAACGAAAATGCAGCAACTGATTTTCTTTGAAAAAATCTGGTCTTCCCGTCATTTTTTAGATTCGCTTTGTTACTCTCGCCTTCCCTGACCCGTGTCTTGGTTGAAACCGTAGGATACATAATTTTCGCTTACGCAGTCATGTGTCCATGTACTGTACACAAAAGATCGCGGTAATACTCAAGAACGAACAAGACACTTCTCCTCGGAATCTGGTAGGTAGCGCGCAACTCGAAAAAGTCACTTATCCTCAGCAATCAAATTGGCCGATCACCACAACTCGTGCCGGGCATCATCGTCAATCCTGGCTCGCACTGAATTCCTCTTCGATCGCTTGTCTAGGTAGGGAAGCACGAAGGCGGGTCAGCAGTCATATCTTGTGTAAGGTGAAAAGCAGCTCGACCTACCTTCGTCCGCACCCTCGTTGTCAAATCACCAAGTATCATTCATGTGCCGGCCGAACACCGCCGCGCCGCCGCCGCCGCTCATCGCGCTCATCGTGTGGAAACTGGGCGCGCTGTGGTGCGAAACTGAACCTAGTCATCCAAGATGCGAAAAACGAGACAATCAATAAACAACATGGTTCCAGAATCCACCAGCAATCGCACGTACGCGTCCGATTCCCTCGCTTCAAGATGCCCTTCATTCCCGTGCCCGGGACGCCGTACTGGGAACCGCTCACGAGGACGCCTCGATTTCGATGGCCGTACGCATCCGCGGTTGCGGTTGGGTATCTCTCTTGGTGGTCGTACGGTCCACCGAGGCCGTGGGGCGGCTGGTAGCGCTGGAGTTGGAGGTTTTTCGCGTCCATGGGCGGAGACGACCGCTGCAAAGCCATGCCCTGATTTACTTGTGCGTTGAGGCCACCGCCCATATGCCGTCTCTCTTGGTAGTCATACGGTCCACCAAGGGCGTGGG
The DNA here is from genome assembly GCA_022496215.1 of Russula brevipes. Lineage (NCBI taxonomy): Eukaryota > Fungi > Basidiomycota > Agaricomycetes > Russulales > Russulaceae > Russula > Russula brevipes. The sequence goes on from WTXF01000021.1 coordinate 270,107, forward strand.
GCGGCTGGTAGCGCTGAAGTTGGAGATTTTGCGTGTCCATGGGCGGAGACGACCGCTGCAGAGCCAGGCCCTGATTTACTTGGGTGTTGAAGCCACCACCCTTATGCCGTCCGACCGCACGCGAATGTTGACCAGGGAACGACGGATCATCGTCCCCCAGGTCGTAGGCAGGGGGTAGGCTGGAGCTGATGCCGATGCCGATGCCGGTGCCAGCAGATTGGAAGTTTGTCGTGCCAGACTGAGATAAGCTGCTGCACGTGGGACAAAGCTGCCGTGGGAGCCGACGTGATTTATGTGCCGTTCCGTGCGCGTTTGGATAGCTCGACCCTTCAGTCGGATGGCCCCACTCGTCCACCGGGACCTGCCGGTACGACGAACCGCACCGCGAGCAGCGAGAGGACATGCCCGTGATCGAGGTGCCGCCGTCTTTCCCAGAATACAAGGACTCTCGCCCAGCGGACGATTGCCTGTTCCCGCGGATGGTTCCCAGTTCGCCGTCATTCCCGGGATAAAGGGGCTCTCGCCCGACGGATGATTGCCAGTTCCCGCGAGTGGTACCCAGTTCGCCGTCATTCCCGGGATAAAAGGACTCTCGCCCGGCGGATGGTCGCCAGTTCCCGTGGTCCACCTGTCCCAGAGCTGGTCATGGTAGCAGCAGCTACGGTCAGCCGTAATGCCGTCCAGTGGTATTTGTCACATACCTCCCGTGGCCTGTGACCACCCGAGCTCCTGGTCTGGGGACTGGAATTCCGAGTCCTTGAGCCGATCACCGCCTAGTAATGGCGGTGTGCTGGTGGGAAACGAAAACGGGTCGTCGTGACCGAGATGGCCCAGGCCCCAAGGGCCGTCGTCAAAGCCGTGGGGGTTATCCTTGTGGGAGTCGTATTCTACCACAGTACGAGTGATGGTGGTTCTCACCATGGTTTGTTGCTACTGGCTCATGTCAGAGCTGCTTATCAGTCAGCTGCGCCCTGTGGGGGTTGGGGCGGGGCGGAGAGTTCTATGTCATTTGATAAGGCCACGACCTGGGGCTGTGCCCTAGGCGGACACAATCTGGACCCCAGAACCCGAGTAGGCAACTGCCATGGGAAGGCAAGAGACATCATTCCGAATAAGGAATTTCGCTCGTCAACATCAGAAAACGTTCGTGGAGGGCATCAGTATGTATTTCAAATATCTGTCTAAATACATGCCTATTGCTGGTATCGACCCTGCAGGCTAGACCGAGATGCTTTATTGGAAGACGTGGACCCACGTGCGGCGTTGCTCCAGGTGACAGCACCAGTATTAGAAACCGTCGACGGTGAGCCCACAGTCGGCGATTGCCAGTTGTGGCGCTGCTGGTGCCGTTGGTGATGATCTTGTTGCTGATGTGGCTGCGTCTTCTGTAATTGCAATTGCTGTCCCTGATGTATTGCCCACGCCTGGCAGAGGGAGCCACAGAACTCGCTGTTGGTGCGGCGAGGGCACTTCTTACACGCGGGGCACAAGGCAAAACCAAGACGCACAGCGTCCCTGGGCACCCGATGGGCTGTGTTCAGCACTAGAGCATAAATGGGACCCGCAAGACGACTACCAACCGCATATGCTCCAATCCGCAGTACTCGGTCACCTCTTGCGTTCTCTCATCTCTCGTCACCGTCCTGTGGCAATTCGGATAGCGACACGTGGGGACTGTCGGTGCGGCCATGGGATGAGACTGTGATGCCACACGAGGAGCAGTTCCTGTCGTTTGAGGAGCACCGTATACCTGCATTGGCGCATCTGCCAACGCCCGAGGGTGTAAGAACACATTCGGAAGACGCATAAAAATGCGCACTTGAGGGTTGCGGTGCGCTCGAAGGGGGGTATCCCCACTCGTCAGGCATCTCACTCCCAACAGGGAGGGTAGGTTGATAGGACGCTACGTATTGGGTTTGCGCGGGAGCGTGCTGCACTGTCCTCGACTTCTGTGATTGACGGGAATCCTTGTATATCACAAGGCGGTGTGTGTCAGAAGACTGATGACTGTATTCCCTGAGGAAATGTTTACCCCATACGAGGTGCCAGTGGGGAGATGGTCCATTGACGAAGTCTAAGAATGGGAGCCTAAGGGTGTGGGTGGGGTGGGAAGGGGAAAGGTGAGGCTGTATGCGCGAAGAAAGACCTTGCGGACCCCCACCCTGAGGTTGAGGGTACAAAATCGCATGGCTGTTCCACGTTTGCCGGTCGACCTCATCGCCAGAATTCGTGCACGTGACTACACGAGGCAGCGCAATATTCCCGTAACAAGACTGCCGTATCATTACGTCCGGCGCTGCCCGACCGAACCCGTGCGTGCGAGGGCGCAAACTGACCTCAAATCCTCGCATCTGAGCACTTGTGTGCATACGGCATGATTGCCCTCGCGCCGTATGCACGAGCAACTGCTCGGGTACCTAACCCTCCTTCATTCCAGGATGGAGGAGAGCGTCCATTTTGTTGGACTAGATGTCCTTCAGTTCCTTTCTGCTTCCGTCCTTTTAGTAGCTACGGTTTGCGTCCTTGATCATTTAACTACCGAACGCACTTATGGACGTATGTGGGTCGACGATGGCCGTCGTGCATGCCAGGGTTCGGGGACATGAGAGGAGAGGCGAGGGCGGTAAGCGGAAAGGTTAGCTAGAGGAGAATAATACTGCCACCTAGACAGAACCCGTTCTGAAATGGAACAGACGACCTACCTGAGGATTGAGAACGCTTTCTTGTACTCGTAGGCGTTTTCTTACACGCGAAAAACCGCGAACGAGCACGACCACGGACGACCAATTCGCGCCTCAACAGAGCGAACGATGAAAAAAATGGCCACAAATTGCGACTGCACTGCACTGAGCTGGGCGTAGAGAACTGCGATTACATTTGTCACAGAGTACAGGACTATATCACGGATACGACAAAGGCAATACAGTACGCAGCATACAGTACAACAGCCCTGAATCCATTACACAGCGAGGGGCAGAAGATTGACAACACGAGTGCAGGGAACTCATGACCAAACGCCCTATGAGACTGGCCAATTGTGCGGGGGGTATCGGGTACGGAGGCATAAATAGTTTGTAAGAGATTGGTTGGCACTGAGTCGGTCAGCATAGATAGGAGGATGGGAGGCTATCATCGATTCATGACACCTACTTGGGAGAAAGGGTGTAAAGGCGAGTGGTCAATCTAATAGGCCAAACGTGTAGGACGGATGAGTCAAATAGGTAAGGTCACGAGTTGTGGACTGTACGCCAAGGGCGCCAACATCACTGAAAAAAAAAGGACTTGATGGTACATCGCCTTCGTACACGCAGTGGGAAAGTGGCAAAGCCGGTCCCGTGGTTGTTGGCTTGAAGAGAAAAGCTGTCACGATGCGCAGCAATCCCGCGTCCTAAACTAATCGCATGGTACGCGGGGACCTAGGGTACCCGAACGAATCCGCAATATGGACAAGGCGGCAAGGCTGGATATTCGACCAGCGGTTCTGTTCCATAACGACGATCGCTCCTACCCCGCGGCTCGTACGTCCCATTACAGCGCGGGCAGCGTACACGTCCTGGAATTAAGACAAAAGCCCGACAGTCAGCCGCCGGTCTGGTTAATTTATGTCCGATCGGTCACGTACTCCCTATAGCCGGTGTTGATCCCGGGGAGACGGTCGGATACTGGGCTCCGACGGGGATGGAGACTGGCTCGCTTGCAGTAGCACCCCAAGTAACACCTCCAGAATGAGATCCTGGTGAATGCGATCCTGCTTTCGGGGTGAACGTTGTTGTCGCTGTTGCTGTGCCTGTGCCTGTTGTTGCTGTTGCTGTTGTGGATGTTGTTGTTGTAGTGCTGGGGCTGGGGCTGTCGCTGCTGTGGATGTTGTTGTTGGAGATGCTGGGGCTGGGGCTGCTGTTGCCGTAGCTGTTGCTGCTGTAGCTGCTGCTGCCGTAGCTGTTGTTGCTGCTGCTGCTGCAGTCGTTGTTGTTCTTGTGGTTGCTGCTGCTGCTGTAGTCGTAGCTGTTCTTGTTGCTGCTGCTGCTGTAGTCGTAGCTGTTCTTGTTGTTGCTGCTGCTGCGTAGTCGTAGCTGTTCTTGTCGCTGATGCTGCTGCTGTTGCTGCTGTAGTCGTTGCTGTGGTTGTGGTTGTTGTTGTTGCTGTAATTGCTGCTGTTGCGCCGCCCACTTTTCGCAGGAGGATCCGCAGTAAAGGCCGTTGACACGGCGAGGGCACTTTTTGCACGCAGGGCACAGGGGAACGCCACGCAGTAGGTGATCCCTTAACACCGAAACGATGAACATCCAGCACGAGGACACAGTCAGGGCCACGAACCGCATATGTTCTAGCGAGCAGTACTCGGAGAGCTCTCGCGTCCTCTCATCGATTGTCACAGTAAGGGGGCAATTCGGATAGCGACACATCGGAACAGACATCGAACGACGTCGAGAACTTGAAGAGTAAGAAGGCTGCTGCTGTGAGGTTTGTGCGTACTGGCTCGATTGAGGATACTGGGTGTGAGATTGCGGAATATTGGACGGTAGAGGATGTTGTTGCGGTGGTGACTGGTGAGTTCCGCCAACCGACGGTACGTCATTGCGGAGTGGGGGTGGAGGTGGACCAATAGGTGGCGGGAAGTCTACGGGCTGGGGACTGTACTGCCCAACAGGTGTGGATGTGACATAATCTGGGTTTACTTGGGCACTGGCAGCTGGGCAGCACGATGAGTACGTTGTCACTAGGAGTCGCCAGCATTGCTTACGTTCCCAGCTTTGCCAGCTTTCAAAGGCCTGTGCCTGGCCCTGAGCCGTGGGCCGCGTTCCCGACAACGAGCGATTCGTCCGTGTAACATTGCTATTCTGAACGGGCTGCAGCGAATGTGAACTTGAACGAGGGGGGTCCCTCCTTCGATCATAGGGTTGGGCGCCTGTACCGGTGTCAGAATGCGAACTACTGGGGAGATACAAGGGGATCGCACTGCGGCTATCGTCCTGTCGATACGGGTTGGGTGGAGGGTAACTCATCGGGGTCTTTCATCGACTCGGGAATTACGCATATTTAAGTGTAGAGGATGGACCTGGTTTTTTACCACATGGACGCCATGACTCTGATCTCCGCGTCTCCGCGTGTTGATGGTATTTGGCCCAAATGCAATAATTGGGAGAGGCGGACAACAATAGGAAGGGCGCAAAGTCGGGAATGATTTATCACGCGCATGCGGCCGGCGGTGCATTTGCAGCGGACGTCATTCATTATCGACCCTCGACCGAATATAATTCTAGAAAGACCCTGGGAAGCATCGTCGTCGTACCTAGTACTAGAATGATAACGGGCTTCACAACTCGAGCACCCACATCATTCAAAGTCAACGTGTCTGGGCGAAATTCCCAATTCTTGTTTGTCCTCGTGATGATAAGCTTGATCGATGGGCGCCGCGCCGCATATTGCCGCGTACCTTTCTTACGGTACCCGGTTACGCGCGAGCCATCGTCAGTAAAATCCGCGAGCATTGTCAATAAAAGGGAGGAACTGTATGGCAACTCGAGTCATGGATGACATATCTTTCACAGCCTCGGATACGCCCTCGCCTCGTGCACCTTCCGCAATGAGTCGAATTCCCGGCGTATACGGCGGTTCTGCACCTTCGGACAAGCTTGATACCCAAGGCCAAGTATGTTCCCGAGCCGAACGACGTGTCCCATCATACCGACCGCACCGACCACATGCTGTCTGCGTCGAGTAAATGGTGTTCACGCACAGTTGAGGTCGGCAATTTCACTCGGGCGGCGCGGGCGCAATCTTCTTGCCTCTTGTTCTTGGCAAAGCCTTAACAGGATGCGCGGTACGGGGGACATCGCCCTATTAAGACGTGACGCACATAAATGCATTGCATAAATGGATTAAAAAAAAAAAACGGGGACATCGCCACGTGGCACCGCACCGCCCCCCCGTGAGAGATTAAGGCCATTCAGTTACAGTAAGGACTGACGCCCATACACACGCACCGCCCCTCTGCTTCCTCGCCTGTGCCGTCGTTGCTCAGGTATCTAACAAGGGAAGAACAGATGATGCCGTGCTGAATTATTGCATACAATCCTCAGCGAGTCGCCCCGAAAGGCCCCTCACTAGCTCGCTCCGTCTACTTTGTCAATGTGGCAAGCAGCCAACTCTAAGTCTGGAAGTTTATCGCATCTGCCTTGAGTACCTCCTTTTCTGATACTAGTTCTGGTACGGGATCGCATAACGTCGCCAGAAGCTAAAGCTGATGATGGGAGGTTCGCTTTAAAAGTAAGGCAAGTTCTGCATGATCCTGTGTGCTCTGCACAGGGATCGCTTGGTAATCTGGCTTTTGGTGCCATTAGAGTATTATTGCTACCCGGATGATTCAAAATCATAGGTAAATAGTGATCTCCTTGCAATAAGGATAGCCAAGCTTGAGAATCTCATAAAATCAAGATAGTCATTGTCCGCTTTCCTTGTAATAGGTCGGCGCTATGTACCTCTGTTTGACAGCAACCCTCTCGATCTACCGCTAATAGCGCCAGAAGATTCTAGCGAATCATATTGGGTTATCTATGGAAAAAAAGCTCGTCTGCAGCACAGCCCCAGATAGCACTTCCAGTCAGGACTGATGGATATCGTCTCACTGCGGGTACCACTGACTGCGCCGCAGTGGTTGTTGCTGTGCTGCCCACCGTTCGCAGGAGGACCCGCAGTAATCGCCATGAACGTTGCGAGGGCGGTTGTGACATGCAACACACAGGGGAACACCGCGCTGAATATCAGCTCTGGATACCCAACGTCAACATTCAGCACCAGAATGCGACCAGCGCCAGCAGGAACAAATACGAACCGCATATGTGTCAGTCCACAATATTCGATGAGCTCTCGAGTTCTCTCATCCATTATCACGGGACGATAGCATCCAGGATAGCGACAGGTGGGAGCTAAGTTAGCAATCGAAGGCCCGAATTGTCAGCATATCGTCGTCACAGACACGAACAACTCACCCGAACCAGGGGAATTCGAGTCATAGGATGGGGGGAATACAGAGCCAAAATCCGAGTCGAAGGGGGGTACGGAGGCTGTGATGGGAAAGGCTGCTGCCATTGCAGGTTTCGTGGTGAATCTGGGTCCCTGTGCCGGTCATACCGGAGGGATGTAGGGTGCGGAGAATTGTGTGGTACATAGGACTGTTGTGGTACCACTTGGTGAGGCTCACTGTGTGGGGCTGCGTACTGCGAGAATGGACCGTGAGGTTCAAGTTGTGGGTAGTCTTGGTCTGCAAGCGGATGTGTCCGACTCGGATATTGGCGATGAATCTGACTCTGAGGACCGTACTGCCGAGTATGTGTGGATGGAACATGCCGTAGGTGGTCAGCTGGCGGATTCGAGCAACACCCATGAGTATCTGAGTTAGGCTCCTGGCAATCGCTAGGATTACTTACATTGCTGGTCGAGAGCTGCTGCGTAGCCATCAAAAAATTGCGCCTGGCCGGGAGCAGTTAACCGGGTGGTTGACGACGAACGATTCGCCGTGTAACGCCTCCACCTTGAATGGGCTGAAGCGACTGTGCACGAGGAGTCCTTCTGCTATCATAACCGGAACTAGTGCGCTGTTGGACACCTGTATTGGCATCAGCATCAGAATCAGAATTATTATTATTATTGAGGCGTGGAGAGGGATCTCACCGTGGCCATTGTGTGGTCGGAAAGGGTCGCGATGTGAGTAACTCATTGGGACGCTGTATGGCGCATTCTCCTCTCAGAGGGTATTTAAGTGTCGGGGACCGACCCTAAATTTTCAAGGCGATGCTCCCAAGTCAGCTATTTTCGCGTATTGGACCGAATTGAGATTTCACGAGGCAGTACGACAACAAAAGGGCGCAAAGGCACAAAATCGGGTTTCTCGCAGGGATTGGCGGTGCGTGGGCAACACCCGTCATGCATGAGTGGCCTTGGCCTAATGCTGTGATCAGAACAAAGAACCCGAACAAAATATGGTTGTCATCATACTAGGGATATAATCTTCACATCCTGAGTAATCTGTCCTCATGGTAAGTTTGATTGGCAGGGGGCGCGACGTGAAATAGCCACGCACCATTATGGTATCGTGTTTCTGCCGCGAGGCCAAAATACTACCAGTATATGACATCGGGTTTGTATCACAACAAACATCGGCACGAGATAAGATTCGAGATGACATACCTCCACAGCCTCGGATTTACCCTCTTTCCACCCTGCCTCGTGTACATCGGCCATGAACTCAATCACCGCTGGGCACAGCAACTCTGCGCCCTTAGACCGGGTGGGGTGGACTCTCGAGGTAAAGCACTTAGTACCCGACTGGACCGCGTCGGCGGCATACAGCTCTGCGAAAGCAGCCTGGTTCGCGTAGCAATCAATGACTAGGACATGCGCGCATGATTGAGGATGCCACGAAGGTAATTCCAAGCGGAGCGCTTCTGTCGTTGGCACAAGCGCGGTCTTTCCCTTGGCGAAGCTATTCTGGGGGTACCACGGGGCGTGAACGAGGACAGCGCCATACAGCGGCGCACTGGCATGAGCGGCAGGATGATTGCAAGTTCCTCAGCTCGGCCCGACCTGACCAATTTGAACTTAATCCAGTACGTGCGCACAGCCCTCTCTGCGTCCTCGCCTGTGCTATCCTTGTTCAGATGCTTCAGCAAAGGAAGGACCAATGATGCCATCGCCATTCTCGATTGTTGCGCACATCCCGTGAGTCGCCCCGCGAACGTCACCTCACCAGCTCACGGCTCTACTTGGTCAGAGACCCTAGCGGGCGAGCAGCTGTCGCTGAAGCCTGGCAGTCCGTCTCATCTGCCTTGGGTACCCCCTCGGTGGATGCCAGTTCTAGCACGGGGTCACGTAGGGCCGTGATAAGATGCTTACTGCCAAAGACTTGGCATGTCCTCGGAAGGCTTTCGTGGGGGCATTGGTGAGGGCCAGCCGGGTCAAGAAGGACGAGGATCGATGAGAGCTTCATAGTGTATTGCCACTTCGCTGCTGATGAGAAAAACGACCTCAGGAATGGATGTCAGGAGAAAGCTCTACAACTTTGTTAGGCGACTTGCAATGATATTCGGATTAGTTGCTCGTCCCTGCCTGCTCGATATGAGGGAGATTATGCCTTGACACTAATCTCAGGGGAATACAATAAGAGCACGCGGATTGCTCGAAGATCTGTGGAGTGCTATTGCTAGTACAGAAACCAATTTGATAGATCCCCGGCAGTTCGAAGCCACAAGAACCCTAGCAAGAAGGGCTTTGGCATTTCCATCCTGGCATAGCTCAAGAATAGGTAAACGGTGGTGAACAGAAGTCAAAAAATACATACACAGCGTCGTGACAGACTCGACACGCGTACAAAAACGCGGCAAGAAAAATACAAGCTCCAACTCAATCTAACCTGAACAGAATAGAACATTCCCAACCATTTGTGTCATTGTCGCAGTAAATCATAATTTGAGACGCAGCCGATCAGAACATCCATCGCTTTGTCTGCTTCAATCCAAGTCGGTACCCGGCCATCACCGACCGCTTGACAGGGTTGTTAATGGAAAACGGAAAACGGCTCGCCCATAACACCGCAGGTAACACTTCCAGAGGGAGAAAATCAGTCGAACGATCTCATGGCTCATCGTGCCGGTGATGCCGATGCGCTTGCTGCGTCTGTTGTGCTGACCACGATTCGCAGTGGGGTCCGCAGTAATTACTGCCCCAGCGGCAAGGATGCCTATGGCACGCAATGCACAGGGGAACACCGCGTTGTATGTCCTCGCTAGATACCCAAACGCATGACATTCAGCACCGATCCACGACTAGGGCCACCGAGTCGGCCACGAACCGCATGTGTCCCTGCCCGCAGTATTCGGTGGGCTCACGCGTTCTCTCGTCCATTCTTACAGGAAGGGAGCAATTTGGATAGCGACATGTAGGATCTGCGCACCAAATTGATGGTCCAGATCGTGAGCAGTCATCACAGACATAAAGACTCACGCGGACGGGATGGGAAGCCAAAGGTTCGTCGAAACAATCTGAGATCGCGCGGGTTGACAACCTCAACTGGTTCACCAGGGGGAGTAGAGGGTGCGGCGATGTTAGGTATGCCAAACGTCCTTGGGTGTTGCGGAGCTGAAGGCTGCTGTTGCGGGTTTCGTGGAGAATAATCTAGATCCCTCCCTTGGTACTGGGGATGCGGGGGAAGAGCAGAATACTGCGTGTGGTGTGACTGTTGTGGCGGAGATTGAATTTGGCTGGGTAAGGATCCGTCGCGAGAAGATGGACCGTCAGGGAGTGGGTGATGTCGATCTCCAGACCCATATTCTCCTCGAGAATCCCGATAAGTTTCGTTCCGAGAGCCATAGTGTTGAGTATCTCGGGGGTATGAGGTATGATGCGGGTGGCCGACTGGAAGATTTAGGCGGCACCATTATATTGGCATCAGAGTCAGGCTTTCTATTAATCACTGGCACTACTTACATCCCGCGCTCTGAGCCGCTGCATTGTCACCAAAGGGTTGTGCCTGTGCCTGGTTGGGAACAGGTGGCTGCGTGTTTAACGACGAGCGATTCACCCGTACAGAATTACCACCGTGAACGGGTTGAAGTGAATGTGAACGAGAAGACCTTCCGCGGTGATGATCCGAACCGTCCATGAGACTTCTGCACTGCCATCAGAATTCGAATTGTCGAGACACAAAGGGATCTCACCGTGGCTACCGCCAGTGTCTGGTTGATCAGCGTCGCGGTGTGGGTGGCTAACTAAGGCACTGTATTGAGAGAGCACTCTCCTCTTGGACAGTGTGTTGGTGCTGAAGCTAGACCTGACTTTTTACGGTGGTCCACCCAAGCGAATTTCCGCATGTTGATGGTACTTTGGCCTAACGGCGAAAGTTGTGCGAGGCAGTACAATAACGAAAAAGGGCACCGTGTTATCTCGAGCACCTAGATCGTTCGGGGTTTAGGCCGTACTAGTGTCCACAACTGTGTCTCGAATGCGGAATTCCAGAAACTTGTCACCTTGATTAGTTTCATCGGCGGGCGGTGCAACGCAAAATGGCTACACTCCGTGTCCGAGTGAACGTCAAAAATAACGATGTATGACAAATTAAAGGTCTGTATTAACAGGTGCCGGCTCCAATCAGGGACGACATACCTTCACAGCCTCGGAATACGCCCTCCCCCCCTGCCTCATGCGCATCGGCCATGAACTCAATCGCTACTGGGCACAGCAACTCTGCGCCCTTCGACGGGGTTGGATTCTCCAGGTCAACCACGTCGTCGCCCGGCTGGACCGCGTCGACGGCATACAGCTCTGCAACAGTGGCCCGAGTCACTAGGACATGCCGCAGAGTTCCATTCCATGAAGGTAATTCCCATGCCGAGGGGTTGTTTTGGGCAAGCCATTGGGATGCTATTTCGGGGATGCGAGGACATCGCCACGCGGCAACATGGGTTGGCGGCCACCGGCCCGACTCAACCGTACGTGACACTGACTGTCCTGCAACGTCGGCTCAAATCAGGGACGACATACAGTACATTCACAGCCTCAGTTACGCCCATCCTCTTTCTCCCTTGCCTCATGCATGTCAGCCATTACCTCAATCGCCACTGGGCCAAGCAACTCTGCCCCCTCAGACGGGGGTGGATTCAAGCAGGTCGTCACTGCCCAGCTTGACGGCATCGACAGCATACAGCTCTGCTAAAGTGGCCTATGTCGCGTAGGACATGCGTGCATGGTTGAGGATGCCACGAAGGTCACTCCAGACAGGGTTTTATTCGGCGTGAGCGCAGTCATTCCCTTGGCGAAGCTATTTCGGGGATGGCATCGGGCGTGATACGAGGACATCGCCACATGGCACACGGGTAGCGGTACGACCATCGCCAGCGTTCACTACTTGGCCCAACAAACCGAATAACGGAGGGAGATAGTATGGTGTTGGATTGAAGCGAAAGCGGACAGCGCATGAGACACCTGGTCTGGCACGGCATCAACGATCGATCCCTTCACAATACAACTGATACAGCTACATAGGTACTGTAGGTATTTTCCACCGGAAGCCTCAGTCTTTCCTTCACCGACTAAGCTCCGCTTCTGTGTGCCCTCGTCTGCACTGTTGTTGTTCAGATTTTCGAACAAACGAAGAACCGACGATGCCATGCTGATATGTTGCGCACATCCTCAGTGAATCATCCTCCACGAACCCACGAAAGGCACCTTACTGGCCTTCGGCTCTACTGACTGCTCAAGTCTTGTGGCTTATAAATCTTCATCCTTCTCGATCCCGAGCTGGTCCTCACTAATGCTATTGCTGAGGCCATCCGAAGACATGCGACGTCTGCCGCCATTGACGAATTCTCATCACGGTCCTACGTGATCCCGTGCCAGAACTAGCATTCGATGAGGGGATATTCAAGGTTGATGCCGTAAATAACCGGAGCTTCGTAACGGTATTTCCTTTTCGCCGTGCAGTGAAGAAAAATGACATTGTCGAGAGGATATCGAGAGAGCTCTGTTATGTGCTCGGGTAACTATGAGGAATGGTATTCCAGTCAATTATATGAGGAGATTATATCTCGACGGACCGAGGGAAATCTTAGGCAGTAGGTAAGCTGGTTCTGAAATATGAAGCAAGAGACCGCGCTCTGCGCAGGATCAGTATGATCTCCAGGAAAGAAGGTCCCTGGTATTGCATCTGACTCGGCTCAAGGATCGGTAAACACTAGTGAACAGAGCAAGGAAAAGATACACAACACCGCAATGTACACAAAGAAGACAAATTATAATCACCAATTCACTCCAAGCCCGACCGAACGAGAAAGGTCCCAAGGATTTGTGTCATTTAGAATCATACTAGTCTGAGGTTCTCAGCCAATCAGACCGGTTATTTTCACTGTCAGCTTTCTTTGGATCTTAGTCGGTGCCATGTCCATCACCGCCTGACAACAAGAACCGATAAATGGCGTTCCAGTTGTTAGTGATACAGCTCACCCGCGGCACCCCAAAAGACACTTCCAGAGGGAGGCAATCAGGGATATGGTCTCACTGCGGGTGATGCAGTTGGTCCCGCTGCAGCTGTTGATGCCGTTGTACTGCCCACCATTCGCAGTGCGATCCGCAGTAATCACCACCCGTGCGACGAGGGTACCTATCGCACGCAAGGCACAGGAGAACACCTCGTCGTATGTCGTCCCTAGATACCCAAATGCGTGACTGACATTCAGCACCGAATTTCGATTAGGGCTGGTGAGTTGGCCACGAACCGCATGTGTTCCAGCCCGCAGTATTCGGTAAGTTCATGGGTTCTCTCATCCCTTATCACGGGAAGGAAACAATTTGGATAGCGACAAGAAGGACCTACGGGCACTGCTGACGGTCCAGATCGTGGGCATAGTCAACACTGACACAAAGACTCACGTGCACCGCCCCGGGCGGAACAGAGGCGCTTACTTCGGCGCCTACCTGCGGATGTTGTGGCAAATGCGGATGTCCTTGGATGTTGGGGCCGTTGGGGAGCTGAAGGCTGCTGTGGCAGGTTTCGTGGAGAATCATCCAGACCCCCCTCTTGGTACTGGGTATGTTGTGGAAGAGCGGAATACTGCGTATGCTGTGATACATAGGGCTGTTGTGGTGGTATTTGGCTGGGTGAGGATAGGTTGCGCGAAGATGAACCGCCAGAGAGCGGGTGACATCGATCTCCAGACCCATATTCTCCTCGAGAGTAGTCCCGATAAATCTCACTCTGAGGAGGGCTATAGTGTTGAGTATATGGGTATCGGTCTGAGGCATGATACGGGTGGTCAACTGGAAGATTTAGGCGGCACCATTGGCATCAGATCACTGGCAGGCTTTCCATTAATCACTGGCATTGCTTACATCCCACGCTCTGGGCCCCTGCATTGTTACCAAAGGGTTGTGCCTGGTCGGAAACGGGTGGCTGAGTGTCTGACGACGACGGCGACCGACCGACCTGTGCAACGCCTTGCACGGGTTGAAGTGAATCCCTGTGTGAACGAGAAGTCCTTCTACGGCGATGATCCAAATTGTCCATGAGACTTCTATACTGCATTTGAGAATTCGAATTGTCGAGACACGCAAAGGGATCTCACCGTGGCTAGTGTGCAGCGTCGCGGTTACTTATGAGTGGCTCACTAGTAAGGCCCTGTATCGAGCGCACTCTCCTCTTGGTCTTGGAGAGTATTCAAATATTGGGACCTGACCTGACCTTTTATAGTGGTTCACCCAAGTCGTATTGATGCTAATTTAACCTTATGGCGAAATTTGGGCGAATTGGGCGAGGCAGTGCAGACGAAACAGGCACACATCGGCCATCAGGCCATCAGGGTTGGTGGTGTGCGAGGAACATCAACCATCATTGACCTTCTCCGAATGCTGCAACCCAACAAAGAACCTGAAATAAATATCGCTTCGTCGTCGTACTAGGATTACAATGCAATATTCGCATCTAGAGCACCCAAATTCTTCATGGTTTAGGCCGTACTAGCGTTTCGCAACTGCGTCTCGAATACGAGATTCTCTGTAGTACCTATCCTCTTGATCAGTTTGATTGGACGATGGCGCGACCTGACATGGCCACGTACCGTTTCGTTATCGTATCATGTGTCTGCGCGAGTGAACCCCAAATCTAACAACATATGACATCCGGTTATATCGTACAACAAACGTTGGCTCGAAACAGGGACGACATACCTTCACAGCCTCGGATACGCCCTCTTTTCCCTTTGCTTCATGCACATCGGCCATGAATTCAATCGCCACTGAGCACGGCAACTCTGCGCCCTTCGACGGCGGTGGATTCTCGAGGTCGAGCACGTCGTCGGCGCCCGGCTGGACCGCGTCGACGGCATACAGCTCCGCAAAATCGGCCTGTGTCGCGTAGAAAATGCGCGCATAGTGGAGGATGCCACGGAGATAATTCCAAGCAGAGGGATTGTTCGGCGCAAGTGCGATCTTTCCCTTGGCAAGCCTATTTCGTGCGGGATACGAGGACATCGCCACAAGGCGGGGCACATGGGCGGGCAGTACAATCGTCAGTGCCCACCACTCGGCCGACCCCGACGACAAAAGGGGAGATGATAAACACGAACTTACGCTAGTTCACGCCGCACCGCCTCCTCCACGTCCTCGCCTATGTTACCCTTGTTTCCACACTCGAACAAGACGAAGGTGCGATGATGCCACGCCGAGTTGTTGCGGTGTTGTTGCGCACGTCCTCCGCGAGGAGTCACTCGATGAACGGAGCTCACCCGGCCCCACAGTTCCGCTTGGTCAAAGTGGGCGAGTAACCATGGCGGTGGCTCCAGGTAGTTCTTTGGGTCGACCTTGAGTACCTCCTCGTTGAATGCTAATTCTGGTATGTGGTCGCATGTGAGAAGGAGCCGTCGGTGGTGCCAGCCCTGGTAAGTTATGCTTCGGGGAGGCCATTTTAAGGGCTGATGTCACTAGAATGTAGGAGCCAGAAAGGCACATGCCGGCGGAACGGAATGATTGAGTCTTTTTGCAATTCTTGACTTAGTCTTTGGATTTTCTTTTACTCCTTAATCGGTTTCTAACCGCGATCTAACCATTCAATCTCTCCTGCTAAAGAGCAACTCATTCATTATCGCCCCTCTCGTCTCTCAGCCTCTCAAAGACTCAAACACTTACGCAGTTACGCTCCATCTCCCCCTCTCTCTACCATTTCGCCGCCGCCTGCTCGTAACTTTCCTTCAATCGTTGCTGTTGTGCCGCCCACCTTTCGCAGGAGGATCCGCAGTAAAGGCCAGTGACACGGCGAGGACATTTTTCGCACGCAGGGCATAGGGGAACGCCACGTCGTACATCATCCCTTCACGCGGAAATAATGAAACATCCAGCATGAGGACACAGTCAGTGCTACCAACCGCATATGTTCTAGCGAGCAGTACTCGGAAAGCTCACGCGTCCTCTCATCGATTGTTACAGGAGAATGGCAATCCGGAAGGCGACAGATAGGGTCCGCTGTTGATCGTCCAGGTTGTATGACTATCGCCACCACACACAAAGAAGACTCACGCTGTCTGACGTGCCCGGCGCTAGTCGCACGAAAACTGCCGGGGTATGACAAACGGGACTTAGCAACAGAGTTTTTCCGCTGAAATGATAGGGTGGCGTTGTCGCGGGGTATGACAGACGTCGACTGTGACGGATGTCGAAAAGAGAGAAGTTGCTGCCGTGACGGGGTTTGTGCGTACTGGCTCGATTGAGGATACTGGATGTGAGATTGCGGAATATTGGACGGTAGAGGATGTTGTTGCGGTGGTGAATCGTGAGTTCCGTTAACCAACGATCCGTCATTGCGGAGTGGGGGTGGAGGTGGACCAATAGGTGGCGGGTAGTCTACGGGCTGGGGACTGTACTGCCCAACAGGTGTGGATGGGACATAATCTGGGCCTACTTGGGCACTGGCAGCTGGGCAGCACGATGAGTACGTTGTCACTAGGAGGCGCCAGCATTGCTTACGTTCCCAGCTTTGCCAGCTTTCAAAGGCCTGTGCCTGGCCCTGAGCCGTGGGCCGCGTTCCCGACAACGAGCGATTCGTCCGTGTAACACCGCTATTCTGAACGGGCTGCAGCGAATGTGAACGAGGGGAGTTCCTCCTTGGATCATAGGGTTGGGCGCCTGCACCGGTGTCAGAATGCGAACTACTGGGGAGATACAAGGGGATCGCACTGCGGCCATCGTCCGGTTGATACTGGTTGGGTGGAGGGTAACTCATCTGGGTCTTTCATCGACCGGGGTAGTTTTCCATAAGAGTATTTATTGTATCTGTTTACCGAGTACGCCATGACTAGCATGACTCCCAAGTGATCTCCGCGTGTTGGTGCTACTTTGACAAATGCACGAATTGGGCGAGGCGGTACAGAGGCACCGCATACGCTATCGCGCGGGGTAGCAGTAGGCAAGTAGCACTAGGCCAGCCAAATGCTGCAATCCAACAAAGAACCTGAAAAAATAAATAATAGCTCTCTTCGTCATCGTACGAAGATTAAAATACATTCTACACTGGCACATCTCGAGCATCCAAGTCGTTCATGATTTAGGCCGTACTAGCATTCGCAACTGCGCCTCGAATGCGAAATGTCCAGTACCTGTCCTCAAATAATGGCGCGATGTGAAATGACCACGCACCGTTTCCTTATCCATATCGTGTGTACGCGCGAGTGAACGCCAAAACTAACAATATATGACATCGGGTTGTATCGCAACAAACGTTGGCGCGAGTGCAAATTGCACTGTGCAATCATTCCCTTGGCGAAGCTACTTCAGGGAGGATGGCATTGGGCGTGGTTCGAGGACATCGCCACGCGGAATACGGGTAGTAGGACGACCATCGCCAGCGCTCACTACTCGGCCAAACATAACGAGTGGCGGAGTTGGCCGGCTATTTTGGACCAGTCTATGAGACTTCTATACTGCCATCAGAATTCGAATTGTCGAGATAAAGGGATCTCACCGTGGTCCAGTTGATCAGCGTCGCGGTATGGGTGGCTCACTAAGGCCCTGTATCGAGCACTTTCCTCTTGAAGAGTATTCAAGCTATTCAAGCGTTGGGACCTGACCTGACCTTTTACTGTGGTTCACCCAAGGGAACTCCCGCGCGTTGATGCTACTTTGGCCTAATGACGAAAATTGGACGAGGCAGTGGCAGTACAGACGAAACAAGGGCAGAGGGACCGCCATCACGCGGGGGTTGGCGGTGCGCGAGGAACATCAACCATTATTGCTGCAATCCAACAGAGAACCTGGAAAAAATACATCGATTCCTCGTCGTACTAGGATTACAATTCAATCTTCGCGTCTCGAGCACCCAAAATTCTTCATGTTTTAGGCTGTACTAGCGTTTGCAACTGCGTCTCGAATACGAAATTCCCAGTACCTGTGTTCTCTTGATCAGTTTGATCGAACAGTGGCGCAACCTGAAATGGCCACGTACCGTTTCCTTATCGTATCATGTGTCTGCGCGAGTGAACCCCAAAACTAACAATATATGACATCCGGTCATATCGCGCAACAAACGTCGGCTCGAAACAGGGACGACATACCTTCACAGCCTCGGATACGCCCTCTTTTCCCTTTGCTTCATGCACATCGGCCATGAATTCAATCGCCGCTGAGCACGGCAACTCTGCGCCCTTCGACGGGGTGGATTCTCGAGGTCGAGCACATCGTCGGCGCCCGGCTGGACCGCGTCGACGGCATACAGCCCCGCGAAATCGGCCTGTGTCGCGTAGGACATGCGCGCATGGTTGAGGATGCCACGGAGATAATTCCAGGCAGAGGGATTGTTCGGCGCAAGCGCGATCTTTCCCTTGGCAAACCTATTTCCGGACAGGATACGAGGACATCGCCACAAGGCGGGGCACATGGGCGGGCAGTACAATCGTCAGTGCCCACCACTCGGCCGACCCCGACGACAAAAGGGAAGATGATAAACATGAACTTACGCTAGTTCACGCCGCACCGCCTCCTCCACGTCCTCGCCTATGTTCCCATTGTTCCCATGCTCGAACGAGACGAAGAAGCGATGGTGCCACGCCGAGTTGTTGCGCACGTCCTCCGCGAGGAGTCGCTCGATGAACGACAGCTCACCGGCCCACAGTTCCGCTCGGTCAAAGTGGGCGAGTAGCCACTGGCGGTGGCTCCAGGTGTGGTAGTTCTTTGGGTCGGCCTTGAGTACCTCCTCGTTGAATGCTAATTCTGGCACGGGGTCGCGTAGAGCTGTGAGAAGGAGCCGTCGGTGGTGCCAGACCTGGTATGTCTTCGGGGAGGCTTTCGTGAGGGCATTGGTGAGGACGAGCTCGGGGTCGAGAGGGGCGCAGATGGCGAGGAGAGTTTCGTAGCGGTATTGCCTTTCCGCCTCTTGGTAAAGAAAAAGGGATGGTCTACGAGGTGACGGAAAGGCACGTACCAGGCAGAATAGTGTGCAGGATTGAGTCTTATAATCGTCTCCGTTAATTCGAGAACGCGTTGGCTCTTCTCACCCAATTTTACGATACTACGAAAGTAATCGGTAGCATCCTTGTCTGCGATGACCGTCAGGGTGTCGAGTCAGAGAGAGTAGCACGGTATATCGCAGATCAATCAGAGTGGAACAACTAGTGCTTACATTCGGGACTGTAGAATATCGGTGCAAGAGGTTGGATGTTTTCGTACTGAGGAACAGGATCAACGTCCGACCACTCGGGTCGTTCTGCGTACAGAACATGCTCCGTGGTCAATGCAGACATGGTGGAGTGCAAGACAGTCCTGACGGGACATGGAACTGACGACAATAAATAGTGGCGACCCCGGTCGTGACCACAACAATTGGCCCAGTCAGGTAATAGTCTCATTCAAGTAGCACTTGCTAATATAATGACTGGAAGAAAACAAATACGAAAGCGAGAAGCATTATACACTACGGTCAGAAACACGCCAATACAGAAACAACGTCAAGCGGCAGCTGCTGCCGCTGGAGCAGCATTGCTTGCGGTATAATCCTTGAAAAGTCCGATCAGCAAAACTCGGTCAAGATTCATCCGGCTTGATACCAACCTCCATCTCAGCATCGAGATCTTCGACTGTCTTCTGTGGTCGTTCGGTCTTGCGGGTACCTGGTCTTCTGCCACGACCTCGAAGCGCGCCACCACGGCCCCTGTCACCGGATAATTGCGTCTGTTAAGTGATCCACAGAAGCCTATGATGCTACAGCAACAGACCTGGCAGTTTGAGTGCCATTAGTGACAACAGCAGTGTTTTCCGCCGGAGCGACGCGAGAAGCAAGACTGGGGGTAGCAGCAAGGCGAGAGGGGTCGACAACAACCTCGATCTTCATGGGACGCTCTGGAGGCGATAGACGGTGGAAAGTGGGGAAGGGAATGCGGAATGGCGGGGAAGGAAGGGGTTAATTGGTCAGTTGAGCGTTCAGCGGTGCGCAAGGCAAACGAAAGACGAAAACGAGCCGAGCTAAGAAACAGTTGCAGGGCAATTCGCGGATCCTTCGATCGAACATCGGACACCGTTGATATTCAGCCTTAACCTTGCACAACGGATTGATGGGGCATGTCAGGCCCGTCCTCGCAATCCTTAGCCAGACTTCTTCAACAGGGCCGGTCTTGAAGCGACAGCGAACGTCTACACGTTCAACAGCACTCCAGAACTGGAACCTCTCTCAGTCCGAGACTCCTGCCCACCTGTCCACCCTCTACCCTTAACCGCGCTGGCATGAGATGCCATGTCAGCACTCTCGACAAATCCAACTCTTCGGCGACACAGTACACAAGGCAGATCAGGCCTGTGCTCTGCGGGGACTTCGCACAAAGGAGTTGGCACGAGGGAGTGGCTCATCTGGTTAACCCAATACAACGCTCGCAAAGCGGAGGCGCATTAGGTGCCAAGAACACACCCAGGGTTCAACCTTGGGTGCGGCTTGGGGAGGGTAGACTGGCAAGCGAGGCCGCGATGGCGTATCGCGATTCCGGCTTTGCCCTTGCACGAGGGTGAATCAACGAGTCCGTTGCCGATTCGGCGTCGCGAAAATAGAAGACGGGCTCAAAGGAGAAAGTGGCGGATACTAACTCCCGTCGATGAGGCGGTTGTTATACTGTTGATATGCCTTGTTGCCGTCTCCTTTTTTCTGGAAAATGACCGAGGCAACACCTTTGGAGCGGCCATTCGCATCGTAGTGCAGATTGACTTCACGCAGAGGGCCAACGGTGGTCTGGAAAAGTTCCTGAAAAGAAAGCTCAAAGTTAAGACCAGTTCAAACAAATTGATAAAAGTAACTGCGAACCTTGACTTGCGCTTCATTCACATCATCCGGGAGATTTGATACGACGATTTTTTCAACAGGTTGAGGGGCGATACTGGCTGCTTTCGGGGTATTTGCCAGCCGAGCCTTCGCAGCAGGGGAAGTTCCGGTGGTGCCAAGGACTTGAGTGCGTAAATTGTTGCCACGACGAGCTCCCCCACGCCTTGTTTGCTTAACTACACGGGAAGCAGCGACAATCTTCACAACGAACAGTCAAGCGTGAGACAAGGATGTTTGGTCGCGATGGGAAGAGTGAAACGAACGTCATCAAGGGATTTGTCCATTTGTTGAGATACTTTTGTGGAACTGAGGAGTACGAAGAGAGGGTGGGCATGGTTGGGCGGTGGTTGGTCTGAGGGTGAAAGTGAATGAAAAGACACGGCGGCGCGTCAACTCGGCCTGGCGTTTTATTTTCTTTTTTTGTACCTCATCGGAGTTGGAAAACTTGTCTCGCTCTCGGGCACTGCTTTAAACAATGCAATGCCTTGTACTCCATCACCGGGGATTGCTGCACAATGTCCAGAGCTGGTCGTGGGGGCGCTCGCGGAGGTTTTGGGGGCAGACCTAGCTTTGGAACAAATAACCCACCTCCGATGGGCCTCACATTTGCCGATATACAAGCCATGTCAAGAGAGCAGAGCGCACTGTACCCTGTAGGTCCTCGTTATGCACCGTATGCGTTCGTCTGATAGCGTTGAGAAATATATTTCGTAGCCTCTTGAGCCTCTTCCTGCATTGACAGAATACTCAGAAGAAGAGAGACACATATGCGACTTACAACGCGGCTTCGCAGCCAGATTGCGCGCGTCGCCCTATTACGTGACCGAAGTCGCAAAATCCACAGGTACGTCTTCCTACGCCAGGGCCTGTCATCTAACTCACTGTACAGCAGAGCTAGAACGCTATGCGGACAAGTATCGTCCCGCAACTGCTGCACAGCCCAAGCTACAGCGAAAGATCTTCACCAGCCTTTCTTCCCTCAGGAGGTATTTGAGGCATATTTTGATCCGCGGAAGAAACGAAAACGTAGGTGCCTTGATCGCCTACTGCCCAACTCTCAAGTGAATTGGCAGTGGAGAAAAAGCCCGCAAGACGTGTCAATTTGGATGACTTGGAGGACGACCCTGAACAAGAGGTTTGTAGTGCTTTCACATTGCCCTTGCTTGCTTTGACCTTGGCGCCGCTTTCTGTGTTTTTGCCAAAGCAGGAAAAATCAGAGGCATCGGAAGCTGGCTCGCAAGCTGTGGAAGAAGACTACGATGTAGATGAGGAGTACGATAACGACTATGCAGACAATTACTTTGATAATGGGGAGGGCGATGATCTAGACGACTTGGGAGGTGCTGGTGGTGATCCATCTGGTGCTGGTGAGCTGGAGTCTGTTATAAGTCTAGGGATGCTGACCGACCTCTTTCACAGGATTTGACTATGATTAGACACTTGTCCCGTATCAATCCTGCGACTGTTCCACTATCATTCAAGACATTTGGCTCCGCTCGTGTTTGATGTTTGCATTCCTGTGGTACCGCAACTCACGTGCGTGAATGCGTCATGTTCGATAGGTTTGGTTTTGGCCTTCGTTGCATCTCAACAATTTCTCCAGCTTATTCAAATGTCTCACTCACTTTGCTTATTCTTCTCTTGTCAAGCCTGGTTTCTGTCCTCGCATGCGAGGGAGACTGCATAAAGGGGATTACCTACGCTTGGCTGGGGAACTATACCACACCTGTCCACACCGTGTTCCAACATCTGGTAAGCCATCGAGCTGCCCGCCACATGCTTTCGCTAATCCTTCTTAGGCTGGGCGAATTTCAGAGGACCTGTTCCCCGCTGGAAGTGACCATGACTCGATGTCATACCTGCACCCCATCATGTCAGTCTACGAAGACAGTTCATACGATGGCATGAGAACTGCAATTTTCCCGTCTTACTTCCATGGCAAATGCCAGCGTAATGGAGTCGACCCATCGGGCTGCCCGAACCCAGATTGCCCCGTTGTATGTGGCACCCCAGGCTCGCTCGTTCATTTCTTCCCGACGTTGCGGTTTATCGCGTTCAACCATACACGTCGTGCACTGCGGCGTCTGTGCTCACCCGGCAACGATGCATACGATAGAGCTGAGCGTACGGTAGTGCAGGCCGCGGCCGGATACCGCGGGCGTGGGAGTGGCGTGGCGCCGCCGAATACCGTGGTTTGAATACGTGGCTACTGGGGTGAAAGGGGAACTGCGGCGTAGCATGACGCAGGGGAGGTATTCTTCGTATGTGCGGAAGCGGCAACAAACCGTAAAGAAGCGATTCGAGGCAATCATGAGGCAGACAGCGGGTCTGCTTGAAAAGGCGTGCGGTGGACATCCATCAGAAGACGAAGATGCGCTGCCTAAATGTAGCTGGGAAGAGGATATGAAAACGTATATCCTCACCTTTCCTTGACGCTGACGCCCTTGCGTCCCGTTTTCCGAACCTTAGGGCACCCGCCTCATTTTTTCCCCAGGAATTCATTTTACTGTAACACACAAGTGACCACTCTAACCGTACCTGTACTCACACATCCGTAATCCACACACTACTAGCATTTTTGTCCCTACAGTAATGTCATGAATGACGGTGATTGGATGTTGATGCACGTTGGTGAGTGACAAGATGTCATCGGACACCGGACCTACGGACCAATCAGCGGCGAAATACAGGGCGAGCTCGGAAGAGCAAGGGTGACTGACGTTCACACCGACAACACCACCTACGTTGCTCTGCCGGAGATTCATTTTCTCCACTTCCCCTTCCAACAACTATCGGAACCTCCTCTACCTGACATTCACTTTACGGCGCAAATAAGCCATGCTTTCAAAACGCGTCGTTGCTCTTGCCCGCGCCAGGGGTACGATCCCGCGTAGCACAGTCGGGGCACTCGCTACCTCCTCTCGCTACTGGTGCGTTTCCTGTCCGGCCTGTAATTGCCCGTGCCTACGCCCCGGTCGTATCTTTCCATTCCCTGTTTCTTTACCCTCTGCCCTCTGCCCTTTCAGCTTGCGGTGTTCACACATACACACGTCCAACGTGTTGGCTGACCAAATACACGTTCCAGGGAGCTCACACGTCGTGCCCCGTTCCACACGACGAAACTGCTAAAGGGTGCGGAGTTTTGGACTGCGTTCTGCGTTTTGCGGAGCGGCTGGGGGCCGTCGTGACTGACATCGTGTTTCCGGTGTGTCCGTGTTCGTGCTTTTGGTGGTTGTGCAGATGAGACGGTCAAGGTGCCGCAAATGGCCGAGTCTATATCTGAAGGCACGCTCAGGGCGTGGCAGAAGAAGGTTGGCGACAGCGTCGCGGCCGACGAGGAGGTCGCCACTATCGAAACTGACAAGGCAAGTATCGCACCACCACCTTCTCCGATGACGTCTCTTCTCTTTTCCTCCACCTCTTCTCCCCCCATCTGCGCCGGCCTTTCGGAACCTTATTTTGCTGCTTTCACATTCTCAATCGTCTGCCATTCCCGTTCCATCGGAATGAAGGGAAGAGCACACACACGAGCTGACGTGGGTCCGTCCGTTCCACCACGCAGATCGACGTATCCGTCAACGCGCCAGCTGCGGGCAAAATCACCGAGCTTCTCGTGAACGAAGAGGACACGGTGACCGTTGGGCAGGACCTGTTCCGCTTCGCGCCGGGCGAGGCCGAATCATCTGATTCCGCCGCAGCATCGTCCGAGGCTGCGCCGCAGGCGGAGAAAAACGACGCTGCAGAACCCAAGGATGCCCCACCCAAACAGGGAGCCAAACAGGAACCATCGCCGCCGCCAGCTCAGGAACGCAAGGCGGAAGTGAAAGAAACGAGCAAGCCCAAGCCCGCGCCGAAGGACCAAGGCAAGCAGCCCGCACCTTCTACCCCTCCCTCAGCGGCGGCTGGCGCTGCTGATGGGGCCGCCTTGCGTAATGAGACGCGCGTGAAGATGAGCCGGATGCGGCTGCGCATCGCGGAGCGGCTGAAGGAGTCACAGAACACGGCGGCGTTCCTGACGACGTTCAACGAGATCGACATGTCGTCGTTGATGGAGATGCGCAAGCGTTACAAAGACGATGTACTGAAGCAGCACGAGGTCAAGCTCGGCTTCATGAGCGCGTTCGCGCGCGCGTGCACGCTGGCCCTCAAGGAGATCCCAGCTGCGAACGCGTCGATCGAGGTCAGTGGTCCTCTTTTCTTTCTCAACTCTCCCCCCAACCCCTCCATTCTTGGTGTTTCACCGTCTATGGAGATTATGTGATTGTGATGATCTGATCTAATGTGCTGCGCAGGGTGACGAGATTGTTTATCGCGACTATGTGGACCTCAGCGTTGCGGTCGCGACTCCGAAGGGCCTGGTCACGCCTGTGATCAGGAACGCAGAATCACTTTCTTTCGTTGAATTCGAGCGAGAGCTTACGGGCCTCGGGAAGAAGGCATGGCCTGCGCATTGCTAGGCTTTACGAGAAACTCACGTATCTTCTTCCTCCGCGATTAATAGGCGAGGGACAACAAGTTGACGCTCGAAGATATGGCCGGCGGATCGTTCACCATGTGCGTGCATTGTGTTCGGGGTAACGAAATAGCGCGTAGCTGATGATAGGGTTAATTGATAGCTCTAACGGGGGCGTGTTTGGGTCGTTGTACGGCACGCCTATTATCAATCTACCGCAGTCGGCTGTGCTTGGTGCGTGGTTATGTTACCTCGAGGGAACCCCACAATCTGAATCTGGGCGGTGTGACGTGGGATGATAGGGATGCATGCAACCAACGAGCGACCTGTTGTGGTGAACGGTCAGATTGTAATAAGGCCGATAATGATTGTCGCTCTGACATACGACCACCGGTTGCTGGACGGACGAGAGGCCGTAACATTCCTCGGTACGTGGGACGCCTTTGTTGTCCTGGTGTTGTGCACCTCACAGCCTGCTGATGGGATTGTTCATGTTGTCGTGGGGACGCACAGTGAGAGTGAAGGAATACATCGAAGACCCTCGCAAGATGCTCCTGGCATAATAAAGCCTGCTCCTGCGCTTGGGCAGCTTGTTGTCATTATTTTTGTTGCAATTGTAGCGAGAAAAAGAGTGACGAAACACGATCAACGGGCGGATTGTGCAAAAGGCGTGTTGCAGGCGTGGCGCCGATGGCTAATTGTTAGACTTGGTTCTACTCAAAGCGTACATTGTTCTTCGCTCGACGTTTCCAACGAATACGCTTACAGGTGTCTTCGTTTCCCTTATTTTTTCATCAATTCGTGTTACAATGCGAAGGAGTAAAAACAATGACAGATCCGGATAACATGAAACCCGGGGTGATTCCGGCGGTCGGCTATCGGTAGGGTACATGGGCATGTGCACAGGAACTCGCGGTGCGGTGCGGGGTTCGCAACGCCCCCATTCACTAAAGATGTAGTCGTGCCAACAAAACCGCCTTGTCGCGGCGAGCTGAGATCAACCCGCTTGGCTTGGGTCGGCAAAGATTACGAAAAAGGATCGATCAGGCGTTGGTATGGCTGGCACAACCCCAGCATTCTCAAAAAGGTAAGATTGCGGGATGAAGGGAAGGATCCTGAGTGTTTGAGATGACAGGTTTGAGATGACAGAGAGGAGAGGCAGTGGGGGCACTGCTGCGGTACAGGATAGGGGTCATCAATATCGCGAACGAAATGCAAAAAAATAAAGTTTTAAAAGTGGGGAAGCAGCGCAGCCGGCCGGAAGGAGAGGAGAAAGTGGAACAGTGCTAGAATTGGAGACACGAGGAGAATTGGAGACACCGAGGTCAATTCAGGGCAGCGGCAAGGGTCAAGGGAAGTAAGGATCGTCCCACGTCCCATCCCAAGGGTAGGGCAAGTGACAGAGGGATGTTGTGGGGTCGCGATAACGGAAATTGGCACGTTGGCACGGGGCAGGCCCGGGCCCATCGGTGGGGTAGAGGGGGCGCAAAGTACGGGCGACTAAACGGAGATACCGAGAATAGCGAGCACGGGATGCGATCTAGGCGGCACGAGACCCGAACGGGAAGTGGGCGTAATTCGGAGTGTAAAAAAGCGCCACCTTCTGATGCACCGGTCGACGGCGACGGGAAGCGAGCTAAGCCCTGCTTACGAAATCGGAATCGAAATCGAACTTGTCAGCCCACCTTTTTTTTTCTTTTTTTTTTTCTTTTCTTTTCGTTTCCCTTATCGTCACTTTTTTCCCTCTTTTACTCTCTCTCGCTTAAACGCATACAAACCCCTTCTCCTCCTCCTTCCTCCCACCGTTCCCATCCCTACTCTTTTGCCCTCCTCCCCCTGCCCCTTCACAAATAACACCCTCCTCGCGCGATGATAATGGTCCAGAAACCTGTTCATCTCCTCTCTTCTCCGACTCATCATCGCCGGCATCCATCGGCGCCGCCAACCGTACTCGTCCAGTCAACTCGTATCCCTGGCCTGCTCTCTTTATCCAAGCCTCACTCAGTAACTCCTCCTCGTTCTCAGCCGCAACACCAGCAACAAGGCAATCGTCAATCCCGCGCATCGCATAACAAGTCAAAGCCGGCTGCCGCAGCCCGACCGCCGCAGTCGTCGTCGCCAGCTGTGCCTGTACAGCCGCAACTTTCCGAGGATCTAAACAAACTCTCCACGCCGGCTCGTCCCCCAATCAAGCCTCATAGTCATTCCGTAATTCCGTCCCCTGCCCTAGAGAAGCCTCCACGTGGCCGTCAGAGCTCGAAGCAGGGTAAAGATAAGTCAAAGCCCAGGTAAGCGCCGTCCGGAAGGTGGCAACGAAAAGCGGTCTTCTCACCCCGTTCGTTATCAGGAGCACTTCTCAGTCCGTCCCAAAGAACAACAATCGGCGAAACCATACTCAGCACCATCAGGGTTCTCCTCCCAACCCTTCCCATCTTCCCTCGCAGGCAGAGGTTTCCGTCAAGCGCAACTCTCTTCCGCATTCCCATTCGCTTCAAACGCGTCAGCATAACTCCTTTGACCCCTTCTTAGTTTCCTCGGAGAGTGAATCGGACAATCCCCCTTCCACCCCCACCAAGGCTGTTCCCCCCGTCCGCCCCGCTCCCAAGCTTGTGTCCCGCCCCACTGGCAAGCTCGCTCGACGTCGTCAGAACAACAATGATGTGCCCTCTACACCTACCCCTTCCAAGGCTGTGTCTGTCCCTCGCCCTCAAGGACAGCCCCGGACCTGGGAAACTCGCCCAATAAATCTCTCTCGCTCCGTACCCTCACTTTCGACCATTCAGTCGAGCGAGATGACCAGGGATGTGTTCCCTATCTGTGATGACCTCACTGATGCGGAGGACGATGATGTTTTCGCGCCTTCCACACCCGTTCGCTCCAAGGGTGGTTCCGTCACCTGGCAGCAATCTCCCGTCTACGATGACGGTCCTCGCACTGCGCCGTTGACAAACCCTCGTGCGGCTTTCCCATTCAACTCCAAGCCGACGTCGACTGTCACCCCAGAGCGCAAGCGCCAGCACGCCCGTTCCCCAAGCGAGGGGGTATTCAATCTCTCCATGGACGAGGACAACTCGTTCTCTTCCCTTTCTGACACCAGTGAGCTCAAGGTCAATGCCGACCTTCCTCTTCGTCGCCGCATTGCCTCAGCAGCCTCTACGCCTATGGGCAGCAAGAGGGATTTCTGGGCTAGTTCCAAGTTCCAGAACTCGCCTAGTCCAGACGTCCTGCCTGTTCCGGCCTTCAAGGCCCAGGCTGCCCTTCTATGAGCGGCCGTCGTCTCACGATCCCAAAGTTTGAAGTCCTTGTCGGTTGCCTTGAGCTCCAATCCACGGGAGTTACATTTTTCCCCTCCAAGACCCTGGCCTGGCGTCGATCAACTTATTCCTTTAACGTGGCCCTTGGCGTTGACACGCCGAGATATCTTCTTCACGACACTCTTATTTCCTCGACGTTTGGTTCCTGTTCTTGACTCCCGTGGTTATATCGTTCGCCTCTGGGCCTCAAACACAACCGATTAGATTCCAATCTCAAATTCTATCTGCAACTCCCTCCCCCTCGGTTAACATATTGTTCTCTTATCTTGTGTTTCTTGTTTCTTCCGGTCGGCACCCCTATTCATTCCAAGTTGTCGACCAAGACCGCTGCTTTCACTGCTCAAGATCGCGCGTCTATTTTTGTCAATTCCTCCTTGTCTATCGGCTCTCCAATGTTCTATCAATGACGCATCGCATGCTTTCGCATATCGCACTGGCATTCTCTCACTCGAACTCGTACAAATTAGAAAGGCGAAGTTCAAAGTTCAAAGTTGTATAAAAGAGCGACCACGGTCGGTTGACATATCTATGAAAACCCAAGTGCCCGTCTCCTGCCGTCATCGCACTATACTCTACATCGGCTGCCCGCCGTCCGCAGCATTGCTTATTTATCCTCCTTCCTATAGCCTTTTTGCCTTAGTCTTGGACAACGTGCAGAGTTATTTCCCCTCTTGCCCCCACCGGCCGTGTCCTTGGTCCTTGGGAATTATCCTTGATGAACAACTTGTCTATATATTTATATATTCCCCATCCGAAACTCTTCCTCTGCCTCTCTTCTCCACTCCCGCGGGAGAATTCAGTATTTTACTATACGTGTCCTGGTTTTTATTTTCTCTTCCGTGTATCAATCGAGTATCGATATCTCCTTCCACCCTTGAACCGATGCATATTCCCAATCCTCGTCCTATCATCAGCATTCTTATCCTTTTCACCCAAGTTATTTTCTTGTTTCTTGTGTGTATTAGTGATTACTCTATTGGGACGAGGGCTGCCGTGCTTTGGTTTTTTTACGGTCTCCCTCTGGTATTTGGCTTCCGGGTTTTATCTTCAAATGGCCATGTATGTTATTGGTGGTTATTGTAAGTCATATGTTCTTATTCCGTTGGCATGTACTGATTTCAGAATATCGTCTGCAGCTGTCGACCTCCCTCCATCATCGAGAACGCAAACCCTTATTTCACCCCCTCTCCGTCCTTTGTCCTCCTCTTTTGCCCTTGTTGCGCGAGTAGTGAAGTTGCAATACCTCCTGTGATTCCCATCACTTCTCACTCTTCCTACTCTGTGTTCCCCGCTCCTTCCCTCTTTCCGTCTATCGGCTCTCTCCCACAAACATTCCTTACCGTTTCTTGTTTCATCATTAGATCTCTCGGTCGATTACACCGCTGTCCGTTTAATCTTTTTCCCGTAGCACATACGCCCCACTCATCTTCTTGCTCGACATAGTTATTGTGTTCATGTGCGTTCACCTTTAGTGTGTATTGTTCCGGTGCAGTGCTCTGGTTGGGGGTTGGGTGAGAAGGAAGGATGGGAGATCGCGGGACGTATATACAATCATAAGAACACCTGTACTGTTGTCGTTACGTTGTGGTTCGGCAAACAAAAAGTTAACCAAGTCGAATTGCGTGTGTCGCTGCAGTCTGCTCTCTTACATTCTACGAAATTTCTTACACCGGTAATATCGAACATCACGAACGTTGCCCATCTTCTGTTGACTGTTACGCCAACTTGAGCACATCGCTCAGCACACCCATGGCCGTCACTGCTGCTCCCGCGCCCGCACCCTGAATGATCAACGGACGCGCACCGTATCGCTCCGTGTGGAACATGATGATATTGTCTGATCCACCAAGTGACGTCGCAAACGGGTGCGTCGTCGGGTACCTGAAAATGCTCTCACCAATGAATAATGATAGATCTGACTTGGCGTCTGAAGGGAAAGGAGGGGAAAGGCGCACCGCTCGAGGCTGGCCTTGACGGACACGCCGCCGTTCTCAGAGTCGACGTCGATGACGCCGACGTAGCGCAGCACCGCGCCGCCGCCTTCGCCTTGGCGCGCCGCTTCCGCGCGCAGCGCGTCGAAGTGCGGGTCGTGTGCCC
The DNA here is from genome assembly GCA_022496215.1 of Russula brevipes. NCBI lineage: Eukaryota > Fungi > Basidiomycota > Agaricomycetes > Russulales > Russulaceae > Russula > Russula brevipes. The sequence goes on from WTXF01000021.1 coordinate 300,804, forward strand.
GAAGCGCGTCGAGGAACGCGTCGCCCGTCGGGACCGAGGAGAGCGCGAGGGTGGGGGGGATCAAGGACAGCGTCGGCACGGAGGCGTAGCCGTCTGGGAGGCCCGGGTCGTCGCAGACGCAGACGCAGGGGTTAGGAGGCGGGTGAGGATGGTTAGCTTGCGCGCGACGTCGGCACCGTTTAGGTCGTCTGCGGGGTGAGGCTCCTATATTACGCGGCCGCACGATAGGGACGCGACGAACGCCACGAGGTCAGTCAGGGTTTTTGTTTTTTGCGTTTTTGGGTTTTAGTGAAGGTGAAGGTAGGTGTGGAGGTGTGGACATGATCGAGAGTGGAGAGGACGTAAAGACGCACGGTGTACCCGTTGTCGCGCGCAGTGCGCACGACGGTGGAGAATGAGGGTCCGTCTGCGGAGCCGGTCGAGAATTCGTTGAAGATGTAGCTGAGCGTGCCGGAGAAGACACCCTCGATCCGAGTGACCTGTTTTGTTAATATTTTTTTTCATCCGGTCAGATCAATCAGAATCAGCCGAAAAGGAATGAAAAGGAGAGACGAAAAAAGTAAGGCGACAGCATTGCGCGCAGCGCGCAGGCGACGACGCCAGCACGCCCCACCCGACCGACCGATCCCACATTCAGACATTACACCTCGCACATGCATGCACCTCACGCATACGCGGGCACGCAAGTACGCAGACGCAGACACGCACCTTATCGCCCGTCGCGACGAGGTCCTTGAGCGTCGAAAGGACAGGCAGCCCCGCGCCGACGGTGGCCTCGTGGAGGAAGCGCGCGCGCCCTCGCGGCTCGCAGCGACGATCTGGTCGTACAGCGCCTGCGCGCCCGAAAACGCCTTCTTGTTCGGCGTGACGACGTGCACGCCCGCGCGCAGTAGCGCCGGGTACGTCTCCGCGACCGACACCGCGGCCGTGTTGTCGACGAGCACGACGGCGTTGTCGCCGCGCACGAGCGGCCCCAGCGTGCGCGGGAGGTCCTCGGCCGCCGTGCCCTGGGGGCCGCCGCCGCCGGTCCCGGCCGCGCGGAGGAGAGCGCGCCAGTCGGCGGTGGGCGGGATGCCGTTTGGGTCAAAGACGGTTGCTTTGGAGGAGGAGAGCGAGATGAGGCGGAAGGGGTGCGGAGGCTGGAGGGCCTGCAGCTGGCGCAGGAACTCGGAGCCGACGAGGCCGACGCCGACGACGGCGAGGGAAATGGTCCTAGGTACCTGGGTGGACATGGCCGTAGAATAGTTTTTACTTGCGGATCGAAGAAGACGATGATAGGAACAGCGAGCGATGAGTGATCGCTCGAGCCTCATCGATAAACTTCGTAGCGAAAATATTCGCAACCATCGCATACAAATGGTGTGAAAGACTCACAGTCGTCATTTTAGACGCCGGAAAATGGAAATTCGGGATTCAGGCAACAACGCATTTCTTTTCTTCGTTTCTAGATAATTTCTGGCTTTCTACAAACAATTCTGTAGTACTTGTATTACTAGACCCACGAATGACGTCTCGATGCGACAGTGCTCAAATGTTCAGATGATACAGCAAGCATCTCGTGCGGCCGAACTGGTTTTTCTGTGGTACCGGCGAAATCTCGCTCGAGCCTTGGTATATATCGGTGACTGGGTTCTCGCAGAAGCGGGACAATGAAGTGGACAGGGCTTGGCGCAGTAGGCTTGGGTGCCGATCCGTCTACACGTAGTTCAGGGAGAGCCGGGTGTGTATGGCTTGGCGGTGATGTCTCTGGCGTCGTCCAAATTTGCACTGTACCGTCATGGCTGCCCGTCGCGAACATGAACGGGTCAGCAGCAGGATTCCAAGCGATGCAAGTCATGTCCCCCCCTAAAGCCGGAGGTCGGATGTGGTGTAGGTAGGACGCAGATTCGCGGTCCCAAATATGAATGTCCCCGGCTCGCGACTGCCCTCAGTACCGCGAATGAGTAAACGACCAAACGTGACTCACCTTTTCCCGCACAAAGCACGAGTTCATCGTCTCTGCCCCCAAAGGAACTGGGCCCGGCAAAATCCACTGCGGTCTTGGGTATATAAGTGTGCCGAAGTGAGAGGGTCATCGTTTGAATTGGCTGGATCTTTTCCCAGTCATAGAACGCCACCAATTTCCATAATTGCGGTGGGACCTATCCATAGTTCAGAGCATTGCTTCGTTATGACTTGGTCATGGAGTGCCAACCTTCAACTCATGGCTGATCAGAGCAAAATGGCCACTTTTCGAGAGGGTAATGCCTCGAATGGTATGAAGCACTGGGATGTGACTGCGAGAGCAATAATACAGCCAGGTGGCGTGTTCCGAGAACAGAGCGATACTTACGTCTCGATAATCCTATGGTCCAGGTTGTAGACTAACATCGCAAGCATTATGTCAAGATATGCTGACTGACACAGTGCAGATTCAACGCACGCACCGATGATCTGTTTCTCCGCACGGCACTTGGATGGCCTCAAGCCGGCGCCGGAGGAAAGGAGTGTTCCAAATCCGAGAAGTCGTTGACCATCGGGCGTGATACACACGTCATGAATTGCAAGGCGGTCAAAATGATACGTTTCCAGTACCTGGAATCGTGAGAAAAGGTCTTAACGGGACGCAGAAATTTACTTTTCCAGTCAGGTCCTGATGATGTATGTCAGAAGAGTAGGTTTTCCCTTAGAAACTCGCTCACCAGTTTTACAATCTGATTACCTTCCACGGACATTAAAGCTACATGATAGTGTGGTGACTTCCTAGGGTGATGTCAAGATAACAAATCGAATTGACCTTCGCTGCCCGGTAACCAGAGAACAGAATGCACCGAATTATTCCGATCTATAGTTTGACGGCAGATACCCACCTACAAGCACGTAAGTCAACTGGCCAATTTCAGAGACCGAAGACATTGACATCTGTCCAGATTTTAATCGAGCGCGCAAGCCTCGTCAAGAGAAGGCAACCCGACGGCGACCTATAATAGTCAATCAGCTGGCAGTGTCTACAATGTATGGTTTTAATTACCATGCAACTTGGTTCACGTAGCTTGAGTGGGCGAGCGTGCGGTGGGGAGAAAATGGGTCCTGTAATTCAGAGGGTCAGAGACGATGCCTCTTGTCTTCCCAATTGGGCCAGAACCTACTCCGGTACGGAAAATGGCTGACGTATTATCCCAGCTTCGAAAAACGTTCGCATTAGAAAGGACTTCAAGACAATTAAAATGAAACTCTAACCTCGATGTGGCCAAGAAACTTCCGTTGGGCGAGAATTGCAGATGGCGGACCAGAGCCTGATGTGCAGCAAATTCCTGAGTGGGCTCAAAGTCCCTCAACTTTGGGACAAGCCTGGCCATGCGCGAGCTTCGTATAAGTCCGCGCAGCTCCTCCTGACGCGCACCCTCGGGGCTGAATATGCTCGGTGATGCACGCTGTATGCCCGAGGAACCCTGCTGTGCTATGATCACGGAACGGATAGCCTGAACAAAGCGTGCCCTCCTTGCTGGTATACCGGTCATCTGCGTAGCCCCACTGGTCATTTCTTCGGGAAAATGATGGTCCGGAAGTGGTGCCTCTGGGTTTGCAGGGGCCAGTGGCGATGGGGAACGGGTCCTCAGAGATTCAGTGCGGTTGCATAGCGATGTTCTCATGGTAGAAGAGCGGGCATGAGTCAGGGACTCGGAGCTCCATGAGTCGGACGGGGGTATTATTTCGGCCGTGAGATGATCCTGAGATTGACGGGACTTGGTTAGGAAGGCCATCGCTCTGGCCAAAGCATCACTCGTGCGATGCATGGCTGACAGTAACCAACGACGAGAACAGACGTCGGCGATGGCAATCCAACAATCATCCAATGAGTCCCGAAGCCATTTTGAGCCCCGGTGTCGAACAAAGACCCAGCGCTCAAACATGAACCACAGGGAAACGGCTATGAGCCCGAAGCTGCTGAATGCGGTGAAAACTGTTGTGATCGTCGAAACAGCAGAATTCTGGAGTCGCACCAGTTAGTGCCATAGGGAGCGCAAATTATAACGGAAAAAAAAAGCTGTACCTGTCGTGAAGAATAGCTGAAGAAAACTAGTCCGATAGAGAAACAGGATACTGAGAGCACAAGAAACACCAGAGGCGAGCGTTTGAGCCAGATCAGAACCCACCAAGGGACATGATGCCCAGGTGAACGACTATAAAAAGATAATCAATCAAAAGAGGACAGGCGCTCCCCGTCTCAACGTCAACGTACTATACAGATTGCTTCCATGTTAGCCCGAGGAGGCTGTTAACAGCCGCCGCAATGCTGAACACCATGGATGTAAACCAGAATCCATTGACTGCGTCTGCTGCACCCGTGCCGACATTCTGGTACGAGTATTGTAAGGTAGTCGCCGTGACGGCGGAGAAAACCGTCGCGACGGTCGAGAGATTTACAAAGTTGCTTGCCCCGTGTTGCTGTGCAAAGCGAATAGTTGGAATACCTGTATCCCAATTCAAGGGCCAATTCAGGGGAAATACAAAGACCACGCGGATATGGCCACCGACCAACTTCGATGAACATGGACAGTGCCGTGCTGACTGAGTGAAGATGTTCGCCCACATCTACCATCAACTCGTGCAGGTATCTCCGAACCGCAGGGGACTTAAGTTGGCCTTTGTGGATGGCGAACATAAGCGTTGCTCCTTCACAAGGATAAAAATGATAACTCACCCTCATATGCTATCAAGCACGATGCCCAGTACTAAAAAAAGGCCTTAAAAACTACCAATGCACAATAGTAGGTAGCTTTACCTTGAGGTCGTCCTCGAACGCGATGATGGGTACGTCTACTGCCTTGTCCGTGAATTCCGGGAACTCGTTGAGGCTGTACAGAAATGTCGAGAGGTCCGACGCGAACAGCTCGAGCTGTTGCGGGAAGTCTTCGAGGCCGAGCTTATCGAGCTCCAGGCGCCCGGAACGCCGACCGCGTTCCGAGGAGGCGCGGAACCGGGCAAGCCGGCGCCTGGGAAGCTTGCTCCGGCCCACCAGAGACTCTCGCTGCAGACGCAGGACCTTGCGTGGGTACAAATCCGCCGCGTTCTCACGGAAGAGGAAGGATATCTGAGCGAGGCGATCGCGGAGTTGGAATACCGAAGCGAGAATGGCTACAGAGCTTCCAAGCTGGCGCGCCGCGTTGACGCAGGTCCGCAGCTGGTGCCAGGGGCAACGTCATCGTCGTCATCATGTGAGCGCGCGTGAAATGGTTGGTGAAGAGCAGGGCTAGGCACAATACCTCTTTGTCGAAATTGTTGATTCTCCTGAAAGGCGAGCGAATGGCCCATCAGACGATGACGATCTGGTCCGTGAAGGATCACGCTGTACGAACGTACCTTTGGAACCGATTGAATGCGTCCGCACCCGCTTGCTGGAGCTGCTCATTCACGCCGGCTGTCCAGAATGCGTTGTTTTGGGGAACTGCATATACACCATTGGAACGTTCGACTCACGAACGTCGCCATCATCCTCAAAGTTCGCGTGCTGCATGACGTCTATAGTTTATGAACAATCGATACGTTAAGTCCTGTGCCGCACAAGAGATCGAACGAACCTGTGGGGTCAACTTCGTCCGGGTCGTACCTCCCCCAGTCATTGAGCGCATCCAGAAGCTTCGATAGCGTCCGCTCCCTTCGGGCAATTCGCTCTCCCGACGGCTCAAAGACGCTACCTACGTCGATTTGAACGGGTTCTTGGAGTTGGCTGGATAGTATTTCTGAATCCCGCATTATAGGAACAGGCAATCGAGCTTTTCTATTGACCGAAAGAATGTCCTTTTTCCAAGTCACGGCAACTCTGACGATGGCCCGAACTACAAGCGAGGTATTCAGCGGTAAAAATGGGTCGCAGCCTTCTTTTTCCCGTCAGCACGTATGTGGTCTCGTGGTGATTGTCGACGAAGTGGCAGGGTATGCAAGGGATCTCGGGCGTGGTCGATGTCGGTGCAATGCCGGCGTGGTCATGCAAGGGGGATATGTAGCAAGCACGACGTCCCTTCGCAAAGGGATACCCCATGCATTATGTGGGAATGTGCATGAGGTCACTTCATGTTTTCCAGTTACGTCCTCTGACGCAAGAGAAGTAGTCGATATTTTTTTTTCCCCGCTTAGAATGAACGGATAGACACGCCATCCCATTCAAGGAACCCGAAGCCGCAAACCGATAACGCTGGGAAACGGGGGTAATGAGGAAGTCATTCTCCAGTCTCTCGGGAACAACAGCCAATTGGAGAATTGGAACTACCGGATGATGGTCTCGGATGAGGTGGATGTAGTCACTTACAGATGCTTATCGCAATATTATGGGCGCTCAATGAGGCGTCTTTGTCACTTGGTTCGCACACAATCAGCCACGTTCACGCCAATGCCCGTGATTCACGGAAGTTTTCCATCAAGGCATTATGTATTCAACGATAAGCCGGTAAAAAGTATATTGCCACGCCTCAAAAATGGAGAGCGCTGCACATAAATGTCATCGGCTTTGTGTATGTAGCGTGGATCACAACGGTGTCAGGGGTCGGCGCGAAGTGCCTAATCGTTGTGGGGAGGGCGAAGCGATCGTACGTCGTGAAGATGGGCCTGCAGCGTCCTCGCTAGGCTCATTTACGTGGGACATTTCGACGCGAAGCAAACCATGTTCGACTCGTTGCTGTCCAGCTGAGCCCTCTGTACGGGGCTCGAGATCGAGGTGTAATTGAGATGAAGTATCGCTGAGAGGTGTCAGACTACCTGATCTGCCGCGTCCGTCCCGTGACGGCGTTGATGCAGCAGTCCAAATCCGCACTGCACCATCATGAGAGCCTGTGGCGAACATAAAGGGATCGGCAGTTGGATTCCAAGCGACGCATGTCAGATCGCCACCACCAAGGGACTGTGCGTGGACATGATGCAGTAGTGTCCCTGATTCGCGGTCCCAAATGTGAATATCTCCGGCTGTAGAAGGTGTGCATTTATAGCCATAAGCGAGGGGAGCAGCTGTGGGAAGAATCTAGTGGGCGCACCCTTGCCTGCGCAAAGGACGAGTTGATCATCCTTGCCTCCGAAATTACTAGGTCCCGCAAAGTCCACGGAAGATTTGGATACGTAGGTATGTCGAAGAGATAGCCGACTCGCTACGGACGCCTCGGGCCTGTTTCTGTCCTTCACCATTTCTATCTTCCAAAGCTGGGGCGGAGCCTATGAGGGATATCGGTCAACCCTGCCTTAGTGCCACTTGAAATTTTTTCTCACCTTGCACTCGCAGCTGACCAGTGCGAAATGCCCGCTCCGTGCTAGCGCAATATGCCGGATATCATGGAGTACTGGTACCTGGCTAATCAACAGCGTTATCGCATGGCGTTAGCACGCCCCCAACGGTATTACCATCAATTTCGTACTTTTCAACTTCCTTCCGACCCAAATTATATGCTACGTTCTTATCTCAGGGAACGTAAACGCATATGTACGTGAAGACACCTACCAATGATGCGTTTTTCCGCTCGACATCTGCTCGGCTGCAGGCCATCCCTGGAAGAAAGGAGCGTCCCTACACCAATTAACCGTTCCCCATCTGGAGTTACGGCGACGTCATGTATTTTAAGGCGGTGAAAGTGATATGTGTCCAACACCTTGCCAGTTAGGTCCTGATAAAATTGAACATTTGTACTGGAACTGGCGAGTGAAAGCATTAGGTTACCAGCTTGGTGACGTCACCGCCTTCCACGGACATGAACGCTGGGACACAAGGCAGTTCGAGAACGCACGCCAGCGAGTAGTTCGGAAGCTTACCTTCGCCACCTGGCATCCAGCAGATAGACTGCACCGAGCGGTATCGATCAATGGTTTTGCTACACACACCCGCCTGAACGTAGGACAAGTCGGCAGACCTAACAAGGGATGTAATAACGGACCAACCTCCGTCCAGACCTGGACCGAGCGAGTGAGCTTTGTCAGAAGGAAGTTTCCGCCCGGCGACCTGTGCCAACACCGGTAAATGATTCTAACGGGGTAACAGAAGTCCTACCATGCGACTTGATTGACGAATCCCGAGGGGTGAGCAAGCCTCCGGTGGTGTGTAAAGGGGTCCTATCAAACTCGAGTTTGGCCGCGATCCAGCCTCAAGGATGGACACGTGCTTACCCCTGTGTGGAATATAACGGATGTGTGGTCCCAACTATTGCCATTGTCGATTAGTATCTTCAGTTTGGACACTTCTCCGCCTATTCGAGCGCAAGAAAACAAACCTTGACGTAGCCAAGAACTTGCCATTGGGCGAAAATTGTAAGTGACGAACCAATGCTTGATGTGCCGCGAGATCCTGCGTTGGAGTGAGGCCACGCAACTTTGTTACAAGAGCTGCCACTCTAGAGCTCTGGACGGGCATGGGCTGGGAGTCTTTCCGAGGCATCCCATCGGATATTAGGACGATAGGAGATAATGTCCGTGTAAGTTGCATGCGGGACGCGGTGGCCTGCTGTATCTTGATCACGTTGCGTACAGCCTGAACGAAGCGAACTCGAGAGGCCGGTGGTGAGGCAGAGGAGCCGGTCATTCCCAATTTTTCCGAAGGAAGAGCGAAGGAGACCGTGGAGCCTGGTATTGACTTAGCCTCGGTGGTTGGAGAGGTTGGTGATGCGGCGAAGGTCATTTCAGAGCCGCGTCGCAAACCTAGTGGCACGGCGGTATTGGGTGTTGGCGCGCTGGAAAGGGAATTCTCTGAAGATGACGGGTATAATGTTCCCGAGTGACAGTGGAAGACTGAGGCTACGGCTGAACTGACGTGTGTCGCCGTGGCACGCATGCGCCGTGGCGATGATGAGATCCATAGTCCAAGGACATGAATACATTCAAGAAGCTGGTGGAGCGGCGGAACGGCCATTACCGCATCCCACCAATCGTCGAGTGAATCTTGTAACCACTTCTTGCCCTTATGTCGAGAGAAGACCCAGCGCTCCGATGCGAACCAGGTGGACACAGCAGCCAACCCGAAGGAACTGAACGCAGTGAAGACTGTTGTGATTGTGGATACGATGCGGTTCTGTGGCAGAAAATACGCGAGGTAAGAGCGAATGGACATACTACGGGGACAAAGAAGCCTACCTGCTGAGACGAATAGGCAAACAACACTAATCCGACCGAGAAGCAAGCCACCGACAGTACAAGGAATACAAGGGGCGAGCGCTTTATCCAAATTAGGACCCACCAAGGGACTCGATGACCTGGTGAGCGACTTCGATAGCATGTTAGCGAACGGCGCGGGGTATAGGTGCAAGGCATATCATACTACATGGCCTGCTTCCATGTCAGACCCAGGAGACTATTCACAGCGGCGGCGATGCTGAACACCAATGAGGTGAACCAAAAGGCATTGACGGCATCTTCAAGCGGAGTATTATGACTGTCGAAGGTGTATTGCAACGTAGTTGCAGTGACAGCAGAGAAGAATGTTGCCACCGTCGATAGATTGAGGAGGTTGGCCGCACCGTGCTCTTGGGAAAACCGGATTGTTGGGACACCTGCATTTAGGAAAAGCCGGTGTTAGCTCGAAAATAAAATAAAAACTTAAACAGCGAGGGACCATGACAGACCGATCTCGATGAACATAGAGAGGGAAGAAGAATAGACTCTATGTGTTCGCCGATTTCCGATACAAGATCATGAAGATAGCGCTGGACAGAGGGATGCCTGAATTGGCCTGTGTGGGTATGAGTAAGAGTGCGACACATGAGGGAGAACCCCACCCTCATACACCTTCAAGCAAGAAGCCCAGTACTGGCGACAGAATTAATGGCATAGCTGCCTAGTAGATAACGAACACCCCGAACCTTAAGATCCCCTTCGAAAGCAAGGATGGAAGCGTTAAGAGCCTCGTCCGTAAATTCCGGGAATTCATTGAGGCAATGCAGGAACGTAATGACGTTTCTGGCGAAAAGCTCAAGTTGATCAGGAAAGTCCTCGGGGTCGAGCTTTTCAAGGACGAGTGGCCTGCGCACATGGGGAGGCGCTTTGGAGCGAGCTCGCTTCCGCCCAGGGACATCCGGTTTTACAGCTGGCTCCAAGGATTGATGGGAAACTTTTCGAGGGAAAAGATCAGCTGCATTTTCACGAAACAACCACACAATCTGGGCAAGGCGTTCGCGTAAATGAAAGGCAGAGGACAGAATAGCAACGGAGCTGCCGAGCTGACGGGCTGCATTGGAAAAGTTGCGGAGCTGAAGCAAAGAGAGTTGGATTATACCACACCTCAAATGGATGTCTACACCGACCTCTTTGTCCAGTTCGTTGACTCTCCTGTGAAGCATCAGGACACGTGACTGTGAACGTTTTTGGGTAACACACCTCTGAAATTGGTCAAACGAATCTGCACCGAGTTTCTGAAGGTGCTCGTCGACACTAGCTGCTCAAAAAGATATTAACACGAGAAACGCTTGATATATTTCTCTGATACACACGGACGTCTCGGTCGTCCTCGAAGCCCGTTCGGTGGCCCCGGCTCCCTACGACCAGCCCTCGTCCTCAGTAAGCTAGCGCAGGAGAGACTGGAAGGGCGTACCAAAAGCACGGGGTCCTTCATCTGTAGTGAGCTCACCGAGGACATCCAAGAGCGTCATTAATGCTTGTCGTTGCTTGAAATTTCCAGCGAGCGCCGTTTTGGAATTAGAGGTTGGAACGCCTTTAAAGTCGGATACATGGCTTGGTATTACACTGGGGACTGGTATGGCTATGAGAAGTGAGAGGGAGGAATGGCAAAATTCAAGATACGTGTCCTACCAGTAGGCATGATGATTCTGAAGTTATCCTAACTTGTGGTCATGAAAATTATGCGACAGATTAGCCGAACGTCGACGCAAAAACTAAAACTATTCGTTTCTGCGACGGCGAGAGCGTAAGTAGAGACGTGAATGCGTGAAAAATGTGGGAAATGGGAATATAAAACGTGTAGAAAAGGCTGGGAAGCGAAGCAAGAGTGGTTCGCGGTAAGCACGCGAGTTGATGCTCTTCAAATACATACTGACTGGTCTGTGCGTTTATGTAAAAGTTCACGCAGCAGCCAATCAGAGTTTACGGCAGAGGATGCAGCAGCGTGAACTGTGAAGGGACTCCATTGTAGCGGCTGGGCCACACTACAGCGTATATGCGGTGTAAATATGCGAACCGAGCATTTATGATGATGGTGGCGGGGCACGGAAAAGGAATAGGCGTCTATTCGTAGCGCTGGATGATCGGGTCCTGCGAGTAAGTAAACGCTCGTGCCCTTTCTTTTCCCCTCCCACAGGTCAATCATTCTATGGCTACCCTCACAAAATCTCAACCCGCCCCGCCTGAAGATAGCCTATCCATCTCATCTTCAATCCCTGCTCCTTTCTCTTCTGCTGACCGGGCTTACATCATTCGCTCGTCAGACGCAAATCCAAACCATCCCATCACGCCAACGTCTGTGTCAAATGGACACCCACTGCACGCCCAGGAATCTCAGGTTTCAGGAGACGTGCTTCTGAATACGGATAGAGAGCCACCTACTGCAAACCAGGTAAGCTTTGACCCAGTCCTCATCGTGGCCTCTCATACGTGACCTTAATCAAGGACCAAGATGTCATGCCTTCGATAACACGCGTCCAAGCGTCTGTCCTAACCACTCTCGGCGACCTCCTCTCTCCGTTCACATCATCTACGCAACAATATTCAATCAACCCAGGCCACACGCATTCTGTTCTCGAACAATACAGTTCTTCGTCCCGGACCGTACCACCAGATTCGGCCTCTAGCCCGACCGCGGCTTTACATGGCCTTGTCGCAAATTTGCGCCACTTCCACTCCGGCTCACTACTTGAACCTGAAATGATTCAAGTTGCCCCATCGGACGATGACACTGCCCTCTTGCAGGAGCTTTCCAAACACGTCGATTATCTAACTCCGTCGCTGCGCGCTAATGATATCCAACTTGTACGCGCACTAGTCACCCTCCTCGCCGATCTCAACCGTTTGTCAGTGCTTGCTGTCTCCTCTACCTCATCTTCTGGAGTCGTAGCTGCTGGGGGCTATGATGCGTCTATCCCTTACACAGGAAACCTTGACACGCTTGCTCGTCAACTAAGCGAGTTTCAGTCGCAACACCATGATCAAGCTGACCCTGAAGGGTCTATACCTCCTGTCGTTGCTGTAGAAAAAGCGCTGCTCTGGGTCCGCATCGACGAAAATCTTGAAACTGTACTTGATCTCTGCCGTCATCGTGAAGAGGACCATCCCCGACTTAGCCCGTTGGCACCCCCACAATATGACCTTCTATGCCACGACGCTGAGCTTCCACCGCACTATGATCTTGATACGAGCCCATTCCGATCGGATACCAAGATGTCGGCGAGTTTCCCAAGACCCATGTCTATGGATGAAAAAATGCGGCTCGACCTGGATGAGGTAACAACGGCTATCGACCGGCTATACCGAGTAGCGCCTCAATTACACAATCAACGTGTCGAACTAAAGACGTCCAAACTCGAAGAGCTCGCAAGTGCTCGCGCTGCACGAGCAGGCCCAGCTTCTGCAGGGAAGCAGAAAGAGCGCGAGTTGGAACGTATTGTCGACATGATTGGGCGTGCGTCTGAACGAAAGCTTGTGGAACAAACAGTCATTTTAGGTGATATGGATGCACGTATTGAGCGCGTGCGTCAGCGTGATGTCCAGAAGGTAAGTTTCTACCCGCTGTACCCTCTATTAGACCTCCGTTCCTGAACACTCCGTTCTCTTCCGCCAGCGACAAGAGTTCGTTGACAAACTCGCGGAACATTCCGGCGCCCGCCGCATGCATGCACAGGATGCGGTCTTTTCCTCCGCCCGACTGAAAGATCCTGACGCGTTGCTCACACTCCCAGAGTTCATTCGCGAAGCTGTTCCCCCTGCTCTCCAACCCCCGCCTGACCCGAATGCTCTTCTTACCCTGGATGAGGCTGCGAGAGAGCATCCCACCCCTCCGTCGACCCCAGGCCCGCAGTCGCCTCAGCAGACCAAATCATTGAAGAGCTCGCGCAATCGTAGCATGTCCGCGCCTGCGCTTAGCTGGCTGTTACCTGCCAGCTCTAAGTTAGTTTCTGCAGAGAATGCAGGACGTTCAATTAAGGGATCATCGTCACGTCGGTCTAGTTCTGCTGGACAAGGTAGTGCGCTTACATTTCTTCCGGTTCGAGCAGCTGCTTTACCTGACCCATATCACCTAGCACCTTTGGGGTTACAAGTATCGTACGTAGCGGAGCACCACGAGGGCTTGCGTCACGTCATCGCCTGCCTTAATGTCTCTGGTACCATGCCCGGTGTCAATCTCGAAGCGTCCGTCGTTGGTGGTCCCAAAGCACAGATGGTGTGGAGTCTACTCTCATCTTACGCAGTGGCTCGATTGAGTCCCCCGCTCTCGCGTTGCCCGCACGCACACAACCTGGTTCACAGGAAGTGCGTGTACAAGGGCTTCATTACGAAGTAAAAGTCGCCACGCTAGACCCACAATCTCCCAGGGTGGAGCCCCTTCCACTTCTGGATGCTGAGCAGCTCGGCGCACGAGCGCCAACCACCTTCATTTGCGCCTCATGTTCGTTGCCTCTTGTGTATGGGACACGGATTACGCGATATGACGATCTGCCAAGCGAACATTGGGCAGAGCTTGTAGATGCATGGATGTGTCATACCGATCAGACGCTCAACGCGCAGGTTGCGCGGCACGCAAATGGGTTTTGGCCACAAAGTGGGCAGGCTCTGGTGGGCGGGAGCTACATCCTGTTTGATAAATCTGCGGCGGTGAGCGCCAACTTACGACCGACGGAGAAGCGCAAGGTGAGTCTCTCGGGTGCGGTTGTTCGTAATTTCTGTGGGCCTCCGTTGGTGGACGTAAAGAAGGCCGGCGCTGGCAAACCTTACCAGCGGTTGCTTCTGTAGCTCTGACGACCCTTTCTCGCCCTGCATTCGAAGCCCATGAAGGTTTTAGATGTACTGGCCGTGAGGGAAATGTTGGGGTTGCGGGGGTGACAAGCGTAGCTTCCGGTTGATACAAACCGTCCAAGAAGAACGCGGGGTATATCTACCTGCGGGTTGCTCGTCTAACAACTCTCGTGTTGCTGAGGTACACGTCTGCGGGAGCTACGCGCGAGGACACATGATCCTTTTTTCTGCATTTTCTTGCTCGTTGGACCACGAGATGCTGATATTATGCTCTCGCAGCAGGGAGAGGACTGGCGTTCAGTTCGGTGTATGTGCGGGGCGTTGAGCGGGCGCTGTCAGGACTACGTCACAGAGTCTGGAGAGGCGACCGTCGTGTATAGGCTCCTCAAGTATGCAATACGACCCGTTAGTCCGTATGCCGAGTACGTATCGTATTTTCATGGCCTTGTGGTTTCCTGGTTGATCAGTGTGTGCATCCTAGGCCGAGTAGGATACCGCTTTCTGCTTTCATTGTCGAAGATATGGCAGAGCTCGCACGCGCTCATGCAACGTACAGGTTTGTCGTTCTGGATGAGGAAGAAGAGCGTCCGAGGATCCTTGTACGTGCCTCCCGCATGTTTTGCATCCATACACGGGCATTGCTCATTTCCTCTCTACCAAAAAATGGTAGATGTGGCTCTTCAAACCGAATATGCGTTTGTCATACAAGGCTAGCAAACATTACCTCCTCCCTGAGCATGGCACCATCCAAGTTGCCAAGGTATTGTACAAGGTCCTCAGCCCATCGATGTCGAACATGGACCTGGGCAGCTTGCTGGACCGTTATCCTGGTTTCCCGCAGGCGGAACAACTGATGTATCCGAAGGATACGTGCACGCAGATCGCATTGCTACTTAAGGAGAGTAATACATGCTATCCGGAAGGGATGCGATCAATGACGAGGCTTGACGTGGGGTGGCTTATACGGGCATGAAAGCTTTTTTTTTCATTCGGGTGTTAAATAGATATGCACGTATTGATCTTTCCTGCCGGGTGCATAGAAACAGTAGTATCTATCATGACATCAGTTGTAGATGACCAAGTGTGCCATATACAGCCCCTGCGCAGCGGCCTAGAGGTCCTTTGACCCTGATGTAGGCAGATGACCAAGACATGATAAAGATTTTGAATTCGTATGTTTTCTCAACTTGAAGCTTGAAGACATGAGAAAGCAGACCCAACTTGAAATGCGAGAGCAGACTGGAGAAAGGTCCAGTAGAATAGGGTAGAAAGGTACGGATAGTGGTACAGTAATGATACAGATGCAGTGTCTAGACCTCCTGGCTCTCCTTCTTGCCCTTCTGTGTTTTGCTGGGCAAAAGCTACAAGAAATCAGTCAAAACGTTACACCTCTCCATCGAGCGATGACTCACTTCGGGGTTGATGAACGGCACAACACCACCCTGTGAGATGACAACGTCTCCAAGGAGTTTGTTCAACCTGTTGGAGTATCCATTATTTTGAAAGATCAAACCCAAGAGTCTCTCAGACGCACTCTTCGTCATTCCGGATTGCGAGTTGCAAGTGACGAGGAACGATACGTTGCTTTTTGTTATCACGGGCGGCATTACCAGCCAGCTCGAGAATTTCCGCAGCCAAGTACTCAAGGACTGCCGCAAGATAAACTGAAAGGGCGAGTCAGGTGGCAACACGCTACAAATAAACAACGGACGGACCAGGAGCACCAGCACCAACGCGCTGTGCGTAGTTCCCACGCTTGAGGAGACGGTGCACACGACCAACGGGGAACTGAAGGCCTGCCTTGGCCGAGCGCGACTGCGACTTTGTTGCTTCACTGGAGGAAGCCTTGCCGGAGCCGGACTTGCCAGATTTTCCACCTTTGCCAGACATGTTTCGATGATGCGGTGTGAGTAGTAAGTAGAGAAAGCAAAGAGGTGAGCTGGACAAGTAGAGAGTGTGGAGGGAGGATGGACAGAGAAAGGTGGTAGGACTAGGGCCCGACGAGAACTTATATAGGGCACAGGAGAGTTGTGGTGACTCAATTACAATTTAGAGTTCAGTAATCAACAAGCCGAAAACGCGTCTGTGTCACGCGTCGTTTACAGAGACAAATAGTCACAAAGGCACGTGTCACGATGTATATAAGTGGATGTTATGCCACCGCTTCAAGTCGCTATCTCCTCTCTATACGACCGTCTCGTGTGCTACCCTCTGCCCTACTTTATCGATCGTAATGGGACCTAAACCCGCTTCCACTGCCGGAAAAGCCCCTGCATCAAGCGGCACTGCTTCGAAAGCACCAGCAAAGACAACCGAGGGTTCCAAGGCTGCGAAGAAGACCTCCAAGACTGCGGCGGCCGCAGCGGCTGGTGAGGAGCCCAAGAAGAAGCGCCGCAAGCTGCGCAAGGAGACGTACTCGTCTTACATCTATAAGGGTACGTATGGGTCGCGTCCACATTCGGTTCATGCTAACTTGAGATGGTAATAGTACTCAAGCAAGTACATCCTGACACTGGTATCTCAAACAAGGCGATGGCAATTTTGAACTCGTTTGTCAACGACATCTTCGAGCGCATCGCTACCGAGGCTTCAAGTGAGTCATGTGTACCAGTCGAAGGAGTTTTGGTCTAATCCAACCCCATTCAGAACTCGCTGCATACTCCAAGAAATCCACAATCTCTTCTCGCGAGATTCAAACAGCTGTCCGCCTCATTCTCCCTGGTGAACTGTCCAAGCATGCTATTTCTGAGGGTACCAAGTCGGTAACGAAGGTGTGTATCCTAGGTTTCCGTACGTTTCTTTCAGCTTATTCGTCATCTCCAGTTTTCGAGTGCGGGAGCGAAGTAGATCTTTATCTCTATTGTTTTCTCTTCCGTTTGTATTTCTGTTGTATTGTAGGAGGGCTTTCGTATTAACGGATGAGGTGTACCCATCCATGTCACCATTCTTTCCTATCAATAGGGTGACGCTAAGTTCTTGAATGACTCCTGGCTCCTCGATTCAAAATTGCCTGTTGCAAATGTGGGGTCATGAGGTGATGATTGCTCAGTCCAGCGCGCTTATGCTGGTTGGAACTGTCGTGGGACTTGTGTGCAATATTGCTTTGAGTGCTTCATGTAGCTTCATACCTTGTTACCGTCGACTAATCTGTTCATATCTGTGGTATTCTCGTCTGCTGTTGATAAATTACCATGTCGTTCTCAAGTTGTGCTTTCATGGCAGCACGTGCCGTCAGACAAGCCACGAGGGGTTGTTGATGAGAACGCGTGTTGTCTCTGACCAGAGCTATTCTGGCGACGTCCTCGAGAGGAGCTACAGCCAACTGAATTGTGGTTCACAGGTCAGCAATGCAACAGAACACCACATCCACTTCTGAGTGTTTTTGAACTCCGAAATTGCCAGACGATGTGGACGAGCCATCAGCGAACTGCTTAGTTAGAGCTTGCAATAGTACTAGTGCGCAAGGTGAGCGCGGTGAGCCCTTTCTATTCTTCGACCCCTCCTCACACGGTTGAAATTCTCGGCCAGAACAAGGCCCTGTAGCTTTCGACAATGGGATCGCTAGTGCAGAGCGCGTGCTCTCCTCATGGCCTTGGTCCCACCCTGGCCGCCCTTATCTTCTCTTTTGCCTAGCTCATGAGAAGTTCCGTCGCTATGACACCCCATCACGCCAGAAATCGGACCTCGACGACGTCGTTATCCACCTCACCCAGGCGTCTCTCCTCCCATTTCGTATCGTCGACTTACCCCTCGATCTTGTTGGTGTACTCTGTCTGCTCGAATTTACGTACGCTTGTTCGTCGCTTCGAATCTACACGACAAGCCTCCGATCTAGAATATGGGATCAAATACCTTCGCAGTCTTTTGTACTTGCCACTCAACAAAACTGGTATTCAATTTTCCAGAGTTTCGGTCGAACTTGCAAAGGCCTTGAACAACATCGATGAGGTGTTGACACTCTATCTTAGTTGCCTTCCTTGGGACCCTTCAGAAAAGCATACCGCAAGCGTCCTCGCCGTATTGGCACTGGCGGTGACACAGAGGCTCAGCGAGACCGGGAGGTCAGAGCGGTCCGAAGAAGTTGTGAGATATCTTCGCGAAGCGCGCAACCTTTGTCAACCAAAGGACCTTCCCGAACTGACCATTCTACTTGCCCTTGTTCTAACCTGGCAGGAGTGCCGTGCTGGGACGGTCATTGATTTCCAAGAGGTTATGACATTCTTCGACGAGAACATTCCCCTTCTACCTCCTGCTCACCACCTGCGATCTCTCGCCGAGCTGACAATGGGGCTGGTTTCCATTTGCCAATCTACCGGTGGCAACACATACACATCGGATGCATTTGCAGACGAGATCAATGTTTGTCGTACACTCCTCACCCGCTCGCTACCTGGGCCCGAATACCGCGCCATGGTCCTCTATTTTTTTGGCTCGGCTACTCCGTGAACGCTACAAGTTATTCGGTCACGAGGGATGTCTCAAGGAGGCCCAGCTATGTACTGAGCAAGTATATAGCCTTTTCCGATCTAAGGAAGTCCACTGGCAGTCTGCCCGCGAGGCCGACGATGGGCCGACATCTTCCATACTTTCGCTCATTCACGCAGACTACTCGGTGGCCGGTTTGGAGGAGGAAATCCGACCGAGCCACGGACGCCTTGCCGTTATACAGCCAGGCGACATTGGATACCGCGATGCCATCCTCAACAGCTACCTCCTTCATGGGGTCAAGCATACGCACAGCAACAGTTTAGCAGATCTCGAAGAAGTAACAAAATATCTCCAAGCCCTCCTTTCATCTACTCCCAGTACACAGACACGTTGTTGGCATGGCACATCAATTTCTGGTAGCTTTCATACAGGGTGGCGGGAGGAGTTACTCGACAAATCTATCGATATCTGCAGAAGCGTCCTTAAGGCCAGCCCCAGAAACTACCCCGTTTCAAGTTATTCCAGGTACTTGGTTTTTCTCTGGGCCTCCGCTCCACAAGACTAGGTCGCTTGGAGAACCTCGATGAATGTTTTGCCACCTTCGAAGCAGCATTCGAGGAGGAATATTCTGACCCATCTGACAGACTTCACATGGCATACTTCTGGGCTAATGTTGCACGTCATTTCAAACATCCCTCAGCGCCTGCGGCATACCAGAATGCCATGTCAGCGTTGCAGGATTCCTTGGCCATAGGGCCTACTGTCCAAGCGCAACACAACATCATTGGAAACTTACGGAAAAATATGCGTTTGCCACTTGAATATGCGTCTGATCAAATTGAGAGGGGACAACTAGAGCTGGCCATCGAGACACTTGAGCAAGGAAGATCTTTGCTCTGGTCCGAGATGCGTGGCTTTCGTAAGCCGGTAGATCAGCTTCGAAAGGTCGACCCCATTCTCGCAGACAAATTCCTGGCCACCAGCAAATCCCTCGAGTTGGTAACCACGTCCATTCCGCCGCCCTTGTCCTCACCACACGAAAACGTGACGCCTCTTCAGGATTCGGCAGCAAGTCGCGAAGAAATAGATGCGTTCAGTCGGATGGTAAAGGAGCAACGGAGACTCCTTCAGGGACGCCAAGCCATTCTGTCTCAGATCCGAGCAATTCCAGGCTTCGAACACTTCTTCAAGGCACCACACACTCCGAAATGCTGCCTCCGGTGGGCCAATCATCATTATCAACCACTGCTATTGGCGCTGTGATATCGTCATTGTTCTCTGCGACGCGCCCCCTTCCCTCATTCCCACTACCAGACAGTTCTACGAGCAGGCGATTGCCCTGGAAAACAGGCTTTTAGATGCGCGTAAGGAGCACACATTAGAATCGAAACAGTACGACCGAGTGCTGCGCTTCGTACTCGAAGAACTCTACCAGCTTGTCGGTCGTCCAGTCACCGACAGGCTCCGAGAGCTGTGCATACCACCGCAGTCACGGTGCCCCACATCGGTCTTCTGTTCGCTTCCTCTTCATCCCATCGAACGACATTCAACAATCGTATTTCTCGGACCTATACGTGTGTTCATATACACCAACCCTAGGCGCGTTGATCGCATCTCGCTTAGCCGGCGCTCAGGTGTCCAGTGATTCACCCTCACTGCTTATGGTTGGCCAGCCGGACGCGTATCTTCAGGGTGTTAAAGGAGAGATAAGGGTAGTGCGGAATATCGGGATTCCGGTGACCAGCCTCGTCTCAGAAGAGGCGACGCGAGCTGCGGTGGTCCAAGGCCTCAAGGAGCATCGGCTTGTCCATTTCGCGTGCCACGGGACCTTGGAGCCAGGAAGGCCATTCGATGCGGCATTTAAACTTCACGGCGGGGACAGACTCACTCTACTCGACATCATGCGTTCCCGACTGTCTGTCGCCAGAGTTTGCCTTTCTCTCGGCTTGTCATACCGCGGAGCTGACGGGCGGGGAGAATCCAGATGAAGCGCTGCACCTGACTGCAGCGATGCAGTACTCTGGCTTCCGCAGCGTGGTCGGCACGATGTGGGCGATGGCGGACCAGATGGGATGGACCTTTCGGCACGCTTTTATCGGAGTATGCTCTCTGCGGACAGAGATGGTGTGGGACGTTGTGCGAGTGGTCTGCGAGAGCTCTGCAGAGCGCGGTGCAGGGTTTGCGGGACAAGGGGGTGACTCTGGAAGGTGGGTGAACTTTGTTCATTCGGATTATGAGAGCGGCTTCGGATCTGTCTTTCTTGGATATGCTGATTCGGCCCACCTGTAGCGGCTTTGTGACTACATCGCGCGAACTGGCCCTTGTTCGTGCTTGCGGTCATGCCTGTTGGTCGTCCGTTGTGTTCGATTTTCAGGTGCCCTCTGGTCGACCCTTGTGTCGCGATTCGGTTTCTAACCCTGCCAATTTTACTCTTCGAAACCGTACGCGCATTGTGGCATAAATGGGAACCCTTCTCGGGCAGACATCCGGTGTCTCGGCAGCCCATACAGGTTACAATACTGTACAGTTAGCACTTGTGCCTTGTGCCGCAACCGTTGAAGTTGACGCGACATCATGTGACCCGGGAGGCGCACGGGGACCGGATCGGATGAGATATGAGGATGGGTCACTTGCCATCGATCATTTGTTCAGTCGTCTCACTTAATGGCTGATCTGCCGCTGAATCCTACGACGACCACCTTTCCACGAGAAAGCTTTTCAATAGCCGGCACCCATCCACCTTCAGCCACCAGATTTTCAGTCTAGGGACGTGAATCATGGAGTTTTACTCGACACATTCATCACCAATCAAGATCGTGGCATAGACAGAATACAACGGGGTTCACGAGACAGTACCGGAAACTCTTCGACGCTATTCGGATTCATACAAATTTTCACCGAGAGCACTCTATATAATACCACACTTAGCTGCCGCGCTAAACGAAAATCCTTGACATAGACATATACATACCATCCCTTGCCGCTGCCGCCAACTGCAGGCCTAGAAGCAGGGCCCCTGGGGCGGAACGGGGGCCTTCAAGTCATTTAAGTGAGGGAGGTCAGTGTGAGAGCTGTTGTCAACGTACTTTTGGGCGGGGTCGTCGGGAGGAGAGGTGGTGGTCTGGGGTCCCGATGGAGTGGAGCTGGAAATGGGACATCGATAAGGAGCGATTAGCTGGGAGAGAGAATATCTCCTCCAAGTGCAAGACTCCTGACCTCGGGGGATCCACCGGTGCATCAGATTGTTGCGGTGCGGACATCTTAGAGCTTCGAGTAAGGACGAGTTGGAGGTAAAGAGGAGAAAAGAATGTTGTGCAGATTCCACTCCGCACCTTCACATTATGTGACGATTTGGGCGCTTATCGCGCTTATCTGCCCTCGGGCACTCCCACGGGGGAGTCGCGCCTGGAACGCCTCGAGGCGGTAGGCCGTAGGCCGTACGACTGGCCGGAAGCCAAGTTCCGAGCTCAACGCCGTGTTCGTTTGCGCAGCGTGGGCGTGGGTTGGCACCTGTGGCGTTGGCGGCAAAGAAAGTTGCCATGAATCATAAAAATAGGCGGAAGTTGGGCACGAGGACATCTGGTTTCGAGCGCGAGGCGACTTTCTGGCGCTAGAGTGCTATTCTCGTAGGCCCGTAGGAGGCCCTGTGTCTTCTATCTGACGCCACTCGCCGAAGGTTCTGATGGCAGGATGCTGGAGGTGGGCACGCCGGCGCTGCGCAGTGATCGACGGAGGGACATCATGGATGCATTCGGAGGCAAGGTGGAGCGCTTCACAAAACAATAGGTGGTGCACGCACGTTCTCTCACTCTGGAGCAGGGACGGTGAGCTGTCTTCCCGATTCACGAGTTCGCAACAGGGGCATAGACGTAACCTTAGCATTTCCGCACAGACTGCTCGTGATTAGAGGTAGTCTGGCAATCGCCAACCGCACGCGCGGCTCGTTGGGTGATCTCGATGAGCTGATGGCGAGCTCCTGAGCACACAGGGAGGCAAAAGAGGCTAGTCGGCTCGTGAACGTGTCGACTTTGGTTGAACAGCTCAGTGAGCTCACGCTTCATGCGACGCGGCGCGAGTTTTCAGGAAAAGGACGGTTGCAATTGCGGAGAAGCGCTCCGTGGGTTTCGAGTCTTACCGTAGAAGGAAACGTCCCCTCCTCTCAATTCGTATCACTGTATTGCCATCGCAGTCATCGGGTCTCAGACCTATTAGTGAATCAACAACGGAAACGCTCCAACAGACCGGCGCTGTACCATCGGGATGTCTTCTCAACATCAGTCGGCCATACCTCAGTTGAGCATCTTTGTATTTACCAATTGATACCGTATCTTTCGACCCCTTTGCCTGTGCGTTCTAGCCCTAAAATTGATACCTAAAGATGCTCTTCTGATGCCATTCATACCCATCATTAAAGCAACCGACATCATTAGCCGAACCATGAAGGAGGCAATCGATACGTTTTCAGAGACTTTCTCGGTTCTCCTCAAGTTCCATGAACCAACAGCCCCTTGATCCATTATCGGCAGTGCGTTAGTCACACGATATGCACGCATGTGAGACAACCGGGGAAAGTGGGTGTTGGCCGCACTCCTCGGTCTGGGATGTCAGGACGCAGCCTCGAATTAGTGAAAATTTCGCCGCGCGTCTCTAAAAAGAATTTGAGTTCCAGCCGACTATGCGCACGATTCAAGGGGCCGATAACGCCAATCGAAGCAATTAGGGGCGCACCGAAGTAACCATTCGAAAATCAATACTTTCGTCCTGGTTACACGTTTCTGAATCATAGGACGGGCGCCGTCAAGGCTACTGTCCAGAGACTAGTCCGCGGCGCCCCGCGCCATACAGAAACAGTGTTCATGGCTCGCGAGGGGAAAGGTCGTGTAAATACTCTCCGAGAACTCGCTACAAGGCGGCACCCATGAGTGGGTCTGCGACTGGGGTTTGTTCTGCCAGCGGGCGCGCCACTTTACCTCCTGAGGCCTGAAGCCTGATGGCCTGATGATCGCCACCCGGTACACTCCCGGTACTCTCAGTAGTCGATTCATGGAAACTGTAGAAATTGTGGAGACGACGCGGTCTTTCGTGGAATACAAGAACTAATGTCCTCTGCGGCAAGCGGAGTGTCAAGCATGTCAAGGCTCGACAATTTACGCCAGTGCCGGGATTGCCAACGGTCCCATAAGTGCAGAAATGTCGAAGGTCTCACAGGAGTTCGGGACGCAAGTGACAAGTCTGATCGCCAAGCCGTTGGTAGCTTGCTTGAGAGATCACCGGATTTGTTCCTTTGGCCGCCACCGTTTTCGAGCCCATCCATTTGCATCAAGTGAAGAAATCGTTCGTGAGTTTCATTTTTTGTTTGAAATCGTAACGAAAATAACTGTAAAGGATGGCGAGGGGACGAAAGGGTGGTGGTTGTGGATATATAATATAGTACCTGTCCATCGCGTCCGAGTCGTGGCACACCCTGGCATATTGCTTTCACTCAAACTCCGGCCGTGCGCACAGCCCTTCTTGCAGCTTCCTGACGTGCAGATGTCCTCGTGATCCCGACTGTTCCCGCTGCCGCTGGGTGGCTCTCCGGATGGAAGGCAAGGCAAATAATGGTTCCGTGGCGACGACTCGGAGTTCTATCAGCAGAACAGCATCGCAATCGAAACGCGGAAGATGACGACAACCGTCACTCGGACGATAAATCAAAGGAAAATACAATAATTGGCTCACAGGGATTCGCATAGGCTGATAATCGATGGTCCGGGGGTGGAGGAAATGTCGGGGTGTCATCGGAAATGAGGTCGCGATGGTAGGGGGCCACACCTAGCAACGCCACTGCTTGAAGACACGCTTTGCGCAGGATGCCGTCGGCACGAAGGCGTTTCGTTTCTAGCCCCACTGGCAAACCCATTCTAATCTCTATCATCGGCACTGAATCAAAAGCCAACTGAAACACAGCATAGGATAGTATGCCATTTTAGAATGGCTCGAACTATTTATAAATTATTCAGAACCCGCGAGATGCGCGAGGTGAGCCCTTTCGATTCTTCCACTTCACCCACTCTTGAAGTTCTCAGCCAGAACAAGGCCCTTTACTGTCGACAAGTGGATCACTGATGCAGAGAGCGTGCTCTCATATCCTCGGTCTCACCCTGGCCGACCTCGCCTTCTCTTTCTATTGGCCAACCGGAAGGTTTATCGTTACCATATCTTGGTCACACCAGAAGTCGGACCTTGATGACATCGTTATCTACCTCACGGAGGCGCTTCTCCTTCCATTCCGTACTGTCGACGGTCCCTCTGACCTAGAATACGGGGCTCGACCCTTTCGCCATCTTTTATGCTTGCCGCTCAGGAACGCTGGGATTCGGATCTCGACAATTTCTGTCGAGCTCACGAATGCATTGAACTACAAGACAGAGATACACCTGGATAGCGAGCAGGAAAACACCGACGAGGTGTTCCCACTGTATCTCAGCTGCCTCCCCTGGGACCCTTTAGAAGAACACACCGCAAGTATCCTTGGTAGGTTGGTACTGGCGGTCGCAGCTAGGTTTAGCAAGACAGGACAATCGGAGCTGTTTGAAGAAGTAGCGGGATATCTGCGCGAAGTATGTGAATCCGGTACACCCATCGATTTCCAAGAGACATTGTTCAACGGTAACATACTCTTCTACCTCCTGGATACTTACCTACGACCTGTGGCCGGGTCCAGATGTCCAGATGGAAATAGTCATTCCCAGTCCATCGGTGGCGAAAAAGTAATCAATATTTGTCGTGCAACCCTGCTTGCCGCACCGTCTAACCTCTATGTTTAGCCATGCTACTCCGTTGTCACGGTCGACGGTCGGGGCGTATCACGCCACTATCACAAACTAGTTTTAGGCACGTGACTGGATGGTATATAACTTACCTTCGCGTCGTCGTTTTTCCCCCTCTCAGTTGGTTCGCATACATATCAAGAGGGTGGGTACCGCCACTAGTTGCTGTACTTTACACTAACTGTACATAGTCCATTCCGGTAGGTGCAGTCTAAATCTCGGTTGGTTCACGCACATATCAACTGATATCCATTTCCGGGTTAGGACTCGCACAGATTATGGGCCCTGCTACCTGTCTGTGATCACACACGCCTGCCCGCCGGACGAAACAACGCAATAGAGGTCCTAGAGAGGACCGGTACATTAGATTCCCACCATCAATCAGTGGTTTACCAGCTCCCCATCACGCATATAATCAGCACCACCAGAGCAGGATCGAGTGCGACAAACTCCGATCTCCATAATAACGGCGCAGGCGGGGAGCACTCTCCGACAGTAGCATCATCCACATCCACCACAGCAGAGACAGTAATCGGTCCGGACGATTTCCCACTCACGGAGCGCTTCATGAGTGACCCGTCTTGGCCATCAGATCTTATCCTCAACCTTGGGAAGTCAAATTGGCCACAGTGGAGTAAAGAATTAGAACTATCGGCCGAGGGACAAGGCTTCGCGCGATATTTGGACGGGAGTTTCCCTTGCCCGGACAAAATAAAACACCCAAGAGCGCATCACATCTGGGACAATAACGACAGGTTCCTTAGAGGCTTCATACTCAGACGTGTTTCCCCTGATGATTACGAATTCGTCTCACACATCCACAATCAAGGCGCGCATAAAATTTTCAAAGCTCTTCGCCAACGGCACGAACAGTTAGGGCTATACTCCCAGGTACTCTTACTCAGTCAGAAAGGCCTTAGACATTCGATTCGACATGAGCAAAGACATCGACAAGACTGTACTAGTAACAGAACTCAAAGGGATGTACAACCGATTCATCATCAGTATGGGGAACATGGACGCAGACAAGTTGTTCACCGTACTACTCATCAATGCCCTTGGCGACCAGTTCCCGCGTCTTCTGTCATCCATTATATCGATGTCCATGCTGCCTGGCTTCTCTCCCGTGACCGTCACTCGACTGATTCACGAGGAGAACATTCTCCTCAAGTGCTGCGCGGAACAAGGTTTACACCCAACCTCATCGTCATCGTCATCGACAGCGCTCGCTGCGATGAGCAAAGACAGACCTAGGACAATCTGCTCAAACTGTAAGCGCCCGGGTCACACGGTAGAATTCTGCATCAGACAGGGAGGGAAAATGGCTGGACAGTTATTGGACGAGGCCCGCGCCACACAACACGCCTCATTGCTCAAAGCACGCAGGGAGAAGGGACACACCGCGCATGTTGCGACAACCACTGGCAGTACTACAAGTCCTTCCATATTGCCTGCGCCGCCACCGACGGCGTCCTCGATCGTCGTCAACGGCGTGATTTATTATTCGTCTCCTACCTCCGCGCCGACGCCGCCCTCTACTAGCCACACAGCCCTCGCCGCGGTGCCCGAGCCGTCCTGGAACCCCGCCTCCCCTACTAGCTCCTCGATTTGTGGGAATATCACACATATGTTGCCACCCATGAACCTGCGTGAGCATCTGTCGACTGGGCATGTACATCCGTGAACGCGACAAGTTATTCGGTCACGAGGAATGTCTCAAGGAGGCCCGGCTATGTGCTATGGGAGTATATAGCCTTCGCCAATCTAAGTCCGGTCTCTCCGTGATGCCTACTAGTGGAACGACGAGTTGTACAAATTTTTCCCTGTTCGCTTAGTGTACTTGTCTAAGCGGGCATTAAAGACTCATGGTCAGAAGAGGCAGAGATGGCA